>CM028334.1:43003951-43083951 GCA_016647705.1 Eucommia ulmoides | reverse complement strand
ATAAGTTATGGAATCAATCAAGAAGAACATATTCTCTTTTTGGCTACAAGATTTTCGTTTTTTTTTTTTTTTCTTTTTTTTTTTTTTTTTTTTTTTGTTTCTGTTTCTGCTTTTTTTTTTTTTTTTTTTTTCTTAAATGATGATAACAATAACCTTAAATAATATCTAACAAATTTGAAGACTTTAAACAAGATCTGAACAGATTCGAACACTTAACAAGATCTGAACATAATTGAAGCTTTAAACGAGATCTGAACGGAATTGAAGACTTAAACAAGATCTGAATAGAGTTGAAGATGAAATAAAAGAAACTAATTAATGAAAAACAAGGATAGATCAAACCTGATTTTAGAACCGTGCTCTGATTACCAAATGATGCGAACCTCAACAAGAATTAGTGAGACCCGAAACTAATTTATGGTGTCTTTGTTAGGATCGATCTAAAATTTGGATTTATAAATGAAAAGAAAGAAAGGAAGAACACAAAAATACAGAATGTTTGATAGAAACCTTGACCCAACGTTTATGAATGAAACACGAACCAAAGGTATAAAATAACAAACCTCGACCTAAAGATTATAATGGAATCACAAACCAAAGTTATAGAGTTTGAACGCCACAAGAAATTCTTAATAAGTTCAAAGAAAAGTTTTATGAAGAACTCAAGAGAAAACTCTCTCAATCTGATATATTATTCAAGTAATGTGTTTTTCCCATGGAATACAACTCTCTTAAATAGGCAACCAACACAAAGGAGAGCCTAGGCTAGTGGGTGGTTAAGCACACCCTACCTTAGATAGGGGGTGGTCTTTCACACCTAGGGGTGTCCTTTTCACACAAGAAGTCTTCAACTTTAGCACACCCTACTATAGATAGTAGGGGGAGGCTACAAGAACAAAAGTCCTAGATGTCTTTCATACTTATTACAAGATCAATACTAGAAAATAAAAATACTAATTGGCATTGATGTCTTACAAAATGATATAAACTAAAATAAATAAGTAGAATTTCGTGGGTTTCATGTTTTGGCCCATTTAAGTTCATGACTAAGCCCATTTGCTTGCCTTTATGAGATGGATTAGGCCTTGATTGCCATTTGGGCCTAACTTGGGCATTACGACTCTAGATTCAGCCCATATATCTTGAATTAGCCCATTAGGTGCTTCTTTGATCTTCTTGGATCTTGCCCCTCGTAATAGGCCCAATTGGAACACGCAGCAGATCCTTTGTTGGTGCACGTTGGTTCTCATCAGCTGGGCAGGTCGTTTCCACCCTATAAGGTGGTGTTTTTGTTACAAAAGGGATACGCTTGGCATTTCTATTAAAACTTGGTGTTTTTGGCCAATCGGTGGCATTTTGTCGAGAATGTCATTTCCACAAAAAAAAAAAAAGTGGCGTTTTTCGTCCAAAACGGATGCAATTGATTTTCTGGTCAAACTTGGTCTTTTTTTTTTCCCTTTTGGGTTGGTTTCGCTCAGTAAGCTATTGCCACCCATACAAATGGTACTTTTCGACTGAAACAAACAAAGTTGAATTTTCTCATCAAACTTGGTCTTTTGGTGCTGTTTGGGGATGTTAAACTCAAAAGATCGTTTGCTCCCTAGAAGTGGGGGTGTTTTTCATCAAAAACGGACACAATTGATTTTTCTACTCGAACTTGGTCTTTTTGGGCCATTTGGGGGTGTTTTACTTAGAAGGTCATTTCCACTTGAGAAAGTGGCATTTTTCGTCCGGAATGGACACAGTTGAATTTTCTGGCCAAATTGGTGTTTTTCGGCCGTTTGGGGTCATTTTTCTCAGATGGTAGTTTGCACCCTAAAAGGTGGTGTTTTTCGTCCAAAACGGACATAATTGTGTTTTCTACTCAAACTTGGTCGTTTTGGGCATTTCTGGGGCGTTCGACCTACAATTTCGTTTCCAACCAAAAAAAATGGTATTTTTCGTCCAAAACGCACTAAATTGATTTTCTGGCCAAACTTGGACTTTTCTGCCATTTTGAGGGTTTTCGCTGTGAAGGTCGTTTCCATCCTATAAGGTGGTGTTTTTGTTACAAAACGGATACGCTTGACATTTCTATTAAAACTTGGTGTTTTTGGCCTATCGGTGGCGTTTTGTCCGGAATGTCGTTTCCAACCAAAAAAGTGGCGTTTTTCGTCCAAAACGGACGCAATTGATTTTCTGGTCAAACTTGGTTTTTTTTTTTTTTGCCTTTTGGGTTGGTTTCGCTCAGTAAGCTGTTGCCATCTATACAAATGGTATTTTTCGACTAAAACGGACACAGTTGAATTTTCTCGTCAAACTTGGTCTTTTCGTGCCGATTGGGGATGTTAATCTCAAAAGATCGTTTGCTCCTTAGAAGTGGGGGTGTTTTTCGTCAAAAACGGACACAATTGATTTTTCTACTCGAACTTGGTCTTTTTGGGCCATTTGGGGGTGTTTTACTTAGAAGGTCGTTTCCACTTGAGAAAGAGGCGTTTTTCGTCCGAATGGACACAGTTGAATTTTCTGGCCAAATTGGTCTTTTTGGGTCATTTTTCTCAGAAGGTCGTTTGCACTCTAAAATGTGGTGTTTTTCGTCCAAAATGGACACAATTGATTTTTCTTCTCAAACTTGGTCGTTTTGGGCATTTCGGGGCGTTCGACCTAGAATGTCGTTTCCAACCAAAAAAAGTGGTGTTTTTCGTCCAAAACGGACACAATTGATTTTCTGGCCAAACTTGGACTTTTCTAGCGTTTTGGCAGCGTTTCGTTGTGAAAGTCGTTTCCACCCTATAAGGTGGTGTTTTTCTTCCAAAACGGATATGTTTGATGTTTCTATTAAAACTTGGTGTTTTTGGCCCATTGATGACGTTTTGCCGAGAAAGTCGTTTCCGCCAAAAAAAATTGCTTTTTTCATCCATAACGGACGCAATTGATTTTCTGGTCAAAGTTGGTATGTTTTTGCCTTTTGGGGCTGTTTTGCTCTAGAAGTCGTTGCCACCCAAAAAAGAATGACATTTTTTGTCTGAAACGGACACAGTTGAATTTTCTTGTCAAACTTGTTCTTTTTGTGCCGTTTGGTGATGTTTTGCTCAAAAAATCGTTTGCTCCCTAAAAGGGGGTATTTTTCATCAAAAACGGACACGATTGATTTTTCTACTCGAACTTGGTCTTTTTGGCCCATTTGGGGATGTTTTACTTAGAAGGTTGTTTACACTCAAGAAAGTGTTGTTTTTCGTCCCAAACGGACACAATTGATTTTCAAATCAAAATTGGACTTTTCGGGCCTTTTGGGGGTGTTTCGCTCAGAAGGTCATTTCCACCCTAAAAGGTGATGTTTTTCTTCGAGAACGGTGACAATTGACTTTTCTACTCAAACTTTGTATTTTTGGGCCTTTTGGTAGCGTTCGACCTAGAATGTGGTTTCCACCCAGAAAAGTGGTGTTTTTCATCCAAATTGGATGCAATTGATTTTCTAGTCAAACTTGGTCGGTGGGTTATTTTGCTCAGTAAGCCGTTTCCACCCAGAAAAGTGGTATTTTTTGTCTGAAATGGAAACCGTTGAATTTTCTTGTCAAACTTGTTCTTTTTGGGCCGTTTGGTGATACGTTTTTCTCAGAAGATCGTTTCCTCCCAAAAAGTGGGGGTCTTTTTTTTTTGTAAAAATTGGACACAATTGATTTTCCTACATAAACTTGGTCTTTTGGGGCCTTTCGGTGTTGTTTTTCTTAGACGGTCGTTTTCGCTAAAGAAAGTGGTGTTTCTCGTCCAAAATAGACACAATTGATTTTTAGGTCATACATGCACTTTTCGGGCATTTTTGGGGCATTTCGCTCAGAAGGTCGTTTCTACCCAAAAATGTGGTGTTTTTATTCCAAAACGGATACAATTAACATTTCTACTAAAACTTGGTGTTTTTTGGCCTTTTGGTGGCGTTTTGCCTAGAATGTCGTTTCCACCGAAAAAAAAAGTATTTTTTTTTTCCGTCCAAAATGGATGCAATTGATTTTCTGGTCCAACCTGGTCTGTTTCGGCCTATTGGAGTTATTTTGCACTGTAAGCCGTTTCCACCCGAAAAAATAATATTTTTCGTCTAAAACGGACACAGTTGAATTTTCTTTTCACCCAAAAGAGTGGTGTTTGTCGTCCAAAACGGTCGCAAATGTTTTGCTGGTCAAACTTGATTTTGTTTTGCCTTTCGGGTTGGTTTCGCTCAGTAAGCTGTTGCCACCCATAAAAATGGTTTTTTTTCGACTGAAACAGACACAGTTGAATTTTCTCGTCAAACTTGGTCTTTTCGTACCGTTGGTGATGTTAATCTCAAAAGATCGTTTGCTCCCTAGAAATGGGGGTGTTTTTCGTAAAAAACGGACACAATTGATTTTTCTACTCGAACTTGGTCTTTTTGGGCCATTTGGGGGTGTTTTACTTAGAAGTTCATTTCCACTTGAGAAAGTGGCATTTTTCGTCCGGAATGGACACAGTTGAATTTTCTTGCCAAATTGGTGTTCTTGGACCGTTTGAGGTCGTTTTTCTCAGATGGTCGTTTGCACCCTAAAAGGTGGTGTTTTTCGTCCAAAACGGACACAATTGATTTTTCTACTCAAACTTGGTCGTTTTGGGCATTTTTGGGGCGTTCAACCTAGAATTTCGTTTCAAACCAAAAAAAGTGGTGTTTTAAGTCCAAAATGGACACAATTGATTTTTTGGCCAAACTTGGACTTTTCTCGCCTTTTGGGGGTTTTTTCACTGTGAAGGTCGTTTCCACCCTATAAGGTGGTGTTTTTGTTACAAAACGGATACGCTTCACATTTCTATTAAAACTTGGTGTTTTGGCCCATCGGTGGCGTTTTGTCAAGAATGTCGTTTCCACAAAAAGAAAAGTGGCATTTTTCGTTCAAAACAGACGCAATTGATTTTCTGGTCAAACTTGGTCTGTTTTTGCCTCTTGGGTTGGTTACGCTTTCTAAATCGTTGCCACCCAAAAAACAATGGTATTTTTTGACTGAAACAAACACAGTTGAATTTTCTTGTCAAACTTGTTAGTTTTGTGCCGTATGGTGATGTTTTTCCCCAGAAAATCGTTTGCTCCCTAAAAGTGGGGGTGTTTTTCGTAAAAATGGACACAATTGATTTTTCTACTCAAACTTGGTCTTTTTGGGCCATTTGGGGGTGTTTTACTTAGAAGGTCGTTTCCACTTGAGAAAGTGGCGTTTTTCGTCCAGAATAGACATTGTTGAATTTTCTGGCCAAATTGGTATTTTTGGGCCGTTTGGGGTCATTTTTCTCAGCTAGTCGTTTACACCCTAAAAGGTGGTGTTTTTCGTCCAAAACGGATACAATTGATTTTCCGACTCAAACTTGGTCGTTTTGGGCATTTTTGGGGCGGTCGACCTAGAATTTCATTTCCCACCAAAAAAATTGGTGTTTTTCGTCTAAAACGGACACAATTGATTTTCTGGCCAAACTTGGACTTTTCTGGCCTTTTGGCGGGGTTTCGCTGTGAAGGTCATTTCCACCCTATAAGGTGGTGTTTTTCTTCCAAAATAGATACGTTTGACTGTTTCTATTAAAACTTGGTGTTTTTGGCCCATTGATGATGTTTGGCCGAGAATGTCGTTTCCGCAAAAACAAAAGTGATTTTTTTCGTCC
Source organism: Eucommia ulmoides (assembly GCA_016647705.1). Taxonomy (NCBI): domain Eukaryota; kingdom Viridiplantae; phylum Streptophyta; class Magnoliopsida; order Garryales; family Eucommiaceae; genus Eucommia; species Eucommia ulmoides. The sequence goes on along the minus strand of CM028334.1, from coordinate 43,078,320 downwards.
AAAACGGACGTAATTGATTTTCTGGTCAAACTTGGTATGTTTTTGCATTTTAGGGCTGTTTTGCTCTGGAAGCCGTTGCGACCCAAAAAAGAAGGGTATTTTTCGACTGAAACGGACACAGTTGGATTTTCTCGCCAAACTTGGTCTTTTCGTGCCGTCTGGGGATGTTAATCTCAGAAGATTGTTTGCTCCCTAGAAGTGGGGGTGTTTTTCCTCAAAAACGGACACAATTGCTTTTTCTACCTGAACTTGGTCTCTTTCGGCCATTTGGGGGTGTTTTATTCAGAAGGTCGTTTCCACTTGAGAAAGTGGTGTTTTTCGTCTGAAATGGACACAGTTGAATTTTCTTGCCAAATTGGTCTTTTTGGGCCGTTTGGGGTCATTTTTCTCAGATAGTCGTTTGCACCCTAAAACATGGTGTTTTTCGTCCAAAACGGACACAATTGATCTTTCTACTCAAACATGGTCGTTTCGGGCATTTTCGGGGCGTTCGACCTAGAATGTCATTTCTAACCGAAAAAAGTGGTGTTCTTCTTCCAAAACGCACACAATTGATTTTCTGGCCAAACTTGGACTTTTCTGGCCTTTTGGGGGTTTTTCGCTGTGAAGGTCGTTTCCACCCTATAAGGAGGTGTTTTTGTTACAAAACAGATACACTTGACATTTCTATTAAAATTTGGTGTTTTGGTCTCATCGGTGGAGTTTTGTCGAGAATGTCGTTTCCACAAAAAAAAAGGGGCATTTTTCTTCCAAAACGAATGCAATTGCTTTTCTAGTAAAACTTGGTATTTTTTTTTTGCCTTTTGGGTTGGTTTCGCTCAGTAAGCTGTTGCCACCCACACAAATGGTATTTTTCGACTGAAACGGACACAGTTGAATTTTCTCGTCAAATTTGGTCTTTTCCTGCCATTTGGGGATGTTAATCTCAAAAGATCGTTTGCTCCCGAGAAGTGGGGGTGTTTTTCAGAAAAAACGGACACAATTGATTTTTATACTCGAACTTGGTCTTTTTGAGCCATTTGGGGGTTTTTACTTAGAAGGTTGTTTCCACTTGAGAAAGTGGCATTTTTCGTCCGGAATGGACACAATTGAATTTTTTGGCCAAATTGGTGTTTTTTGGCTGTTTGGGGTCATTTTTCTCAGATGGTCGTTTGCACCCTAAAAGGTGGTATTTTTCGTCCAAAACGGACACAATTGAATTTTCTACTCAAACTTGGTTGTTTTGTGCATTTTTGGGGCGTTCGACCTAGAATTTCGTTTCCAACCAAAAAAAGTGGTGTTTTTCGTCCAAAACGGACACAATTGATTTTCTGGCCAAACTTGGACTTTTTTTGCCTTTTGGGGGTATTTCGCTGTAAAGGTCGTTTCCACCCTATAAGGAGGTGTTTTTGTTAGAAAACGGATACGCTTGACATTTCCATAAAAACTTGGTGTTTTTGGCCCATCGGTGGCGTTTTCTCGAGAATGTCGTTTCCACAAAAAAAAAGTGGTGTTTGTCGTCCAAAACGGTTGCAATTGATTTTCTGGTCAAACTTGGTTTTTTTTTTGCCTTTTGCGTTGGTTTCGCTCAGTAAGCTGTTGCCACCCATAAAAATGGTATCTTTCAACTGAAAAGGACACAGTTGAATTTTCTCGTCAAACTTGGCCTTTTCGTGCCGTTTGGGGATGTTAATCTCAGAAGATCGTTTGCTCCCTAGAAGTAGGGGTGTCTTTTGTCAAAAACGGACACAGTTGATTTTTTTTTTCTCGAATTTGGTCTTTTTGGGCCATTTGGGGGTGTTTTACTTAGAAGGTCTGATGAGAACCAACGTGCACCAACAAAGGATCCGCTGCATGTTCCAATTGGGCCTATTACGAGGGCAAGATCCAAGAAGATCAAAGAAGCACTTAATGGGCTAATTCAAGATATATGGGCTGAATCTAAAGTCGTAATGCCCAAGTTAGGCCCAAATGGCAATAAAGACCTAATCCATCTCATAAAGGCAAGCAAATGGACTTAGTCATGAACTTAAATGGGCCAAAACATGAGACCCACGAAATTCTACTTATTTATTTTAGTTTATATCATTTTGTAAGACATCATGCCAATTAGTATTTTTATTTTCTAGTATTGATCTTGTAATAAGTATGAAAGGCATCTAGGACTTTTGTTCTTGTAGCCTCCCCCTAGGTGTGAAAAGCCACCCACTATTTATAGTAGGGTGTGCTAAAGTTGAAGACTTCTTGTGTGAAAAGGACACCCCTAGGTGTGAAAGACCACCCCCTATCTAAGGTAGGGTGTGCTTGACCACCCACTAGCCTAGGCTCTCCTTTGTGTTGGTTGCCTATTTAAGAGAGTTGTATTCCATGGAAAAAATACATTTTTACTTGAATAATATATCAGATTGAGAGAGTTTTCTCTTGAGTTCTTTATAGAACTTTTCTTTGAACTTATCAAGAATTTCTTGTGGCGTTCAAACACTATAACTTCGGTTCGTGATTCCATTATAATCTTTGGGTCGAGGTTTGTTATTTTATACCTTTGGTTCACGTTTCATTCATAAACGTTGGGTCAAGGTTTCCTATCAAACATTCTGTATTTTTGTGTTCTTCTTTCTTTCTTTTTCATTTATAAATCTAGATTTTAGATCAATCCTAGCAAAGACACCATAAATTGGTTTCGGGTCTCACTAATTCTTGGTGAGGTTCGCATCAAGGTCGTTTCTACTTGAGAAAGTGGCGTTTTTCGTCCGAAATGGAGACAGTTGAATTTTCTGGCCAAATTGGTCTTTTTGGGCCATTTGGGGTCATTTTTCTCAGAAGGTCGTTTGCACTCTAAAATACGGTGTTTTTCGTCCAAAACGGATGCAATTGATTTTTCTACCCAAACTTGGCCGTTTTGGGCATTTTTGGGGCGTTCGACCTAGAATGTCGTTTCCAGCCAAAAAAAGTGGTGTTTTTCGTCCAAAACGGATACAACTGATTTTCTGGTCAAACTTAGACTTTTTTGGCCTTTTTGGGGTTTTTCGCTGTTAAGGTCGTTTCCACCCTATAAGGAGGTGTTTTTGTTACAAAACGGATACGCTTGACATTTCTATAAAAACTTGGTGTTTTTGGCCCATCGGTGGCATTTTCTCGAGAATGTCATTTCCACAAAAAAAAAAGTGGTGTTTGTCGTCCAAAACGGTTGCAATTGATTTTCTGGTCAAACTTGGCCTTTTCGTGCCGTTTGGGGATGTTATTCTCAGAAGATCGTTTGCTCCCTAGAAGTGGGGGTGTCTTTCGTAAAAAACGGACACAGTTGATTTTTTTACTCGAACTTGGTCTTTTTGGGCCATTTGGGGTCATTTTTCTCAGAAGGTCGTTTGCACTCTAAAATACGGTGTTTTTCGTCCAAAACGAACGCAATTGATTTTTCTACCCAAACTTGGTCGTTTTGGGCATTTCGGGGCGTTCGACCTAGAATGTCGTTTCCAGCTAAAAAAAGTAGTGTTTTTCATCCAAAATGGACACAATTGATTTTCTGGCCAAACTTGGACTTTTCTGGCCTTTTGGCAGCGTTTCGCTGTGAAAGTCGTTTCCACCCTATAAGGTGGTGTTTTTCTTCCAAAATAGATACATTTGACTTTTTCTATTAAAACTTGGTATTTTTGGCCCATTTATGGCGTTTTGCAGAGAATGTCGTTTCTGCCAAAAAAAATGTTTTTTTCGTCCATAACGGACACAATCGATTTTCTGGTCAAACTTGGTATGTTTTTGCCTTTTGGGGCTGTTTTGCTCTGGAATCCGTTGCGACCCAAAAAAGAATGGTATCTTTCTTCTGAAACGGACACAGTTGAATTTTCTTGTCAAACTTATTCTTTTTGTGTCGTTTGGCAATGTTTTGCTCAAAAAATCGTTTGCACCCTAATAGGGGGTATTTTTTGTCGAAAACGGACACGGTTGATTTTTCTACTCGAACTTGGTCTTTTTGGCCCATTTGGGAGTGTTTTACTTAGAAGGTTGTTTACACTCAAGAAAGTGTTGTTTTTCGTCCAAAACGGACACAATGGATTTTGAAATCAAAATTGGACTTTTCGGGCCTTTTGGGGGCGTTTCGCTCAGAAGGTCGTTTCCACCCTAAAAGGTGGTGTTTTTCTTCCAGAACAGTGACAATTGACTTTTCTACGCAAACTATGTGTTTTTGGGCCTTTTGGTGGCGTTCGACCTTGAATGTGGTTTCCACCCAGAAAAGTGGTGTTTTTTGTCCAAATTGGAGGCAATTGATTTTCTGGTCAAACTTGGTCGGTGGGTTATTTTGCTCAGTAAGCCGTTTCCACTCAGAAAAGTGGTATTTTTTGTCTGAAATGGAAACCGTTGAATTTTGTTGTCAAACTTGTTCTTTTTGGGCTATTTGGTGATACGTTTTGCTCAGAAAATCGTTTCCTCCCAAAAAGTGGGGGTCTTTTTTTTTTTTTTTTGTAAAAATTGGACACAATTGATTTTCCTACTTAAACTTGGTCTTTTTGGGCCTTTCGGGGTTATTTTTCTTAGAAGGTCATTTTTGCTAAAGAAAGTGGTGTTTCTCATCCAAAACAGACACAATTGATTTTCAGGTCATACATGCACTTTTCGGGCATTTTTGGGGCATTTCACTTAGAAGGTCGTTTCTTCCCAAAAATGTGGTGTTTTTATTTCAAAACGGATACAATTGACATTTCTTCTAAAACTTGGTGTTTTTGGGCCTTTTGGTGGCGTTTTGCCTAGAATGTCGTTTCCACCGAAAAAAAAAAGTGTTTTTTTTTTCCATCTAAAATGGATGCAATTGATTTTCTGGTCTAACCTGGTCTATTTCGGCCTATTGGAGTTATTTTGCTCTGTAAGCCGTTTCCACCCGAAAAAATAGTATTTTTCGTCTGAAACGGACACAGTTGAATTTTCTTTTCACCCAAAAGAGTGGTGTTTGTTGTCCAAAACGGTCGCAATTGCTTTTCTGGTCAAACTTGGTTTTTTTTTGCCTTTTGGGTTGGTTTCGCTCAGCAAGCTGTTGCCACCCATAAAAATGGTATTTTTCGACGGAAACGGACACAGTTGAATTTTCTCGTCAAACTTGGCCTTTTCGTGCCATTTGGTGATGTCAATCTCAGAAGATCGTTTGCTCCATAAAAGTCGGGGTGTTTTTCATAAAAAACGGACACAATTGATTTTTCTACTCGAACTTGGTCTTGTTGGGCCATTTGGGGGTGTTTTACTTAGAAGGTCATTTCCACTTGAGAAAGTGGCGTTTTTCGTCCGGAATGGACACAGTTGAATTTTCTGGCCAAATTGGTGTTTTTGGGCCATTTGGGGTCGTTTTTCTCAGATGGTCGTTTGCACCCTAAATGGTGGTGTTTTTCTTCCAAAACGAACACAATTGATTTTTCTACTCAAACTTGGTCGTTTTGGGCATTTTTGGGGTGTTCGACCTAGAATTTCCTTTCCAACCAAAAAAAGTGGTGTTTTTCGTCCAAAACGGACACAATTGATTTTCTTGCCAAACTTGGACTTTTCTGGCCTTTTGGGGGTTTTTCGCGGTGGCGGTTGTTTCCACCCTATAAGGTGGTGTTTTTGTTACAAAACAGATACGCTTGACATTTCTATTAAAACCTGGTGTTTTTGTCCCATCGGTAGCGTTTTGTAGAGAATGTCGTTTCCACAAAAAAAAAAGTGGCGTTTTTCGTTCAAAACGGACGCAATTGATTGTCTGGTCAAACTTGGTCTATTTTTGCCTCTTGGGTTGGTTACGCTCTCTAAGCCGTTGCCACCCAAAATAGAATGGTATTTTTCATCTGAAACGAACACAGTTGAATTTTCTTGTCAAACTTGTCAGTTTTGTGCCATATGGTGATGTTTTTGCTCAGAAAATTGTTTGCTCCCTCGTAGGGGGGTGTTTTTCATCCAAAACTGACACAATCGATTTTCCTACTGAAACTTGGTCTTTTTGGGCCATTTGGGGGATGTTTTTACTTAGAAGGTCGTTTTCCCAAGAGAAAGTGGCGTTTTTCGTCCAAAATGGATACAGTTGAATTTTCTGGCCAAATTGGTTTTTTTGGGCCATTTGGGGTCATTTTTCTCAGATGGTCGTTTACACCCAAAAAGGTGGTGTTTTTTTGTCCAAAATAGATACAATTGATTTTTCTACTCAAACTTGGTCGTTTTGGGCATTTTTGGGGCGTTCGAACTAGAATTTTGTTTCCAACCAAAAAAATTGGTGTTTTTCGTCCAAAACAGACACAATTGATTTTCTGGCCAAACTTGGACTTTTCTGGCCTTTTGGCGGCGTTTCGCTGTGATGGTCGTTTCCACCCTATAAGGTGGTGTTTTTCTTCCAAAACAGATACGTTTGACTTTTTCTATTAAAACTTGGTGTTTTTGGCCCCAAAGTGGCTTTTTTCGTCCAAAACGGACGCAATTGATTTTCTGGTCAAACTTGGTATGTTTTTGCATTTTGGGGCTGTTTTGCAATGGAAGCTGTTGCGACCCAAAAAAGAATGGTATTTTTTGACTGAAACGGACACAGTTGGATTTTCTCGTGAAACTTGGTCTTTTCGCGCCATTTGGGGATTTTAATCTCAAAAGATCATTTGCACCCTAGAAGTGAGGGTGTTTTTCGTCAAAAATGGACACAATTAATTTTTCTACTCGAACTTTGTCTTTTTTGGCCATTTGGGGGTGTTTTATTTAGAAGGTCATTTCCACTTGAGAAAGTGGTATTTTTCGTCCGAAATGGACACAATTAAATTATCTTGCCAAATTGGTCCTTTTGGGCCGTTTGGAGTCATTTTTCTCAGATGGTCGTTTGCACCCTAAAAGTTGGTGTTTTTCGTCCAAAACGGAAACAATTGATTTTCTGGCTAAACTTCGACTTTTCTTGCCTTTTGGGGGTTTTTCACTGGGAAGGTCGTTTCCACCCTATAAGGTGGTGTTTTTGTTACAAAATGGATACGCTTGACATTTCTATTAAAACTTGGTGTTTTTGGCCCATCGGTGGCGTTTTGTCGAGAATGTCGTTTCCACAAAAAAAAAAAGTGGTTTTTGTCGTCCAAAACGCACACAATTGATTTTCTGGCCAAACTTGGACTTTTCTGGCCTTTTGGGGGTTTTTCGCTGGGAAGGTCGTTTCCACCCTAGAAGGTGGTGTTTTTGTTACAAAATGGATACGCTTGAAATTTCTATTAAAACTTGGTGTTTTTGGCCCATAGGTTGCGTTTTGTCGAGAATGTCGTTTCCACAAAAAAAAAATGGTGTTTTACACAATTGATTTTCTGGCCAAACTTGGACTTTTCTGGCCTTTTGGGGGTTTTTCGTTGGGAATGTCGTTTCCACCCTATAAGGTGGTGTTTTTGTTACAAAACAGATACGCTTGACATTTCTATTAAAACTTGGTGTCTTTGGCCCATCGGTGGCGTTTTTTCGAGAATGTCGTTTCCACAAAAAAAAAGTGGCGTTTTTCGTCCAAAATGGACGCAATTGATTTTCGGGTCAAACTAGGTTTTTTTTTTTGCCTTTTGTGTTGATTTCGCTCAGTAAGCTGTTGCCACCCATAAAAATGGTATCTTTCGACTGAAACGGACACAGTTGAATTTTCTCGTCAAATTTGGTCTTTTCGTGCCGTTTGGGGATGTTAATCTCAAAAGATCGTTTGCTCTCTAGAAGTGGGGGTGTTTTTCGTAAAAAACGAACACAATTGATTTTCTGGCCAAACTTGGACTTTTTTGGCCTTTTGGGGGTTTTTCTCTGTGAAGGTCATTTCCACCCTATAAGGAGGAGTTTTTGTTACAAAATGGATACGCTTGACATTTCTATTAAAACTTGGTGTTTGTGGCCCATCGGTGGCATTTTCTGGAGAATGTCGTTTCCACAAAAAAAAAGTGGTGTTTGTCGTCCAAAACGGCCGCAATTGATTTTTTGGTCAAACTTGTTTTTTTTTTTGCCTTTTGTGTTGGTTTCGCTCAGTAAGCTGTTGCCAACCATAAAAATGGTATCTTTTGACTGAAATGGACACAGTTGAATTTTCTCGTCAAACTTGGCCTTTTTCGTGCCGTTTGGTGATGTTAATCTCAGAAGATCGTTTGCTCCCTGGAATTGGGGCTGTTTTTCGTCAAAAACGGATACAGTTGATTTTTTTACTCGAACTTGGTCTCGTTGGGCCATTTGGGGGTGTTTTACTTTGAAGGTCGTTTCCACTTGAGAAAGTGGCGTTTTTCGTCCGAAATGGACACAGTTGAATTTTCTGGCCAAATTGGTCTTTTTGGGCCAATTGGGGTCATTTTTCTTAGAAGGTCGTTTGCACTCTAAAATGTGGTGTTTTTCGTCCAAAACGGACCCAATTGATTTTTCTACTCAAACTTGGTCGTTTTGGACATTTTTGGGGCGTTCGACCTAGAATTTCATTTCCAACCAAAAAAATGGGTGTTTTTCATCTAAAACAGACACAATTGATTTTCTGGCCAAACTTGGACTTTTTTGGCCTTTTTGGAAGTTTTTCACTGTGATGGTCATTTCCACCCTATAAGGAGGTGTTTTTGTTACAAAACGGATACGCTTGACATTTCTATTAAAACTTGGCGTTTTTGGCCCATCGGTGGCGTTTTCTCGAGAATGTCATTTCCACACAAAAAAAGTGGTGTTTGTCGTCCAAAACGGTGGCAATTGATTTTCTGGTCAAACTTGGTTTTTTTTTTTGCCTTTTGTGTTGGTTTTTCTCAGTAAGCTGTTGCCACCCATAAAAATGGTATCTTTCAACTGAAACGGACACAGTTGAATTTTCTCGTCAAACTTGGCCTTTTCGTGCCGTTTGGTGACGCTAATCTCAGAAGATCGTTTACTCCCTAGAATTGGGGGTGTTTTTCGTCAAAAACGGACATAGTTGATTTTTTTACTCGAATTTGGTCTTCTTGGGCCATTTGGGGGTGTTTTACTTAGAAGGTCGTTTCCACTTGAGAAAGTGGCGTTTTCCGTCCGAAATGGACACGGTTGAATTTTCTGGCCAAATTGGTCCTTTTGGGCCATTTTTCTCAGAAGGTCGTTTGCACTCTAAAATGTGATGTTTTTCGTCCAAAACGGACAGAATTGATTTTTCTATTCAAACTTGGTCGTTTCGGGCATTTCGGGGCGTTCGACCTAGAATGTTGTTTCCAACCAAAAAAAGTGGTGTTTTTCGTTCAAAACGGACACAATTGATTTTCTGGCCAAACTTGGACTTTTCTGGCCTTTTGGCACCGTTTCGCTGTGAAGATCGTTTCTACCCTATAAGGTGGTCTTTTTCTTCCAAAAGGGATACGTTTGACTTTTTCTATTAAAACTTCGTGTTTTTGGGCCATTGATGGCGTTTTGCCGAGAATGTCGTTTCCGCCAAAAAAGTTGCTTTTTTCGTCCGTAACGGACGCAATTGATTTTCTGGTCCAACTTGGTATGTTTTTGCCTGTTGGGGCTGTTTTGCTCTGGAAGCCGTTGCGACCCAAAAATGAATGGTATTTTTCGTCTGAAACGGACACAGTTGAATTTTCTTGTCAAACTTGTTCTTTTTGTGCTGTTTGGTGATGTTTTGCTCAAAAAATCGTTTGCTCCCAAATAGGGGGTGTTTTTCGTAAAAAACGGACATGATTGATTTTTCTACTCGAACTTGGTCTTTTTGGCCCATTTGGGGGTGTTTTACTTAGAAGGTTGTTTACACTCAAGAAAGTATTGTTTTTCGTCCAAAACGGACACAATTGAATTTCAAATCAAAATTGGCCTTTACGGGCCTTTTGGGGGCGTTTCGCTCACAAGGTCGTTTCTACTTGAGAAAGTGGCATTTTTCGTCCGAAATGGACGCAGTTGAATTTTCTTGCCAAATTGGTCTTTTTGGGCCGTTTGGGGTCATTTTTCTCAGATGGTCGTTTGCACCCTAAAAGGTGGTGTTTTTCGTCCAAAACGGACACAATTGATCTTTCTACTCAAACTTAGTCGTTTTGGGGATTTTCGGGGCAATCGACCTAGAATGTTGTTTTCAAACAAAAAAAGTGGTGTTTTTCGTCCAAAACGCACACAAATGATTTTCTAGCCAAACCTGGACTTTTCTGGCCTTTTGGGGGTTTTTCGCTGGGAAGGTCGTTTCCACCATATAAGGTGGTGTTTTTGTTACAAAACGGATACGCTTGACATTTCTATTAAAACTTGGTGTTTGTGGCCCATCGGTGGCATTTTCTGGAGAATGTCGTTTCCACAAAAAAAAAAGTGGTGTTTGTCGTCCAAAACGGCCGCAATTGATTTTTTGGTCAAACTTGTTTTTTTTTTTGCCTTTTGTGTTGGTTTCGCTCAGTAAGCTGTTGCCAACCATAAAAATGGTATCTTTTGACTGAAATGGACACAGTTGAATTTTCTCGTCAAACTTGGCCTTTTTCGTGCCGTTTGGTGATGTTAATCTCAGAAGATCGTTTGCTCCCTGGAATTGGGGCTGTTTTTCGTCAAAAACGGATACAGTTGATTTTTTTACTCGAACTTGGTCTCGTTGGGCCATTTGGGGGTGTTTTACTTTGAAGGTCGTTTCCACTTGAGAAAGTGGCGTTTTTCGTCCGAAATGGACACAGTTGAATTTTCTGGCCAAATTGGTCTTTTTGGGCCAATTGGGGTCATTTTTCTTAGAAGGTCGTTTGCACTCTAAAATGTGGTGTTTTTCGTCCAAAACGGACCCAATTGATTTTTCTACTCAAACTTGGTCGTTTTGGACATTTTTGGGGCGTTCGACCTAGAATTTCATTTCCAACCAAAAAAATGGGTGTTTTTCATCTAAAACAGACACAATTGATTTTCTGGCCAAACTTGGACTTTTTTGGCCTTTTTGGAAGTTTTTCACTGTGATGGTCATTTCCACCCTATAAGGAGGTGTTTTTGTTACAAAACGGATACGCTTGACATTTCTATTAAAACTTGGCGTTTTTGGCCCATCGGTGGCGTTTTCTCGAGAATGTCATTTCCACACAAAAAAAGTGGTGTTTGTCGTCCAAAACGGTGGCAATTGATTTTCTGGTCAAACTTGGTTTTTTTTTTTGCCTTTTGTGTTGGTTTTTCTCAGTAAGCTGTTGCCACCCATAAAAATGGTATCTTTCAACTGAAACGGACACAGTTGAATTTTCTCGTCAAACTTGGCCTTTTCGTGCCGTTTGGTGACGCTAATCTCAGAAGATCGTTTACTCCCTAGAATTGGGGGTGTTTTTCGTCAAAAACGGACATAGTTGATTTTTTTACTCGAATTTGGTCTTCTTGGGCCATTTGGGGGTGTTTTACTTAGAAGGTCGTTTCCACTTGAGAAAGTGGCGTTTTCCGTCCGAAATGGACACGGTTGAATTTTCTGGCCAAATTGGTCCTTTTGGGCCATTTTTCTCAGAAGGTCGTTTGCACTCTAAAATGTGATGTTTTTCGTCCAAAACGGACAGAATTGATTTTTCTGTTCAAACCTGGTCGTTTCGGGCATTTCGGGGCGTTCGACCTAGAATGTTGTTTCCAACCAAAAAAAGTGGTGTTTTTCGTTCAAAACGGACACAATTGATTTTCTGGCCAAACTTGGACTTTTCTGGCCTTTTGGCACCGTTTCGCTGTGAAGATCGTTTCTACCCTATAAGGTGGTCTTTTTCTTCCAAAAGGGATACGTTTGACTTTTTCTATTAAAACTTCGTGTTTTTGGCCCATTGATGGCGTTTTGCCGAGAATGTCGTTTCCGCCAAAAAAGTTGTTTTTTTCGTCCGTAACGGACGCAATTGATTTTCTGGTCCAACTTGGTATGTTTTTGCCTGTTGGGGCTGTTTTGCTCTGGAAGCCGTTGCGACCCAAAAATGAATGGTATTTTTCGTCTGAAACGGACACAGTTGAATTTTCTTGTCAAACTTGTTCTTTTTGTGCTGTTTGGTGATGTTTTGCTCAAAAAATCGTTTGCTCCCTAATAGGGGGTGTTTTTCGTAAAAAACGGACATGGTTGATTTTTCTACTCGAACTTGGTCTTTTTGGCCCATTTGGGGGTGTTTTACTTAGAAGGTTGTTTACACTCAAGAAAGTATTGTTTTTCGTCCAAAACGGACACAATTGATTTTCAAATCAAAATTGGCCTTTTCGGGCCTTTTGGGGGCGTTTCGCTCAGAAGGTCGTTTCTACTTGAGAAAGTGGCATTTTTCGTCCGAAATGGACGCAGTTGAATTTTCTTGCCAAATTGGTCTTTTTGGGCCGTTTGGGGTCATTTTTCTCAGATGGTCGTTTGCACCCTAAAAGGTTGTGTTTTTCGTCCAAAACGGACACAATTGATCTTTCTACTCAAACTTAGTCGTTTTGGGGATTTTCGGGGCAATCGACCTAGAATGTTGTTTTCAAACAAAACAAGTGGTGTTTTTCGTCCAAAACGCACACAAATGATTTTCTGGCCAAACTTGGACTTTTCTGGCCTTTTGGGGGTTTTTCGCTGGGAAGGTCGTTTCCACCATATAAGGTGGTGTTTTTGTTACAAGACGGATACGCCTGACATTTCTATTAAAACTTGGTGTTTTTGGCCCATCGGTGGCGTTTTGTCGAGAATGTCGTTTCCACAAAAAAAAAATGGCGTTTTTCGTCCAAAATGGACGCAATTGATTTTCTGGTCAAACTAGGTTTTTTTTTTTGCCTTTTGGGTTTTTTTTCGCTCAGTAAGCTGTTGCCACCAATACAAATGGTGTTTTTCGACTGAAATGGACACAGTTGAATTTTTTAGTCAAATTTGGTCTTTTCGTGTCGTTTGGGGATGTTAATCTCAAAAGATTGTTTGCTCCTTAGAAGTGGGGGTGTTTTTCGTAAAAAACATACACAATTGATTTTTCTACTCGAACTTGGTCTTTTTGGGCTATTTGGGGTTGTTTTACTTAGAAGGTCATTTCCTCTTAAGAAAGTGGCATTTTTCGTCCGGAATGGACACAGTTGAATTTTCTAGCCAAATTGGTGTTTTTGGGCCGTTTGGGGTCATTTTTCTCAGATGGTCGTTTCCAACCTATAAGGAGGTGTTTTTGTTACAAAACGGATACGCTTGACATTTCTATTAAAACTTGATGTTTTGGGCCCATCGGTGCCATTTTCTCAAGAATGTCATTTCCACAAAAAAAAAAAGTGGTTTTTGTCGACCAAAACGGTCGCAATTGATTTTCTGGTCACACTTGGGTTTTTTTTTTGCCTTTTGGGTTGGTTTCGTTCAATAAGCTGTTGCTACCCATAAAAATTGTATCTTTTGACTGAAACAGACACAGTTGAATTTTCTCGTCCAACTTGGCCATTTCGTGCCGTTTGGTGATGTTAATCTTAGAAGATCGTTTGCTCTCTAGAAGTGGGGGTGTTTTTCGTCAAAACCGGACACAGATGATTTTTCCACTAAAACTTGGTCTTCTTGGGCCATTTGGGGGTGTTTTACTTAGAAAGTCGTTTCCATTTGAGAAAGTGGCGTTTTTCGTCTGAAATGGACACAGTTGAATTTTCTGGCCAAATTGGTCTTTTTGGGCCAATTGGGGTCATTTTTCTTATAAGGTCATTTGCACTCTAAAATGTGGTGTTTTTCGTCCAAAACGGACCCAAATGATTTTTCTAACTCAAACTTGGTCGTTTTGGACATTTTTGGGGCGTTCGACCTAGAATTTCATTTCCAACCAAAAAAAAGGGGTGTTTTTCGTCCAAAACGGACACAATTGATTTTCTGGCCAAACTGGGACTTTTTTTGCCTTTTGGAAGTTTTTCACTGTGATGGTCATTTCCACCCTATAAGGAGGTGTTTTTGTTACAAAACGGATACGCTTGACATTTCTGTTAAAACTTAGCGTTTTTGGCCCATCGGTGGCGTTTTCTCGAGAATGTCATTTCCACACAAAAAAAGTGGTGTTTGTCGTCCAAAACGGTGGCAATTGATTTTCTGGTCAAACTTGGTTTTTTTTTGCCTTTTGTGTTGGTTGCTCTCAGTAAGCTGTTGCCACCCATCAAAATGGTATCTTTCAACTGAAACGGACACAGTTGAATTTTCTCGTCAAACTTGGCCTTTTCGTGCCGTTTGGTGACGCTAATCTCAGAAGATCGTTTACTACCTAGAATTGGGGTGTTTTTCGTCCAAAACGGACACAGTTGATTTTTTTACTCGAACTTGGTTTTCTTGGGCCATTTGGGGGTGTTTTACTTAGAAGGTCGTTTCCACTTGAGAAAGTGGCGTTTTTCGTCCGAAATGGACACAGTTGAATTTTCTGGCCAAATTGGCCTTTTTGGGCCATTTGGGGTCATTTTTCTTAGAAGGTTGTTTGCACTCTAAAATGTAGTGTTTTTCGTCCAAAACGGACAGAATTGATTTTTCTATTCAAACTTGGTCGTTTCGGGCATTTCGGGGCGTTCGACCTAGAATGTTGTTTCCAACCAAAAAAAGTGGTGTTTTTCTTTCAAAACGGACACAATTGATTTTCTGGGCAAACTTGGACTTTTCTGGCCTTTTGGCAGCGTTTCGCTGTGAAGGTCGTTTCCACCCTATAAGGTGGTGTTTTTCTTCCAAAAGGGAAACGTTTGACTTTTTCTATTAAAACTTGGTGTTTTTGGCCCATTGATGGCGTTTTGCCGAGAATGTCGTTTCCGCCAAAAAAGTTGCTTTTTTCGTCCGTAACGGACGCAATTGATTTTCTGGTCAAACTTGGTATGTTTTTGCCTTTTGGGGCTGTTTTGCTCTGGAAGCCGTTGCGACCCAAAAATGAATGGTATTTTTCGTCTGAAACGGACACAGTTGAATTATCTTGTCAAACTTGTTCTTTTGGTGCTGTTTGGTGGTGTTTTGCTCAAAAAATCGTTTGCTCCCTAATAGGGGGTGTTTTTCGTAAAAAACGGACATTTTTGATTTTTCTACTCGAACTTGGTCTTTTTGGCCCATTTGGGGGTGTTTTACTTAGAAGGTTGTGTACACTCAAGAAAGTATTATTTTTCGTCGAAAACGGACACAATTGATTTTCAAATCAAAATTGAACTTTTCGGGCCTTTTGGGGGCGTTTCGCTCAGAAGGGCGTTTCCACTTGAGAAAGTGGCGTTTTTCGTCCGAAATGGACACAGTTGAATTTTCTTGCCAAATTGGTGTTTTTGGGCCGTTTGGGGTCATTTTTCTCAAATGGTCGTTTGCACCCTAAAAGGTGGGGTTTTTCGTCTAAAACGGACACAATTGATCTTTCTACTCAAACTTGGTCGTTTTGGGGATTTTCGGGGCGATCGACCTAGAATGTCGTTTTCAAACAAAAAAAGTGGTGTTTTTCGTCCAAAACGCACACAATTGATTTTCTGGCCAAACTTGGACTTTTCTGGCCTTTTGGGGGTTTTCTCGCTGGGAAGGTCGTTTCCACCATATAAGGTGGTGTTTTTGTTACAAGACGGATACGCTTGACATTTCTATTAAAACTTGGTGTTTTTGGCCTATCGGTGGCGTTTTGTCGAGAATGTCGTTTCCACAAAAAAAAAATGGCGTTTTTCGTCCAAAATGGAGGCAATTGATTTTCTGGTCAAACTTGGTTTTTTTTTTTGCCTTTTGGGTTTTGTTTCGCTCAGTAAGCTGTTGCCACCAATACAAATTGTGTTTTTCGACTAAAACGCACACAGTTGAATTTTCTAGTCGAATTTGGTCTTTTTGTGTCGTTTGGGGATGTTAATCTCAAAAGTTCGTTTGCTCCCTAGAAGTGGGGGTGTTTTTCGTAAAAAACATACACAATTGATTTTTCTACTCGAACTTGGTCTTTTTGGGCCATTTGGGGGTGTTTTACTTAGAAGGTCATTTCCTCTTGAGAAAGTGGCATTTTTCGTCCGAAATGGACACAGTTGAATTTTCTAGCCAAATTGGTGTTTTTGGGCCGTTTGGGGTCATTTTTCTCAGATGGTCGTTTCCAACCTATAAGGAGGTGTTTTTGTTACAAAACGGATATGCTTGACATTTCTATTAAAACCTTATGTTTTGGGCCCATCGGTGGCATTTTCTCAAGAATATCATTTCCACAAAAAAAAAAAAAAAAAAAAGTGGTGTTTGTCGACCAAAACGGTCGCAATTGATTTTCTGGCCACACTCGGTTTTTTTTTTGCTTTTTGGGTTGGTTTCATTCAATAAGCTGTTGCCAGCCATAAAAATTGTATCTTTTGACTGAAACAGACACAGTTGAATTTTCTCGTCCAACTTGGCCTTTTCGTGTTGTTTGGTGATGTTAATCTCAGAAGATCGTTTGCTCCCTAGAAGTGGGGGTGTTTCTCGTCAAAACCGGACACAGGTGATTTTTCCACTAAAACTTGGTCTTCTTGGGCCATTTGGGGGTGTTTTACTTAGAAGGTAGTTTCCACTTGAGAAAGTGGCGTTTTTCGTCTAAAATGGACACAGTTGAATTTTCTGGCCAAATTGGTCTTTTTGGGCCAATTGGGGTCATTTTTCTCAGAAGGTCATTTGCACTCTAAAATATGGTGTTTTTCGTCCAAAACGGACACAATTGATTTTTCTAACTCAAACTTGGTCGTTTTGGACATTTTTGGGGCGTTCGACCTAGAATTTCATTTCCAACCAAAAAAAAGAGGTGTTTTTCGTCCAAAATGGACACAATTGATTTTCTGGTCAAACTTGGTTTTTTTTTTTCGCCTTTTGTGTTGGTTTCTCTCAGTAAGCTGTTGCCACCCATAAAAATGGTATCTTTCAACTCAAACGGACACAGTTGAATTTTCTCGTCAAACTTGGTCTTTTCGTGCCGTTTGGTGATGCTAATCTCAGAAGATCGTTTACTCCCTAGTATTGGGGGTGTTTTTCGTCAAAAACAGACACAGTTGAATTTTTTACTCGAACTTGGTTTTTTGGGCCATTTGGGGGTGTTTTACTTAGAAGGTCGTTTCCACTTGAGAAAGTGGCGTTTTTCATCCGAAATGGATACAGTTGAATTTTCTGGCCAAATTGGTCTTTTTGGGCCATTTTTCTCAGAAGGTCGTTTGCACTCTAAAATGTGGTGTTTTTCGTCCAAAACGGACAGAATTGATTTTTCTATTCAAACTTGGTCGTTTTGGGCATTTAGGGGCGTTCGACCTAGAATGTTGTTTCCAACCAAAAAAAGTGGTGTTTTTCGTTCAAAACGGACACAATTGATTTTCTGGCCAAACTTGGACTTTTCTGGCCTTTTGGCACCGTTTCGCTGTGAAGGTCGTTTCCACCCTATAAGGTGGTGTTTTTCTTCCAAAAGGGATACGTTTGACTTTTTCTATTAAAACTTGGTGTTTTTGGCCAATTGATGGCGTTTTGCCGAGAATATCGTTTCCGCCAAAATAGTTGCTTTTTTCGTCCGTAACGGACGCAATTGATTTTCTGGTCAAACTTGGTATGTTTTTGCCTTTTGGGGCCGTTTTGCTCTAGAAGCCGTTGCGACCCAAAAATGAATGGTATTTTTCGTCTGGAACGGACACAGTTGAATTTTCTTGTCAAACTTGTTCTTTTTGTGCTGTTTGGTGATGTTTTGCTCAAAAAACCGTTTGCTCCCTAATAGGGGGTGTTTTTCGTAAAAAACGGACATGATTGATTTTTCCACTCGAACTTGGTCTTTTTGGCCCATTTTGGGGTGTTTTACTTAGAATGTTGTTTACACTCAAGAAAGTATTGTTTTTCGTCCAAAACGGACACAATTGATTTTCAAATCAAAATTGGACTTTTCGGGCCTTTTGGGGGCGTTTCGCTCAGAAGGGCGTTTCCACATGAGAAAGTGGCGTTTTTCATCCGAAATGGACACAATTGAATTTTCATGCCAAATTGGTGTTTTTGGGCCGTTTGGGGTCATTTTTCTCAGATGGTCGTTTGCACCCTAAAAGGTGGTGTTTTTCGTCCAAAACGGGCACAATTGATCTTTCTACTCAAACTTGGTCGTTTTCGGCCCATCGGTGGCATTTTCTCAAGCTTGTCATTTCCACAAAAAAAAAAGTAGTGTTTGTCGACCAAAACGGTCGCAATTGATTTTCTGGTCAAACTTGGTTTTTTTTTGCCTTTTGGGTTGGTTTCGTTTAGTAAGCTGTTGCCACCTATAAAAATTGTATCTTTAGACTGAAACCGCCACAGTTGAATTTTCTCGTCCAACTTGGCCTTTTCGTGCCGTTTACTGATGTTAATCTCAGAAGATCGTTTGCTCCCTAGAAGTGGGGGTGTTTTTCGTCAAAACCGGACACAGATGATTTTTCCACTAAAACTTGGTCTTCTTGTGCCATTTGGGGGTGTTTTACTTAGAAGGTCATTTCCACTTCAGAAAGTGACGTTTTTCGTCTGAAATGGACACAGTTGAATTTTCTGGCCAAATTGGTCTTTTTGGGCCAATTGGGGTCATTTTTCTTAGAAGGTCGTTTCCACTTCAGAAAGTGGCGTTTTTCGTCCGAAATGGACACAGTTGAATTTTCTTGCCAAATTGGTCTTTTTGGGCCGTTTGGGGTCATTTTTCTCGGATGATCGTTTGCACCCTAAAAGGTGGTGTTTTTCGTCCAAAACGGACACAATTGATCTTTCTACTCAAACTTGGTCGTTTTGGGGATTTTCGGGGCGTTCGACCAAGAATGTCATTTTCAAACAAAAAAAGTGGTGTTTTTCGTCCAAAACGCACAAAATTGATTTTCTGGCCAAACTTGGACTTTTCTGGCCTTTTGGGGGTTTTTCGCTGGGAAGGTCGTTTCCACCATATAAGGTGTTGTTTTTGTTACAAAACGTATACGCTTGACATTTCTATTAAAACTTGGTGTTTTTGGCCCATCGGTGGCGTTTTGTCGAGAATGTCGTTTCCACAAAAAAAAAATGCGTTTTTCGTCCAAAATGGACGCAATTGATTTTCTGGTCAAACTTGGTGTTTTTTTTTGGCCTTTTGGGTTTTGTTTCGCTCAGTAAGCTGTTGCCACCAATACAAATGGTGTTTTTCGACTGAAACGGACACAGTTGAATTTTCTAGTCAAATTTGGTCTTTTCGTGTCGTTTGGTGATGTTAATCTCAAAAGATCGTTTGCTCCCTAGAAGTGGGGGTGTTTTTCGTAAAAAACATACACAATTGATTTTTCTACTCGAACTTGGTCTTTTTGGGCCATTTGGGAGTGTTTTACTTAGAAGGTCATTTCCTCTTTAGAAAGTGGCGTTTTTCGTCCGGAATGGACACAGTTGAATTTTCTGGTCACGCTTGGGTTTTTTTTTGCCTTTTGGGTTGGTTTCGTTTAGTAAGCTGTTGCCACCCATAAAAATTGTATCTTTAGACTGAAACAGACACAGTTGAATTTTCTCGTCCAACTTGGCCTTTTTGTGCCGTTTGGTGATGTTAATCTCAGAAGATCGTTTGCTCCCTAGAACTGGGGGTGTTTTTCGTCAAAACCGGACACAGATGATTTTTCCACTAAAACTTGGTCTTCTTGGGCCGTTTGGGGGTGTTTTACTTAGAAGGTCATTTCCACTTAAGAAAGTGACGTTTTTCATCTGTAATGGACACAGTTGAATCTTCTGGCCAAATTGGTCTATTTGGGCCAATTGGGGTCATTTTTCTCAGAAGGTCGTTTGCACTCTAAAATGTGGTGTTTTTCGTCCAAAACGGACACAATTGATTTTTCTACCCAAACTTGGTCGTTTTGAACATTTTTAGGGCGTTCGACCTAGAATTTCATTTCCAACCAAAAAAAAGGGGTGTTTTTCTTCCAAAACGGACACAATTGATTTTCTGGCCAAACTTGGACTTTATTGGCCTTTTGGGAGTTTTTCGCTGTGATGGTCATTTCCACCCTATAATGAGGTGTTTTTGTTACAAAACGGATACGCTTGACATTTCTATTAAAACTTGGCGTTTTTGGCCCATCGGTGGCGTTTTCTCGAGAATGTCATTTCCACACAAAAAAAGTGGTGTTTGTCATCCAAAACGGCCGCAATTGATTTTCTGGTCAAACTTGGTTTTTTTTTTTGCCTTTTGTGTTGGTTTCTCTCAGTAAGCTGTTGCCACCCATAAAAATTGTATCTTTCAACTGAAACGGACACAGTTGAATTTTCTCGCCAAACTTGGCCTTTTCGTGCCGTTTTGTGACGCTAATCTCAGAAGATCGTTTACTCCCTAGAATTGGGGGTGTTTTTCGTCAAAAACGGACACAGTTGATTTTTTTACTCGAACTTGGTTTTCTTGGGCCATTTGGGGGTGTTTTACTTAGAAGGTCGTTTCCACTTGAGAAAGTGGCATTTTTCGTCCGAAATGGACACAGTTGAATTTTCTGGCCAAATTGGTCTTTTTGGGCCTTTGGGGTCATTTTTCTCAGAAGGTCGTTTGCACTCTAAAATATGGTGTTTTTCGTCCAAAACGGACAGAATTGATTTCTCTATTCAAACTTGGTCGTTCCGGGCATTTCGGGCAATTCGACCTAGAATGTTGTTTCCGACCAAAAAAAGTGGTGTTTTTCGTTCAAAACGGACACAATTGATTTTCTGGCCAAACTTGGACTTTTCTGGCCTTTTGGCAGCGTTTCGCTGTGAAGGTCGTTTCCACCCTATAAGGTGGTGCTTTTCTTCCAAAAGGGATACGTTTGACTTTTTCTATTAAAACGTGGTGATTTTGGCCCATTGATGGCGTTTTGCCGAGAATGTCGTTTCTGCCAAAATAGTTGCTTTTTTCATCCGTAACGGACGCAATTGATTTTCTTGTCAAACTTGGTATGTTTTTGCCTTTTGGGGCTGTTTTGCTCTGGAAGCCGTTGCGACCCAAAAATGAATGGTATTTTTCGTCTGAAACGGACACAGTTGAATTTTCTTGTCAAACTTGTTCTTTTTGTGCTGTTTGGTGATGTTTTGCTCAAAAAATCGTTTGCTCCCTAATAGGGGGTATTTTTCGTAAAAAACGGACATGATTGATTTTTCTACTCGAACTTGGTCTTTTTGGCCCATTTGGGGGTGTTTTACTTAGAAGGTTGTTTACACTCAAGAAAGTATTGTTTTTCGTCCAAAACGGACACAATTGATTTTCAAATCAAAATTGGACTTTTCGGGCCTTTTGGGGGCTTTTCGCTCAGAAGGTCGTTTCCACTTGAGAAAGTTGCGTTTTTCGTCCGAAATGGACACAGTTGAATTTTCTTGCCAAATTGGTCTTTTTGGGCCGTTTGGGGTCATTTTTCTCAGATGGTCATTTGCACCCTAAAAGGTGGTGTTTTTCGTCCAAAACGGACACAATTGATCTTTCTACTCAAACTTGGTCGTTTTGCAGATTTTCGGGGCGTTCGACCTAGAATGTCGTTTTCAAACAAAAAAAGTGGTGTTTTTCATCCAAAACGCACACAATTGATTTTCTGGCCGAACTTGGACTTTTCTGGCCTTTTGGGGGTTTTTCGCTGGGAAGGTCGTTTACTCTATATAAGGTGGTGTTTTTGTTACAAAACGGATACGCTTGACATTTCGATTAAAACTTGGTGTTTTTGGCCCATCGGTGGCGTTTTGTCGAGAATGTCGTTTCCACAAAAAAAAATGGCGTTTTTCGTCCAAAATGGACGCAATTGATATTCTGGTCAATCTTGTTTTGTTTTTTTTTTGCCTTTTGGGTTTTTTTTCGCTCAGTAAGGTGTTGCCACAAATACAAATGGTGTTTTTCTACTGAAATGCACACAGTTGAATTTTCCAGTCAAATTTGGTCTTTTCGTGTCGTCTGGGGATGTTAATCTCAAAAGATCGTTTGCTCCCTAGAAGTGGGGGTGTTTTTCGTAAAAAACATACACAATTGATTTTTCTACTCGAACTTGGTCTTTTTGGGCCATTTGGGGGTGTTTTACTTAGTAGGTCATTTCCTCTTGAGAAAGTGTCATTTTTCGTCCGGAATGGACACAGTTGAATTTTCTAGCCAAATTGGTGTTTTTGGGCCGTTTGGGGTCATTTTTCTCAGATGGTCGTTTCCACCCTATAAGGAGGTGTTTTTGTTACAAAACGGATACGCTTGACATTTCTATTAAAACTTGATGTTTTGGGCCCATCGGTGGCATTTTCTCAAGAATGTCATTTCCACAAAAAAAAAAGTGGTGTTTGTCGACCAAAACGGTCGCAATTGATTTTCTGGTCAAACTTGGTTTTTTTTTTTTTGCCTTTTGGGTTGGTTTCGTTCAGTAAGATGTTGCCACCCATAAAAATTGTATCTTTTGACTGAAACAGACACAGTTGAATTTTCTCGTCCAACTTGGCCTTTTCGTGCCGTTTGGTGATGTTAATCTCAGAAGATCGTTTGCTCCCTAGAAGTGGGGGTGTTTTCGTCCAAAATGGACACAATTGAATTTCAATTCAAAATTGGACTTTTCGGGCCTTTTGGGGACGTTTCGCTCAGAAGGTCGTTTCCACTTGAAAAAGTGGCGTTTTTCGTCCAAAATGGACATAGTTGAATTTTCTTGCCAAATTGGTCTTTTTGGGCCGTTTGGGGTCATTTTTCTCAGATGGTCGTTTGCACCCTAAAAGGTGGGGTTCTTCGTCCAAAACGGACACAATTGATCTTTCTACTCAAACTTGGTCGTTTTGGGGATTTTCGGGGCGTTCGACCTAGAATGTCGTTTTCAAACAAAAAAAGTGATGTTTTTCGTCCAAAACGCACACAATTGATTTTCTGGCCAAACTTGGACTTTTCTGGCCTTTTGGGGGTTTTTTGCTGAGAAGGTCGTTTCCTCCATATAAGGTGGTGTTTTTGTTACAAAACGGATACGCTTGACATTTCGATTAAAACTTGGTGTTTTTGGCCCATCGGTGGCGTTTTGTCGAGAATGTCATTTCCACAAAAAAAAATGGCGTTTTTCATCCAAAATCGACGCAATTGATTTTCTGGTCAAAATTGGTTTTTTTTTTTTTTGCCTTTTGGGTTTTTTTTTTTTCGCTCAGTAAGCTGTTGCCACCAACACAAAATGGTGTTTTTCGACTGAAATGGACACAGTTGAATTTTCTAGTCAAATTGGTTTTTTCGTGTCGTTTGGGGATGTTAATGTCAAAAGATCGTTTGCCCCCTAGAAGTGGGGGTGTTTTTCGAAAAAAACATACACAATTGATTTTTCTACTCGAACTTGGTCTTTTTGGGCCATTTGGGGGTGTTTTACTTAGAAGGTCGTTTCCACTTGAGAAAGTGGCGTTTTTCGTCCGAAATGGACACAGCTGAATTTTCTAGTCAAATTTGGTTTTTTCGTGTCATTTGGGGATGTTAATGTCAAAAGATCGTTTGCCCCCTAGAAGTGGGGGTGTTTTTCGAAAAAAACATACACAATTGATTTTTCTACTCGAAATTGGTCTTTTTGGGCCTTTGGGGTCATTTTTCTTAGAAGGTCATTTGCACTCTAAAATATGGTGTTTTTCGTCCAAAACGGACAGAATTGATTTCTCTATTCAAACTTGGTCGTTCCGGGCATTTCGGGCCGTTCGACCTAGAATGTTGTTTCCAACCAAAAAAAGTGGTGTTTTTCTTTCAAAACGGACACAATTGATTTTCTGGGCAAACTTGGACTTTTCTGGCCTTTTGGCACCGTTTCGCTGTGAAGGTCGTTTCCACCCTATAAGGTGGTGTTTTTCTTCCAAAAGGGATACGTTTGACTTTTTCTATTAAAACTTGGTGATTTTGGCCCATTGATGGCGTTTTGCCGAGAATGTCGTTTCTGCCAAAATAGTTGCTTTTTTCGTCCGTAACGGACGCAATTGATTTTCTGGTCAAACTTGGTATGTTTTTGCCTTTTGGGGCTGTTTTGCTCTGGAAGCCGTTGCGACCCAAAAATGAATGGTATTTTTCGTCTGAAACGGACACAGTTGAATTTTCTTGTCAAACTTGTTCTTTTTGTGCTGTTTGGTGATGTTTTGCTCAAAAAATCGTTTGCTCCCTAATAGGGGGTGTTTTTCGTAAAAAACGGACATGATTGATTTTTCTACTCGAACTTGGTCTTTTTGGCCCATTTGGGGGTGTTTTACTTAGAAGGTTGTTTACACTCAAGAAAGTATTGTTTTTCGTCCAAAACGGACACAATTGATTTTCAAATCAAAATTGGACTTTTCGGGCCTTTTGGGGGCGTTTCGCTCAGAAGGTCGTTTCTTCTTGAGAAAGCGGCGTTTTTCGTCCGAAATGGACGCAGTTGAATTTTCTTGCCAAATAGGTCTTTTTTGGACCGTTTGGGGTCATTTTTCTCAGATGGTCGTTTGCACCCTAAAAGGTGGTGTTTTTCGTCCAAAACGGACACAATTGATCTTTCTACTCAAACTTGGTCGTTTTGGGGATTTTCGGGGCAATCGACCTAGAATGTCGTTTTCAAACAAAAAAAGTGGTGTTTTTCGTCCAAAACGCACACAATTGATTTTCTCGCCAAACTTGGACTTTTCTGGCCTTTTGGTGGTTTTTCGCTGGGAAGGTCGTTTCCACGATATAAGGTGGTGTTTTTGTTACAAGACGGATACGCTTGACATTTCTATTAAAACTTGGTGTTTTTGGCCCATCGGTGGCGTTTTGTCGAGAATGTCGTTTCCACAAAAAAAAAAATGGCATTTTTCGTCCAAAATGGAGGCAATTGATTTTCTGGTCAACCTAGGTTTTTTTTTTTGCCTTTTGGGTTTTTTTTCGCTCAGTAAGCTGTTGCCACCAATACAAATGGTGTTTTTCGACTGAAATGGACACAGTTGAATTTTTTAGTCAAATTTGGTCTTTTCGTGTCGTTTGGGGATGTTAATCTCAAAAGATTGTTTGCTCCTTAGAAGTGGGGGTGTTTTTCGTAAAAAACATACACAATTGATTTTTCTACTCGAACTTGGTCTTTTTGGGCTATTTGGGGTTGTTTTACTTAGAAGGTCATTTCCTCTTAAGAAAGTGGCATTTTTCGTCCGGAATGGACACAGTTGAATTTTCTAGCCAAATTGGTGTTTTTGGGCTGTTTGGGGTCATTTTTCTCAGATGGTCGTTTCCAACCTATAAGGAGGTGTTTTTGTTACAAAACGGATACGCTTGACATTTCTATTAAAACTTGATGTTTTGGGCCCATCGGTGCCATTTTCTCAAGAATGTCATTTCCACAAAAAAAAAAAGTGGTGTTTGTCGACCAAAACGGTCGCAATTGATTTTCTGATCACACTTGGGTTTCTCTTTACCTTTTGGGTTGGTTTCGTTCAAATATTGTTGCCACCCATAAAAATTGTATCTTTTGACTGAAACAGACACAGTTGAATTTTCTCGTCCAACTTGTCCATTTCGTGCCGTTTGGTGATGTTAATCTCAGAAGATCGTTTGCTCCCTAGAAGTGGGGGTGTTTTTCATCAAAATCGGACACAGATGATTTTTCCACTAAAACTTGGTCTTCTTGGGCCATTTGGGGGTGTTTTACTTAGAAAGTCGTTTCCATTTGAGAAAGTGGCGTTTTTCGTCTGAAATGGACACAGTTGAATTTTCTAGCCAAATTGGTCTTTTTGGGCCAATTGGGGTCATTTTTCTTAGAAGGTCGTTTGCACCCTAAAAGGTGGTGTTTTTCGTCCAAAATGGACACAATTGATCTTTCTACTCAAACTTGGTCGTTTTAGGGATTTTCGGAGCGTTCGACCTAGAATGTCATTTTCAAACAAAAAAAGTGGTGTTTTTCATCCAAAACGCACACAATTGATTTTCTGGCTAAACTTGGACTTTTCTAGCCTTTTGGGAGTTTTTCGCTGTGATGGTCATTTCCACCGTATAAAGAGGTGTTTTTGTTACAAAACGGATACGCTTGACATTTCTATTAAAACTTGGCGTTTTTGGCCCATCGGTGGCGTTTTCTCGAGAATATCATTTCCACACAAAAAAAGTGGTGTTTGTCGTCCAAAACGGTGGCAATTGATTTTCTGGTCAAACTTGGTTTTTTTTTGCCTTTTGTGTTGGTTGCTCTCAGTAAGCTGTTGCCACCCATAAAAATGGTATCTTTCAACTGAAACGGACACAGTTGAATTTTCTCGTCAAACTTGGCCTTTTCGTGCCGTTTGGTGACGCTAATCTCAGAAGATCGTTTACTACCTAGAATTGGGGGTGTTTTTCGTCCAAAACGGACACAGTTGATTTTTTTACTCGAACTTGGTTTTCTTGGGCCATTTGGGGGTGTTTTACTTAGAAGGTCGTTTCCACTTGAGAAAGTGGCGTTTTTCGTCCGAAATGGACACAGTTGAATTTTCTGGCCAAATTTGTCTTTTTGGGCCATTTGGGGTTATTTTTCTCAGAAGGTCGTTTGCACTCTAAAATGTGGTGTTTTTCGTCCAAAACGGACAGAATTGATTTTTCTATTCAAACTTGGTCGTTTCGGGCATTTCGGGGCGTTCGACCTAGAATGTTGTTTCCAACTAAAAAAAGTGATGTTTTTCGTTCAAAACGGACACAATTGATTTTCCGGCCAAATTTGGACTTTTCTGGCCTTTTGGCAGCGTTTCGCTGTGAAGGTCGTTTCCACCCTATAAGGTGGTGTTTTTCTTCCAAAAGGGAAACGTTTGACTTTTTCTATTAAAACTTGGTGTTTTTGGCCCATTGATGGCGTTTTGCCGAGAATGTCGTTTCCGCCAAAAAAGTTGCTTTTTTCGCCCGTAACGGACGCAATTGATTTTCTGGTCAAACTTGGTATGTTTTTGCCTTTTGGGCCTGTTTTGCTCTGGAAGCCGTTGCGACCCAAAAATGAATAGTATTTTTCGTCTGAAACGGACACAGTTGAATTTTCTTGTCAAACTTGTTCTTTTTGTGCTGTTTGGTGATGTTTTGCTCAAAAAATCGTTTGCTACCTCATAGGGGGTGTTTTTCCTAAAAAACGGACATGATTGATTTTTCTACTCGAACTTGGCCTTTTTGGCCCATTTGGGGTTGTTTTACTTAGAAGGTTGTTTACACTCAAGAAAGTATTGCTTTTCGTCGAAAACGGACACAATTGATTTTCAAATCAAAATTGAACTTTTCGGGCCTTTTGGGGGCGTTTCGCTCAGAAGGTCGTTTCCACTTGAGAAAGTGGCGTTTTTCATCCGAAATGGACACAGTTGAATTTTCTTGCCAAATTGGTCTTTTTGGGCCGTTTGGGGTCATTTTTCTCAGATGGTCGTTTGCACCCTAAAAGGTGTTGTTTTTCGTCCAAAACGGACACAATTGATCTTTCTACTCAAACTTGGTCGTTTTGGGGATTTTCGGGGCGTTCGACCGAGAATGTCGTTTTCAAACAAAAAAAGTGGTGTTTTTCGTCCAAAACGCACACAATTGATTTTCTGGCCAAACTTGGACTTTTCTGGCCTTTTGGGGGTTTTTCGCTGGGAAGGTCGTTTCTACCATATAAGGTGTTTTTGTTACAAAACAGATACGCTTGACATTTCTATTAAAACTTGTCGTTTTTGGCCCATCGGTGTCGTTTTCTCGAGAATGTCATTTCCACACAAAAAAAGTGGTGTTTGTCGTCCAAAAGGGTGGCAATTGATTTTCTGGTCAAACTTGGTTTTTTTTTTGCCTCTTGTGTTGGTTTCTCTCAGTAAGCTGTTGCCATCCATAAAAATGGTATCTTTCAATTGAAACGGACACAGTTGAATTTTCTCGTCAAACTTGGCCTTTTCGTGCCGTTTGGTGACGCTAATCTCAGAAGATCGTTTACTCCCTAGAATTGGGGGTGTTTTTCGTCAAAAACGGACACAGTTGATTTTTTTACTCGAACATGGTTTTCTTGGGCCATTTGGGGGTGTTTTACTTAGAAGGTCGTTTCCACTTGAGAAAGTGGCATTTTTCGTCCGAAATGGACACAGTTGAATTTTCTGGCCAAATTGGTCTTTTTGGGCCATTTGGGATCATTTTTCTCAGATGGTTGTTTGCACTCTAAAATGTAGTGTTTTTCGTTCAAAACGGACAGAATCGATTTTTCTATTCAAACTTGGTCGTTTCGGGCATTTCGGGGCATTCGACCTAGAATGTTGTTTCCAACAAAAAAAAGTGGTGTTTTTCGTTCAAAACGGATACAATTGATTTTCTGGCCAAACTTGGACATTTCTAGCCTTTTGGCAGCGTTTCGCTG
This sequence comes from Eucommia ulmoides, assembly GCA_016647705.1. Lineage (NCBI taxonomy): Eukaryota > Viridiplantae > Streptophyta > Magnoliopsida > Garryales > Eucommiaceae > Eucommia > Eucommia ulmoides. Next base: position 43,050,339 of record CM028334.1, on the reverse strand, counting down.
TGAAGGTCGTTTCCACCCTATAAGGTGGTGTTTTTCTTCAAAAGGGATACGTTTGACTTTTTCGATGAAAACTTGGTGTTTTTGGCCCATTGATGGCGTTTTGCCGAGAATGTTGTTGCCGCCAAAATAGTTGCTTTTTTCGTCCGTAACGGACGCAATTGATTTTCTGCTCAAACTTGGTATGTTTTTGCCTTTTGGGGTTGTTTTGCTCTGGAAGCCGTTGCGACCCAAAAATGAATCGTATTTTTCGTCTGAAACGGACACAGTTGAATTATCTTGTCAAACTTGTTCTTTTTGTGCTGTTTGGTGGTGTTTTGCTCAAAAAATCGTTTGCTCCCTAATCGGGGGTGTTTTTCGTAAAAAACGGACATGATTGATTTTTCTACTCGAACTTGGTCTTTTTGGCCCATTTGGGGGGGTTTTACTTAGAAGGTTGTTTACACTCAAGAAATTATTGTTTTTCGTCCGAAACGGACACAATTGATTTTCAAATCAAAATTGGACTTTTCGGGCCTTTTGGGGGCGTTTCGCTCAGAAGGTCATTTCCACTTGAGAAAGTGGCATTTTTCGTCCAAAATGGACACAGTTGAATTTTCTTGCCAAATTGGTCTTGTTGGGCCGTTTGGGGTCATTTTTCTCAGATGGTCGTTTGCACCCTAAAAGGTGGTGTTTTTCGTTTAAAACGGACACAATTGATCTTTCTACTCAAACTTGGTTGTTTTGGGGATTTTCGGGGCGATCGACCTAGAATGTCGTTTTCAAACAAAAAAAGTGGTGTTTTTCGTCCAAAACGCACACAATTGATTTTCTGGCCAAACTTGGACTTTTCTGGCCTTTTGGGGGTTTTTCGCTGGGAAGGTCGTTTCCACCATATAAGGTGGTGTTTTTGTTACAAGACGGATACGCTTGACATTTCTATTAAAACTTGGTGTTTTTGGCCCATCGGTGGTGTTTTGTCGAAAATGTCGTTTCCACAAAAAAAAAATGGCGTTTTTCGTCCAAAATGGACGCAATTGATTTTCTGGTCAAACTTGGTTTTTTTTTTTGCCTTTTGGGTTTTGTTTCGCTCAGTAAGCTATTGCCACCAGTACAAATGGTGTTTTTCGACTAAAACGCACACAGTTGAATTTTCTAGTCAAATTTGGTCTTTTCGTGTCGTTTGGGGATGTTAATCTCAAAAGTTCGTTTGCTCCCTAGAAGTGGGGGTGTTTTCCGTAAAAAACATACCCAATTGATTTTTCTACTCGAACTTGGTCTTTTTGGGCCATTTGGGCGTGTTTTACTTAGAAGGTCATTTCCTCTTGAGAAAGTGGTGTTTTTCGTCTGGAATGGACACAGTTGAATTTTCTAGCCAAATTGGTGTTTTTGGGGTCATTTTTCCAAGATGGGCGTTTCCACCCTATAAGGAGGTGTTTTTGTTACAAAACGGATACGCTTGACATTGCTATTAAAACTTGATGTTTTGGGCCCATCGGTGCCATTTTCTCAAGAATGTCATTTCCACGAAAAAAAAAAAAGTGGTGTTTGTCGACCAAAACGGTCGCAATTGATTTTCTGATCACACTTGGGTTTCTCTTTGCCTTTTGGGTTGGATTCGTTCAATAAGTTGTTGCCACCCATAAAAATTGTATCTTTTGACTGAAATAGACACAGTTGAATTTTCTCGTCCAACTTGGCCTTTTCGTGCCGTTTGGTGATGTTAATCTCAGAAGATCGTTTGCTCCCTAGAAGTGGGGGTGTTTTTCGTCAAAACCGGACACAGATGATTTTTCCACTAAAACTTGGTCTTCTTGGGCCATTTGGGGGTATTTTACTTAGAAGGTCGTTTCCACTTGAGAAAGCGACGTTTTTCGTCTGAAATGGACACAGTTGAATTTTCTGGCCAAATTGGCCAAACTTGGGCCAATTCGGGTCATTTTTCTCAGAAGGTCGTTTGCACTCTAAAATGTGGTGTTTTTCGTCTAAAACGGACACAATTGATCTTTCTACTCAAACTTGGTTGTTTTGGGGATTTTCGGGGCGATCGACCTAGAATGTCGTTTTCAAACAAAAAAAGTGGTGTTTTTCGTCCAAAACGCACACAATTGATTTTCTGGCCAAACTTGGACTTTTCTGGCCTTTTGGGGGTTTTTCGCTGGGAAGGTCGTTTCCACCATATAAGGTGGTGTTTTTGTTACAAGACGGATACGCTTGACATTTCTATTAAAACTTGGTGTTTTTGGCCCATCGGTGGTGTTTTGTCGAAAATGTCGTTTCCACAAAAAAAAAATGGCGTTTTTCGTCCAAAATGGACGCAATTGATTTTCTGGTCAAACTTGGTTTTTTTTTTTGCCTTTTGGGTTTTGTTTCGCTCAGTAAGCTATTGCCACCAGTACAAATGGTGTTTTTCGACTAAAACGCACACAGTTGAATTTTCTAGTCAAATTTGGTCTTTTCGTGTCGTTTGGGGATGTTAATCTCAAAAGTTCGTTTGCTCCCTAGAAGTGGGGGTGTTTTCCGTAAAAAACATACCCAATTGATTTTTCTACTCGAACTTGGTCTTTTTGGGCCATTTGGGGGTGTTTTACTTAGAAGGTCATTTCCTCTTGAGAAAGTGGTGTTTTTCGTCTGGAATGGACACAGTTGAAATTTCTAGCCAAATTGGTGTTTTTGGGGTCATTTTTCCAAGATGGTCTTTTCCACCCTATAAGGAGGTGTTTTTTTTACAAAACGGATACGCTTGACATTTCTATTAAAACTTGATGTTTTGGGCCCATCGGTGCCATTTTCTCAAGAATGTCATTTCCACAAAAAAAAAAAAGTGGTGTTTGTCGACCAAAACGGTCGCAATTGATTTTCTGATCACACTTGGGTTTCTCTTTGCCTTTTGGGTTGGTTTCGTTCAATAAGTTGTTGCCACCCATAAAAATTGTATCTTTTGACTGAAACAGACACAGTTGAATTTTCTCGTCCAACTTGGCCTTTTCGTGCCATTTGGTGATGTTAATCTCAGAAGATCGTTTGCTCCCTAGAAGTGGGGGTGTTTTTCGTCAAAACCGGACACAGATGATTTTTCCACTAAAACTTGGTCTTCTTGGGCCATTTGGGGGTATTTTACTTAGAAGGTCGTTTCCACTTGAGAAAGCGACGTTTTTCGTCTGAAATGGACACAGTTGAATTTTCTGGCCAAATTGGTCTTTTTGGGCCAATTCAGGTCATTTTTCTCAGAAGGTCGTTTGCACTCTAAAATGTGGTGTTTTTCGTCCAAAATGGACACAATTGACTTTTCTACTCAAACTTGGTCGTTTTGGACATTTTTGGGCCGTTCGACCTAGAATTTCATTTCCAACCGAAAAAAATGGGTGTTTTTCGTCCAGAAAGGACACAATTGATTTTCTCGCCAAACTTGGACTTTTTTGGCCTTTTGGGAGTTTTTCACTGTGTTGGTTATTTCCACCCTATAAGGAGGTGTTTTTGTTACAAAACGGATACGCTTGACATTTCTATTAAAACTTGGCGTTTTTGGCCCATCGGTGGCGTTTTCTCGAGAATGTCATTTCCACACAAAAAAAGTGGTGTTTGTCGTCCGAAACGGCCGCAATTGATTTTCTGGTCAAACTTGGTTTTTTTTTGCCTTTTTGTGTTGGTTGCTCTTAGTAAGCTGTTGCCACCCATAAAAATGGTATCTTTCAACTGAAACGGACACAGTTGAATTTTCTCGTCAAACTTGGCCTTTTCGTGCCGTTTGGTGATACTAATCTCAGAAGATCGTTTACTCCCTAGAATTGGGGGTGTTTTTCGTAAAAAACGGACACAGTTGATTTTTTTACTCGAACTTGGTTTTCTTGGGCCATTTGGGGGTGTTTTACTTAAAAGGTCGTTTCCAATTGAGAAAGTGGTGTTTTTCATCCGAAATGGACACAGTTGAATTTTCTGGCCAAATTGGTCTTTTTGGGCCATTTTTCTCAGAAGGTCGTTTGCACTCTAAAATGTGGTGTTTTTCGTCCAAAACGGAAAGAATTGATTTTTCTATTCAAACTTGGTCGTTTCGGGCATTTCGGGGCGTTTGACCTAGAATGTTGTTTCCAACCAAAAAAGGTGGTGTTTTTCGTTCAAAACGGACACAATTCATTTTCTGGCCAAACTTGGACTTTTCTGGCCTTTTGGCAGCGTTTCGCTGTGAAGGTCGTTTTCCACCCTATAAGGTGGTGCTTTTCTTCCAAAAGGGATACGTTTGACTTTTTCTATTAAAACTTGCTGTTTTTGGCCCATTGATGGCGTTTTTTTTGGAGAATGTCGTTTCCGCCAAAATAGTTGCTTTTTTCGTCCGTAACGGACGCAATTGATTTTCTGGTCAAACTTGGTATGTTTTTGCCTTTTGGGGCTGTTTTGCTCTGGAAGCCGTTGCGACCCAAAAATGAATGGTATTTTTCGTCTGAAACGGACACAGTTGAATTTTCTTGTCAAACTTGTTCTTTTTGTGCTGTTTCGTGATGTTTTGCTCAAAAAATCGTTTGCTCCTTAATAGAGGGTGTTTTTCGTAAAAAACGGACATGATTGATTTTTCTACTCGAACTTGGTCTTTTTGGCCCATTTGGGGGTGTTTTACTTAGACGGTTGTTTACACTCAAGAAAGTATTGTTTTTCGTCCAAAACGGACACAATTGATTTTCAAATCAAAATTGGACTTTTCGGGCCTTTTGGGGGCGTTTCGCTCAGAAGGTCGTTTCCACTTGAGAAAAAGTGGCGTTTTTCGTTCGAAATGGACACAGTTGAATTTTCTTGCCAAATTGGTCTTTTTGGGCCGTTTGGGGTCATTTTTCTTAGATGGTCGTTTGCACCCTAAAAGGTGGTGTTTTTCGTCCAAAACGGACACAATTGATCTTTCTACTCAAACTTGGTCGTTTTGGGGATTTTCGGGGCGTTCGGCCTAGAATGTCGTTTTCAAACAAAAAAAGTGGTGTTTTTCGTCCAAAACGCACACAATTGATTTTCTGGCCAAACTTGGACTTTTCTGGCCTTTTGGGGGTTTTTCGCTGGGAAGGTCGTTTCCACCATATAAGGTGGTGTTTTTGTTACAAAACGGATACGCTTAATATTTCTATTAAAACTTGGTGTTTTTGGCCCATCGGTGGCGTTTTGTCGAGAATGTCGTTTCCACAAAAAAAAAATGGCATTTTTCGTCCAAAATGGACACAATTGATTTTCTGGTCAAACTTTATTTTTTTACCTTTTGGGTTTTTTTTCGCTTAGTAAGCTGTTGCCACCAATACAAATGGTGTTTTGCGACTGAAACAGACACAGTCGAATTTTCTAGTCAAATTTGGTCGTTTCGTGTCGTTTGGGGATGTTAATCTCAAAAGATGGTGTTTTTCGTAAAAAACATACACAATTGATTTTTCTACTCGAACTTGGTCTTTTTGGGCTATTTGGGGGTGTTTTACTTAGAAGGTCATTTCCTCTTGAGAAAGTGGCGTTTTTCGTCCGGAATGGACACAGTTGAATTTTCTAGCCAAATTGGTGTTTTTGGGGTCATTTTTCCAAGATGGGCGTTTCCACCCTATAAGGAGGTGTTTTTGTTACAAAACGGATACGCTTGAGATTTCTATTAAAACTTGATGTTTTGAGCCCATCGGTCGCATTTTCTCAAGAATGTCATTTCCACAAAAAAAAAAAGTGGTGTCTGTCGACCCAAACGGTCGCAATTGATTTTCTGGTCACACTTGGTTTTTTTTTGGGCCTTTTGGGTTGGTTTCGTTCAGTAAGCTGTTGCCACCCATAAAAATTGTATCTCTTGACTGAAACAGACACAGTTGAATTTTCTCGTCCAACTTGGCCTTTTCGTGCCGTTTGGTGATGTTAATCTCAGAAGATCGTTTGCTCCCTAGAAGTGGGGATGTATTTCGTCAAAACCGGACACAGATGATTTTTCCACTAAAACTTGGTTTTCTTGGGCCATTTGGGGGTGTTTTACTTAGAAGGTCGTTTCCACTTGAGAAAGTGGCGTTTTTCGTCTGAAATGGACACAGTTGAATTTTCTGGCCAAATTGGTCTTTTTGGGCCAATTGGAGTCACTTTTCTCAGAAGGTCGTTTGCACTCTAAAATGTGGTGTTTTTCGTCCAAAACGGACACAATTGATTTTTCTACTCGAACTTGGTCGTTTTGGACATTTTTGGGGCGTTCGACCTAGAATTTCATTTCCAACCAAAAAAAAGGGGTGTTTTTGTTACAAAACGGATACGCTTGACATTTCTCTTAAAACTTGGCATTTTTGGCCCAGCGGTGGCGTTTTCTCGAGAATGTCTGGCCAAACTTGGACTTTTCTGGCCTTTTGGCAGCGTTTCGCTGTGAAGGTCGTTCCCGCCCTATAAGGTGGTGTTTTTCTTCCAAAATGGATACATTTGACTTTTTCTATTAAAACTTGGTGTTTTTGGCCCATTGATGGCATTTTGCCGAGAATGTCGTTGCCGCCAAAATAGTTGCTTTTTTCGTCCGTAACGGACGCAATTGATTTTCTGGTCAAACTTGGTATGTTTTTGCCTTTTGGGGTTGTTTTGCTCTGGAAGCCGTTGCGACCCAAAAATGAATGGTATTTTTCATCTGAAACGGACACAGTTGAATTTTCTTGTCAAACTTGTTCTTTTTGTGCTGTTTGGTGATGTTTTGCTCAAAAAATCGTTTGCTCCCTAATAGGGGGTGTTTTTCATTTGGCCCATTTGGGGGTGTTTTACTTACAAGGTTGTTTACACTCAAGAAAGTATTGTTTTTCGTCCAAAACGGACACAATTGATTTTCAAATCAAAATTGGACTTTTCGGGCCTTTTGGGGGCGTTTCCCTCAGAAGGTCGTTTCCACTTGAGAAAGTGGCGTTTTTCGTCCGAAATGGACACAGTTGAATTTTCTTGCCAGTCTTTTTGGGCCGTTTGGGGTCATTTTTCTCAGATGGTCGTTTGCACCCTAAAAGGTGGTGTTTTTCGTCCAAAACGGACACAATTGATCTTTCTACTCAAACTTGGTCGTTTTGGGGATTTTCGGGGAGTTCGACCTAGAATGTCGTTTTCAAACAAAAAAAGTGGTGTTTGTCATCCAAAACGGTGGCAATTGATTTTCTGGTCAAACTTAGTTTTTTTTTTTGCCTTTTGTGTTGGTTTCTCTCAGTAACCTGTTGCCACCCATAAAAATGGTATCTTTCAACTGAAACGGACACAGTTGAATTTTCTCGTCAAACTTGGCCTTTTCGTGCCGTTTGGTGATACAAATCTCAGAAGATCGTTTACTCCTTAGAATTGGGGGTGTTTTTCGTCAAAAACGGACACAGTTGATTTTTTTACTCGAAGTTGGTCTTCTTGGGCCAATTGGGGGTGTTTTAATTAGAAGGTCGTTTCCGCTTGAGAAAGTGGCATTTTTCGTCCGAAATGGACACAGATGAATTTTCTGGCCAAATTAGTCTTTTTGGCCATTTGGGGTCATTTTTCTCAAAATGTCGTTTGCACCCTAAAAGGTGGTGTTTTTCGTCCAAAATGGACACAATTGATCTTTCTACTCAAACTTGGTCGTTTTGGGGATTTTCGGAGCGTTCGACCTAGAATGTCGTTTTCAAACAAAAAAAGTGGTGTTTTTCATCCAAAATGCACACAATTGATTTTCTGGCTAAACTTGGACTTTTCTGGCCTTTTGGGAGTTTTTCGCTGTGATGGTCAATTCCACCCTATAAAGAGGTGTTTTTGTTACAAAACGGATACGCTTGACATTTCTATTAAAACTTGGCGTTTTTGGCCCATCGGTGGCGTTTTCTCGAGAATGTCATTTCCACACAAAAAAAGTGGTGTTTGTCGTCCAAAACGGTCGCAATTGATTTTTTGGTCAAACTTGGTTTTTTTTTGCCTTTTGTGTTGGTTGCTTTCAGTAAGCTGTTGCCACCCATAAAAATGGTATCTTTCAACTGAAACCGACACAGTTGAATTTTCTCGTCAAACTTGGCCTTTTCGTGCCGTTTGGTGATGCTAATCTCAGAAGATCGTTTACTCCCTAGAATTGGGGATGTTTTTCGTCAAAACCGGACACAGTTGAATTTTTTACTTGAACTTGGTTTTCTTGGGCCATTTGGGGGTGTTTTACTTAGAAGGTCGTTCCCACTTGAGAAAGTGGCGTTTTTTGTCTGAAATGGACACAGTTGAATTTTCTGGCCAAATTGGTCTTTTTGGGCCATTTTTCTCAGTAGGTCGTTTGCACTCTAAAATGTGGTGTTTTTCGTCCAAAACGAACCGAATTGATTTTTCTATTCAAACTTGGTCGTTTCGGGACGTTCGACCTAGAATGTTGTTTCCAACCAAAAAAAGTGGTGTTTTTCGTCCAAAACGCACACAATTGATTTTCTGGCCAAACTTGGACTTTTCTGGCCTTTTGGGGGTTTTTTGCTGGGAAGGTCGTTTCCACCATATAAGGTGGTGTTTTTGTTACAAAACGGATACGCTTGACATTTCAATTAAAACTTGGTGTTTTTGGCCCATCGGTGGCGTTTTGTCGAGAATGTCGTTTCCACAAAAAAAAAAAATGGTGTTTTTCGTCCAAAATGGACCCAATTGATTTTCTAGTCAAACTTTTTTTTTTTTTGCCTTTTGGGTTTTTTTTTCGCTCAGTAAGCTGTTGCCACCAATACAAATGGTGTTTTCCAACTAAAACGCACACAGCTGAATTTTCTAGTCAAATTTGGTCTTTTCGTGTCCTTTGGGGATGTTAATCTCAAAAGATCGTTTGCTCCCTAGAAGTGGGGGTGTTTTTCGTAAAAAACATACACAATTGATTTTTCTACTCGAACTTGGTCTTTTTGGGCCATTTGGGGGTGTTTTACATAGAAGGTCATTTCCTCTTGAGAAAGTGGCACTTTTCGTCCGGAATGGACACAGTTGAATTTTCTAGCCAAATTGGTGTTTTTGGGCCGTTTGGGGTCATTTTTCTCAGATGGTCGTTTCCACCCTATAAAGAGGTGTTTTTGTTACAAAACGGATACGCTTGACATTTCTATTAAAACTTGATGTTTTGGGCCCATCGGTGGCATTTTCTCAAGAATGTCATTTCTACAAAAAAAAAGTGGTGTTTGTCGACCAAAAGGGTCGCAATTGATTTTCTGGTCACACTTGGTTTTTTCTTTTGCCTTTTGGGTTGGTTTCGTTCAGTAAGCTGTTGCCACCCATAAAAATTGTATCTTTTGACTGAAACAGACACATTTGAATTTTCTCGTCCAACTTGGCCTTTTCGTGCCGTTTGGTGATGTTAATCTCAGAAGATCGTTTGCTCCCTAGAAGTGGGGGTATTTTTCGTCAAAACCGGACACAGATGATTTTTCCACTAAAACTTGGTCTTCTTGGGCCATTTGGGGGTGTTTTACTTAGAAGGTCGTTTCCACATGAGAAAGTGGCATTTTTCGTCTGAAATGGACACAGTTGAATTTTCTGGCCAAATTGGTCTTTTTGGGCCAATTGGGGTCTTTTTCTCAGAAGGTCGTTTGCACTCCAAAATGTGGTGTTTTTCGTCCAAAACGGACACAATTGATCTTTCTACTTAAACTTGGTCGTTTTGGGGATTTTCGGGGCGTTCGAATTAGAATGCCGTTTTCAAACAAAAAAAGTGGTGTTTGTCGTCCAAAATGCACACAATTGATTTTCTGGCCAAACTTGGACTTTTCTGGCCTTTTGGGGGTTTTTCGCTGGGAAGGTCGTTTCCACCATATAAGGTGGTGTTTTTGTTACAACACTGATACGCTTGATATTTCTATTAAAATTTGGTGTTTTTGGCCCATCGGTGGCGTTTTGTCGAGAATGTCATTTCCACAAAAAAAAATGGCGTTTTTCGTCCAACATTGACGCAATTGATTTGCTGGTCAAACTTGGTTTTTTTTTTTTTTTTGCCTTTTGGGTTTTTTTTTCGCTCAGTAAGCTGTTGCCACCAATACAAATGGTGTTTTTCGACTGAAACGGACACAGTCGAATTTTCTAGTCAAATTTGGACTTTTCGTGTCGTTTGGGGATGTTAATCTCAAAAGATCGTTTGCTCCCTAGAAGTGGGGGTGTTTTTCGTAAAAAACATACACAATTGATTTTTCTACTCGAACTTGGTCTTTTTGGGCCATTTGGGGGTGTTTTTCGTCCAAAACGGACACGATTGATTGTCTGGCCAAACTTGGACTTTTTTGGCCTTTTGGGAGTTTTTCGCTGTGATGGTCATTTCCACCGTATAAGGAGGTGTTTTTGTTACAAAACGGATACGCTTGACATTTCTATTAAAACTTGGCGTTTTTGGCCCATCGGTGGCGTTTTCTCGAGAATGTCATTTCCACACAAAAAAAGTGGTATTTTTCATCCAAAACGGCCGCAATTGATTTTCTGGTCAAACTTGGTTTTTTTTTTTGCCTTTTGTGTTGGTTTCTCTCAGTAAGCTGTTGCCACCCATAAAAATGGTATCTTTCAACTGAAACGGACACAGTTGAATTTTCTCGTCAAACTTGGCCTTTTTGTGCCGTTTGGTAACGCTAATCTCAGAAGATCGTTTACTCCCTAGAATTGGGGGTGTTTTTCGTCAAAAACGGACACAGTTGATTTTTTTAATCGAACTTGGTTTTCTGCGGCCATTTGGGGGTGATTTACTTAGAAGGTCCTTTCCACTTGAGAAAGTGGCGTTTTTTCGCCCGAAATGGACACAGTTGAATTTTCTGGCCAAATTGGTCTTTTTGGGCCATTTTTCTCAGAAGGTCGTTTGCACTCTAAAATGTGGTGTTTTTCGTCCAAAACGGACAGAATTGATTTTTCTATTCAAACTTGGTCATTTCGGGCATTTCGGGGCGTTCGACCTAGAATGTTGTTTCCAACCAAAAAAATTGGTGTTTTTCGTTCAAAACGGACACAATTGATTTTCTAGCCAAACTTGGACTTTTCTGGCCTTTTGGCAGCGTTTCGCTGTGAAGGTCGTTTCCACCCTATAAGGTGGTGTTTTTCTTCCAAAAGGGATACGTTTGACTTTTTCTGTTATAACTTTGTGTTTTTGGCCCATTGATGGCGTTTCGCCGAGAATGTCGTTTCCGCCAAAAAAGTTGTTTTTTTCGTCCGTAACGGACGCAATTGATTTTCTGGTCAAACTTGGTATGTTTTTGCCTTTTGGGGCTGTTTTGCTCTGGAAGCCGTTGCGACCCAAAAATGAATGGTATTTTTCGTCTGAAACGGACACAGTTGAATTTTCTTGTCAAACTTGTTCTTTTTGTGCTGTTTGGTGATGTTTTGCTCAAAAAATCGTTTGCTCCCTAATAGGGGGTGTTTTTCGTAAAAAACGGACATGATTGATTTTTCTAATCGAACTTGGTATTTTTGGCCCATTTGGGGGTGTTTTACTTAGAAGGTTGTTTACACTCAAGAAAGTATTGTTTTTCGTCCAAAACGGACACAATTGATTTTCAAATCAAAATTGGACTTTTCGGGCCTTTTGGGGGCGTTTCGTTCAGAAGGTCGTTTCCACTTGAGAAAGTGGCGTTTTTTCGTCCGAAATGGACACTGTTGAAATTTCTGGCCAAATTGGTCTTTTTGGGCCAATTGGGGTCATTTTTCTCAGAAGGTCGTTTGCACTCTGAAATGTGGTGTTTTTCATCCAAAACAGACACAATTGATTTTTCTACTCAAACTTGGTCGTTTTGGACATTTTTGTGGCGTTCGACCTAGAATTTCATTTCCAACCAAAAAAAAAGGGGTGTTTTTCATCCAAAAGGGACACAATTGATTTTCTGGCCAAACTTGGACTTTTTTTGCCTTTTGGGAGTTTTTCGCTGTGATGGTCATTTCCACCCTATAAGGAGGTGTTTTTGTTGCAAAATGGATACGCTTGACATTTCTATTAAAACTTGGCGTTTTTGGCCCATCGGTGGCGTTTTCTCGAGAATGTCATTTCCACAAAAAAAAGCAGTGTTTGTCGTCCAAAACGGTCGCAATTGATTTTCTGGTCAAACTTTGATTTTTTTTGCCTTTTGGGTTGGTTTCTCTCAGTAAGCTGTTGCCACCCATAAAAATGGTATCTTTCAACTGAAACGGACACAGTTGAATTTTCTCGTCAAACTTGGCCTTTTCGTGCCGTTTGGTGACGCTTATCTCAGAAGATCGTTTACTCCCTAGAATTGGGGGTGTTTTTCGTCAAAAACGGACACAGTTGATTTTTTTACTCGAACTTGGTTTTCTTGGGCCATTTGGGGGTGTTTTACTTAGAAGGTCGTTTCCGCTTGAGAAAGTGGCATTTTTCGTCCGAAATGGACACAGTTGAATTTTCTGGCCAAATTGGTCTTTTTGGGCCATTTTTCTCAAAAGGTCGTTTGCACTCTAAAATGTGGTGTTTTTCGTCCAAAACGGACATAATTGATTTTTCTATTCAAACTTGGTCGTTTCGGGGCGTTCGACTTCGCATCATGTTTCCAACCAACAAAAGTGGTGTTTTTCGTTCAAAACGGACACAATTGATTTTCTAGCCAAACTTGGACTTTTCTGGCCTTTTGGCAGCGTTTCGCTGTGAAGGTCGTTTCCACCCTATAAGGTGGTGTTTTTCTTCCAAAAGGGATACGTTTGACTTTTTCTGTTATAACTTTGTGTTTTTGGCCCATTGATGGCGTTTCGCCGAGAATGTCGTTTCCGCCAAAAAAGTTGTTTTTTTCGTCCGTAACGGACGCAATTGATTTTCTGGTCAAACTTGGTATGTTTTTGCCTTTTGGGGCTGTTTTGCTCTGGAAGCCGTTGCGACCCAAAAATGAATGGTATTTTTCGTCTGAAACGGACACAGTTGAATTTTCTTGTCAAACTTGTTCTTTTTGTGCTGTTTGGTGATGTTTTGCTCAAAAAATCGTTTGCTCCCTAATAGGGGGTGTTTTTCGTAAAAAACGGACATGATTGATTTTTCTAATCGAACTTGGTCTTTTTGGCCCATTTGGGGGTGTTTTACTTAGAAGGTTGTTTACACTCAAGAAAGTATTGTTTTTCGTCCAAAACGGACACAATTGATTTTCAAATCAAAATTGGACTTTTCGGGCCTTTTGGGGGCGTTTCGTTCAGAAGGTCGTTTCCACTTGAGAAAGTGGCGTTTTTCGTCCGAAATGGACACTGTTGAAATTTCTGGCCAAATTGGTCTTTTTGGGCCAATTGGGGTCATTTTTCTCAGAAGGTCGTTTGCACTCTGAAATGTGGTGTTTTTCATCCAAAACGGACACAATTGATTTTTCTACTCAAACTTGGTCGTTTTTGGACATTTTTGTGGCGTTCGACCTAGAATTTCATTTCCAACAAAAAAAAAAGGGTATTTTTCGTCCAAAACGGACACAATTGATTTTCTGGCCAAACTTGGACTTTTTTGGCCTTTTGGGAGTTTTTCGCTGTGATGGTCATTTCCACCCTATAAGGAGGTGTTTTTGTTACAAAACGGATACGCTTGACATTTCTATTAAAACTTGGCGTTTTTGGACCATTGGTGGCGTTTTCTCGAGAATGTCATTTCCACACAGAAAAAGTGGGGTTTGTCGTCCAAAACGGCCGCAATTGATTTTCTGGTCAAACTTGGTTTTTTTTTTTTGCCTTTTGTGTTGGTTTCTCTCAGTAAGCTGTTGCCACCCATAAAAATGGTATCTTTCAACTGAAACGGACACAGTTGAATTTTCTCGTCAAACTTGGCCTTTTCGTGCCGTTTGGTGACGCTAATCTCAGAAGATCGTTTACTCCCTAGAATTGGGGGTGTTTTTCGTCAAAAACGGACACAGTTGATTTTTTTACTCGAACTTGGTTTTCTTGGGCCATTTGGGGGTGTTGTACTTAGAAGGTCGTTTCCACTTGAGAAAGTGGCATTTTTCGTCCGAAATGGACACAGTTGAATTTTCTGGCCAAATTGGTCTTTTTGGGCCATTTTTCTCAGAAGGTCGTTTGCACTCTAAAATGTGGTGTTTTTCGTCCAAAACGGACAGAATTGATTTTTCTATTCAAACTTGGTCGTTTCGGGCATTTCGGGGCGTTCGACCTAGAATGTTGTGTCCAACCAAAAAAAGTGGTGTTTTTCGTTCAAAACGGACACAATTGATTTTCTGGCCAAACTTGGACTTTTCTGGCCTTTTGGCAGCGTTTCGCTATGAAGGTCGTTTCCACCCTATATGGTGGTGTTTTTCTTCCAAAAGGGATACGTTTGACTTTATTCTATTAAAACTTGGTGTTTTTGGCCCATTGATGGCGTTTCGCCGAGAATTTCGTTTCCGCCAAAAAAGTTGTTTTTTTCGTCCGTAACGGAAATAATTGATTTTCTGGTCAAACTTGGTATGTTTTTGCCTTTTGGGGCTGTTTTGCTCTGGAAGCCGTTGCGACCCAAAAATGTATGGTATTTTTCGTCAGAAACGGACACAGTTGAATTTTCTTGTCAAACTTGTTCTTTTTGTGCTGTTTGGTGATGTTTCGCTCAAAAAATCGTTTGCTCCCTAATAGGGGATGTTTTTCGTAAAAAACGGACATGATTGATTTTTCTACTCGAACTTGGTCTTTTTGGCCCATTTGGGGGTGTTTTACTTAGAAGGTTGTTTACACTCAAGAAAGTATTGTTTTTCGTCCAAAACGGACACAATTGATTTTCAAATCAAAATTGGACTTTTCGGGCCTTTTGGGGGCGTTTCGCTCAGAAGGTCGTTTCCACTTAAGAAAGTTGCGTTTTTCTTCCGGAATGGACACAGTTGAATTTTCTTGCCAAATTGGTCTTTTTGGGCCGTTTGGGGGTTTTTCGCTAGGAAAGTCGTTTCCACCGTATATGGTGGTGTTTTTGTTACAAAACGGATACGATTGAAATTTCTATTAAAACTTGGTGTTTTTGGCCCATCGGTGGCGTTTTGTCGAGAATGTCGTTTCCACAAAAAAAAATGGCGTTTTTCGTCCAAAATGGACGTAATTGATTTTCTGGTCAAACTTAGTTTTTTTTTTGTTGCCTTTTGGGTTTTTTTTTCGCTCAGTAAGCTATTGCCACCAATACAAATGGTGTTTTTCGACTGAAACGGACACAGTTAAATTTTCTAGTCAAATTTGGTCTTTTCAGGTTGTTTGGGGATGTTAATCTCAAAAGATTGTTTGCTCCCTAGAAGTGGGGGTGTTTTTCGTAAAAAACATACACAATTGATTTTCCTACTCGAACTTGGTCTTTCTGGGCCATTTGGGGGTGTTTTACTTAGAAGGTCATTTCCTCTTGAGGAAGTGGCGTTTTTCGTCCGGAATGGACACAGTTGAATTTTCTAGCTAAATTGGTGTTTTTGGGCCGTTTGGGGTCATTTTTCTCAGATGGTCCTTTCCACCCTATAAGGAGGTATTTTTGTTACAAAACGGATACGCTTGACATTTCTATTAAAACTTGGCGTTTTGGGCCCATCGGCGGCATTTTCTCGAGAATGTCATTTCCACAAAAAAAAAATGGTGTTTGTCAACCAAAACGGTCGCAATTGATTTTCTGGTCAAACTTGGTTTTTTTTTTTTGCCTTTTGGGTTGGTTTTATTCAGTAAGCTGTTGCCACCCAGAAAAATTGTATCTTTTGACTGAAACAGACACAGTTGAATTTTCTCGTCCAACTTGGCCTTTTCGTGCCGTTTGGTGATGTTAATCTCAGAAGATCGTTTGCTCCCTAGAAGTGGGGGTGTTTTTCGTCAAAACCGGACACAGAAGATTTTTCCACTAAAATTTGGTCTTCTTGGGCCATTTGGGGGTGTTTTACTTAGAAGGTCGTTTCCACTTGAGGAAGTGGCGTTTTTCGTCTGAATTGGACACAGTTGATTTTTCTGGCCAAATTGGTCTTTTTGGGCCAATTGGGGTCATTTTTCTCAGAAGGTTGTTTGCACTCTAAAATGTGGTGTTTTTCGTCAAAAACGGATACAGTTGATTTTTTTACTCGAACTTGGTTTTCTTGGGCCATTTGGGGGTGTTTTACTTAGAAGGTCGTTTCCACTTGAGAAAGTGGCGTTTTTCGTCCGAAATGGACACAGTTGAATTTTCTGGCCAAATTGGTCTTTTAGGGCCATTTTCTCAGAAGGTCGTTTGCACTGTAAAATGTGGTGTTTTTCGTCCAAAACGGACAGAATTGATTTTTCTACTTAAACTTGGTCGTTTCGGGCATTTCGGGGCGTTCGACATAGAATGTTGTTTTGATGAGAACCAACGTGCACCAAAAAAGGATCCGCTGCATGTTCCAATTGGGCCTATTACGAGGGCAAGATCCAAGAAGATCAAAGAAGCACTTAATGGGCTAATTCAAGATATATGGGCTGAATCTAAAGTCATGATGCCCAAGTTAGGCCCAAATGGAAATCAAGGCCTAATCCATCTCATAAAGGCAAGCAAATGGGCTTAGTCATGAACTTAAATGGGCCAAAACATGAGACCCACAAAATTCTACTTATTTATTTTAGTTTATATCATTTTGTAAGACATCAATGCCAATTAGTATTTTTATTTTCTTGTATTGATCTTGTAATAAGTTTGAAAGGCATCTAGGACTTTTGTTCTTGTAGCCTCCCCCTAGGTGTGAAAGGCCACCCACTATCTATAGTAGGGTGTGCTAAAGTTGAAGACTTCTTGTGTGAAAAGGACAACCCTAGGTGTGAAAGACCGCCCCCTATCTAAGGTAGGGTGTGCTTGACCACCCACTAGCCTAGGCTCTCCTTTGTGTTGGTTGCCTATTTAAGAGAGTTGTATTCCATGGGAAAAACACATTACTTGAATAATATATCAGATTGAGAGAGTTTTCTCTTGAGTTCTTCATAGAACTTTTCTTTGAACTTATCAAGAATTTCTTGTGGCGTTCAAACTTTATAACTTCGGTTCGTGATTCCATTATAATCTTTGGGTCGAGGTTTGTTATTTTATACCTTTGGTTCGCGTTTCATTCATAAACGTTGGGTCAAGGTTTCTATCAAACATTCTATATTTTTGTGTTCTTCCTTTCTTTCTTTTCATTATAAATCTAGATTTTAAATCGATCCTAGCAGAGACACCATAAATTGGTTTCGGGTCTCACTAATTCTTGGTGAGGTTCGCATCATGTTTCCAACCAAAAAAAGTGGTGTTTTTCGTTCAAAACGGACACAATTGATTTTCTGGCCAAACTTGGACTTTTCTGGCCTTTTGGCAGCGTTTCGCTGTGAAGGTCGTTTCCACCCCATAAGGTGGTGTTTTTCTTCCAAAAGGGATACGTTTGACTTTTTCTATTAAAACTTGGTGTTTTTGGCCCATTGATGGCGTTTCGCCGAGAATGTCGTTTCCGCAAAAAAAGTTGCTTTTGGTGATGTTAATCTCAAAAGATCGTTTGCTCCCTAGAAGTGGGGGTGTTTTTCGTAAAAAACATACACAATTGATTTTTCTACTCGAACTTGGTCTTTTTGGGCCATTTGGGGGTGTTTTACTTAGAAGGTCATTTCCTCTTGAGAAAGTGGCGTTTTTCGTTCGGAATGGACACAGTTTAATTTTCTAGCCAAATTGGTGTTTTTGGGACATTTAGGGTCATTTTTCTCAGATGGTCATTTCGACTCTATAAGGAGGTGTTTTTGTTACAAAACGGATACGCTTGACATTTCTATTAAAACTTGATGTTTTGGTCCCATCGGTGGCATTTTCTCAAGAATGTCATTTCCACAAAAACAAAAGTGGTGTTTGTCGACCAAAACGGTCGCAATTGATTTTCTTGTCAAACTTGGTTTTTTTTTTTTTTTTGCCTTTTGGATTGGTTTCGTTCAGTAAGCTGTTGCCACCCATAAAAATTGTATCTTTTGACTGAAACAGACACTGTTGAATTTTCTCGTCCAACTTGGCCTTTTCGTGCCGTTTGGTGATGTTAATCTCAGAAGATCATTTGCTCCCTAGAAGTGGGGGTGTTTTTCGTCAAAACCGGACACAGATGATTTTTCCACTAAAACTTGGTCTTCTTGGGCCATTTGGAGGTGTTTTACTTAGAAGATCGTTTCCACTTGAGAAAATGGCGTTTTTCGTCTGAATTGGACACAGTTGAATTTTCTGGCCAAATTGGTCTTTTTGGGCCAATTGGGGTCATTTTTCTCAGAAGGTCGTTTGCACTCTAAAATGTGGTGTTTTTCGTCCAAAACGGACACAATTGATTTTTCTACTCAAACTTGGTCGTTTTGGACATTTTTGGGGCGTTCGACCTACAATTTCATTTCCAACCAAAAAAAAGGAGTGTTTTTCGTCCAAAACGGACAAAATTGATTTTCTGGCCAATCTTGGACTTTTTTGGCCTTTTGGGAGTTTTTCGCTGTGATGGTCATTTCCACCCTATAAGGAGGTGTTTTTGTTACAAAACGGATACGCTTGACATTTGTATTAAAACTTGGCGTTTTTGGCCCATCGGTGGCGTTTTCTCGAGAATGTCATTTCCACACAGAAAAAGTGGTGTTTGTCGTCCAAAACGGCCGCAATTGATTTTCATGTCAAACTTGGTTTTTTTTTTTGCCTTTTGTGTTGGTTTCTCCCAGTAAGCTGTTGCCACCCATAAAAATGGTATCTTTCAACTGAAACGGACACAATTGAATTTTCTCGTCAAACTTGGCCTTTTCGTGCCGTTTGGTGACGCTAATCTCAGAAGATCGTTGACTCCCTAGAATTGGGGGTGTTTTTCGTCAAAAACGGACACAATTGATGTTTTTACTCGAACTTGGTTTTCTTGGGCCATTTGGGGGTGTTTTACTTAGAAGGTCGTTTCCACTTGAGAAAGTGGCGTTTTTCGTCCGAAATGGACACAGTTGAATTTTCTGGCCAAATTGGTCTTTTTGGGCCATTTTTCTCAGAAGGTCGTTTGCACTCTAAAATGTGGTGTTTTTCGTCCAAAACGGACAGAATTGATTTTTCTATTCAAACATGGTCGTTTCGGGCGTTTCAGAGCGTTCGACCTAGAATGTTGTCTCCAACCAAAAAAATGGTGTTTTTCGTTCAAAACGGACACAATTGATTTTCTGACCAAACTTGGACTTTTCTGGCCTTTTGGCAGCGTTTCGCTATGAAGGTCGTTTCCACCCTATATGGTGGTGTTTTTCTTCCAAAAGGGATACGTTTGACTTTATTCTATTAAAACTTGGTGTTTTTGGCCCATTGATGGCGTTTCGCCGAGAATTTCGTTTCCGCCAAAAAAGTTGTTTTTTTCGTCCGTAACGGAAATAATTGATTTTCTGGTCAAACTTGGTATGTTTTTGCCTTTTGGGGCTGTTTTGCTCTGGAAGCCGTTGCGACCCAAAAATGTATGGTATTTTTCGTCAGAAACGGACACAGTTGAATTTTCTTGTCAAACTTGTTCTTTTTGTGCTGTTTGGTGATGTTTCGCTCAAAAAATCGTTTGCTCCCTAATAGGGGATGTTTTTCGTAAAAAACGGACATGATTGATTTTTCTACTCGAACTTGGTCTTTTTGGCCCATTTGGGGGTGTTTTACTTAGAAGGTTGTTTACACTCAAGAAAGTATTGTTTTTCGTCCAAAACGGACACAATTGATTTTCAAATCAAAATTGGACTTTTCGGGCCTTTTGGGGGCGTTTCGCTCAGAAGGTCGTTTCCACTTAAGAAAGTTGCGTTTTTCTTCCGGAATGGACACAGTTGAATTTTCTTGCCAAATTGGTCTTTTTGGGCCGTTTGGGGGTTTTTCGCTAGGAAAGTCGTTTCCACCGTATATGGTGGTGTTTTTGTTACAAAACGGATACGATTGAAATTTCTATTAAAACTTGTCGTTTTTGGCCCATCGGTGTCGTTTTCTCGAGAATGTCATTTCCACACAAAAAAAGTGGTGTTTGTCGTCCAAAAGGGTGGCAATTGATTTTCTGGTCAAACTTGGTTTTTTTTTTGCCTCTTGTGTTGGTTTCTCTCAGTAAGCTGTTGCCATCCATAAAAATGGTATCTTTCAATTGAAACGGACACAGTTGAATTTTCTCGTCAAACTTGGCCTTTTCGTGCCGTTTGGTGACGCTAATCTCAGAAGATCGTTTACTCCCTAGAATTGGGGGTGTTTTTCGTCAAAAACGGACACAGTTGATTTTTTTTACTCGAACTTGGTTTTCTTGGGCCATTTGGGGGTGTTTTACTTAGAAGGTCGTTTCCACTTGAGAAAGTGGCGTTTTTCGTCCGAAATGGACACAGTTGAATTTTCTGGCCAAATTTGTCTTTTTGGGCCATTTGGGGTTATTTTTCTCAGAAGGTCGTTTGCACTCTAAAATGTGGTGTTTTTCGTCCAAAACGGACAGAATTGATTTTTCTATTCAAACTTGGTCGTTTCGGGCATTTCGGGGCGTTCGACCTAGAATGTTGTTTCCAACTAAAAAAAGTGATGTTTTTCGTTCAAAACGGACACAATTGATTTTCCGGCCAAATTTGGACTTTTCTGGCCTTTTGGCAGCGTTTCGCTGTGAAGGTCGTTTCCACCCTATAAGGTGGTGTTTTTCTTCCAAAAGGGATACGTTTGACTTTTTCTATTAAAACTTGGTGTTTTTGGCCCATTGATGGCGTTTCGCCCAGAATGTCGTTTCCGCCAAAAAAATTGCTTTTTTCATCCGTAACAGACGCAATTGATTTTCTGGTCAAACTTGGTATGTTTTTGCCTTTTGGGGCTGTTTTGCTCTGGAAGCCGTTGCGACCCAAAAATGAATGGTATTTTTCGTCTGAAACGGACACAGTTGAATTTTCTTGTCAAACTTGTTCTTTTTGTGCTGTTTGGTGATGTTTTGCTCAAAAATCGTTTGCTCCCTAATAGGGGGTGTTTTTCGTAAAAAACGGACATGATTGATTTTTCTACTCGAACTTGGTCTTTTTGGCCCATTTGGGGGTGTTTTACTTAGAAGGTTGTTTACACTCAAGAAAGTATTGTTTCGTCCAAAACGAACACAATTGATTTTCAAATCAAAATTGGACTTTTCGGGACTTTTGGGGGCGTTTCGCTCAGAAGGTCGTTTCCACTTGAGATAGTGGCGTTTTTCGTCCGAAATAGACACAGTTGAATTTTCTTGCCAAATTGGTCTTTTTGGGCCGTTTGGGGTCATTTTTCTCAGATGGTCGTTTGCACCCAAAAAGGTGGGCTTTTTCGTCCAAAACGGACACAATTGATCTTTGTACTCAAACTTGGTCGTTTTGGGGATTTTTGGGGCGTTCGACCTAGAATGTCGTTTTCAAACAAAAAAAGTGGTGTTTTTCGTCCAAAATGCACACAATTGATTTTCTGGCCAAACTTGGACTTTTCTGGCCTTTTGGGGGTTTTTTCGCTGGGAAGGTCGTTTCCACCACATAAGGTGGTGTTTTTGTTACAAAACGGATACGCTTGACATTTCTATTAAAACTTGGTGTTTTTACCCCATCGGTGGCGTTTTGTCGAGAATGTCGTTTCCACAAAAAAAAAATGGCATTTTTCGTCCAAAATGGACGCAATTGATTTTCTGGTCAAACTTGGTTTTTTTTTTTTTTGCCTTTTGGGTTTTGTTTTGCTCAGTAAGCTGTTGCCACCAATACAAATGGTGTTTTTCGACAGAAACGGACACAGTTGAATTTTCTAGTCAACTTTGGTCTTTTCGTGTCCTTTGGGGATGTTAATCTCAAAAGTTCGTTTGCTCCCTAGAAGTGGGGGTATTTTTCGTAAAAGCATACACAATTGATTTTTCTACTCGAAGTTGGTCTTTTTGGGCCATTTTGGGGTGTTTTACTGAGAAGGTCATTTCCTCTTGAGAAAGTGGCGTTTTTCGTCCGGAATGGACACAGTTGAATTTTCTATCCAAATTGGTGTTTCTGGGCCGTTTGGGGTCATTTTTCTCAGATGGTCGTTTCCACCCTATAAGGAGGTGTTTTTTTTACAAAACAGATGCGCTTGACATTTCTATTAAAACTTGATGTTTTGGGCCCATCGGTGGCATTTTCTCAAGAATGTCATTTCCACAAAAACAAAAGTGGTGTTTGTCGACCAAAACGGTCGCAATTGATTTTCTGGTCAAACTTGGTTTTTTTTTTTTGCCTTTTGGGTTGGTTTCGTTCAGTAAGCTGTTGCCACCCATAAAAATTGTATCTTTTGACTGAAACAGACACAGTTGAATTTTCTCGTCCAACTTGGCCTTTTCGTGCTGTTTGGTGATGTTAATCTCAGAAGATCATTCGCTCCCTAGAAGTGGGGGTGTTTTTTTGTCAAAACCGGACACAGATGATTTTTCCACTAAAACTTGGTCTTCTTGGGCCATTTGGGGGTGTTTTACTTAGAAGGTCGTTTCCACTTGAGAAAGTGGCGTTTTTCGTCTGAAATGGACACAGTTGAATTTTCTGGCCAAATTGGTCTTTTTGGGCCAATTGGGGTCATTTTTCTCAGAAGGTCGTTTGCACTCTAAAATGTGGTGTTTTTCGTCCAAAACGGACACAATTGATTGTTCTACTCAAACTTGGTCGTTTTGGACATTTTTGGGGCGTTCGACCTAGAATTTCATTTCCAACCAAAAAAAAGGGGTGTTTTTCATCCAAAACGGACACAATTGATTTTCTGGCCAAACTTGGACGTTTTTGGCCTTTTGGGAGTTTTTCGCTGTGATGGTCATTTCGACCATGTAAGGAGGTGTTTTTGTTACAAAATGGATACGCTTTATATTTCTATTAAAACTTGGCGTTTTTGGCCCATCGGTGGCGTTTTCTCGAGAATGTCATTTCCACACAAAAAAAGTGGTGTTTGTCGTCCAAAACGGTCGCAATTGATTTTCTGGTCAAACTTGGTTTTTTTTTTGCCTTTTGTGTTGCTTTCTCTCAGTAAGCTGTTGCCACCCATAAAAATGGTATGTTTCAACTGAAACGGACACAGTTGAATTTTCTCGTCAAACTTGGCCTTTTCGTGCCGTTTGGTGACGCTAATCTCAGAAGATCGTTTACTCCCTAGAATTGGGGGTGTTTTTCGTCCAAAACGGGCACAATTGATCTTTCTACTCAAACTTGGTCGTTTTGGAGATTTTCGGGGTGTTCGACCTAGAATGTCGTTTTTTCAAACAAAAAAAGTGGTGTTTTTCGTCCAAAATGCACACAATTGATTTTCTGGCCAAACTTAGACTTTTCTGGCCTTTTGGGGTTTTTTCGCTGGGAAGGTCGTTTCTACCATATAAGGTAGTGTTTTTGTTACAAAACGGATACGCTTGACATTTCTATTAAAACTTGGTGTTTTTGGCCCATCGGTGGCGTTTTGTCGAGAATGTCGTTTCCGCAAAAAAAAAAATTGCGTTTTTCATCCAAAATGGACGCAATTGATTTTCTGGTCAAACTTGATTTTTTTTTTTTGCCTTTTGGGTTTTTTTTCGCTCAGTAAGCTGTTGCCACCAATAAAAATGGTGTTTTTCGACTGAAACAGACACAGTTGAATTTTCTAGTCAAATTTGGTCTTTTCGTGACGTTTGGGTATGTTAATCTCAAAAGATCGTTTACTCCCTAGAAGTAGGGTGTTTTTCGTAAAAAACATACACAATTGATTTTTCTACTCGAACTTGGTCTTTTTGGGCCATTTGGGGGTGTTTTACTTAGAAGGTCATTTCCTCTTGAGAAAGTGGCGTTTTTCGTCCGGAATGGACGCAGTTGAATTTTCTAGCCAAATTGGTGTTTCTGGGCCGTTTGGGGTCATTTTTCTCAGATGGTCGTTTCCACCCTATAAGGAGGTGTTTTTTTTACAAAACGGATGCGCTTGACATTTCTATTAAAACTTGATGTTTTGGGCCCAACGGTGGCATTTTCTCAAGAATGTCATTTCCCCCCCAAAAAAAGTGGTGTTTGTCGACCAAAACGGTCGCAATTGATTTTCTGGTCAAACTTGGTTTTTTTTTTTGCCTTTTGGGTTGGTTTCGTTCAGTAAGCTGTTGCCACCCATAAAAATTGTATCTTTTGACTGAAACAGACACAGTTGAATTTTCTCGTCCAACTTGGCCTTTTCGTGCCGTTTGGTGATGTTAATCTCAGAAGATCGTTTGCTCCCTAGAAGTGGGGGTGTTTTTCGTAAAAAACATACACAATTAATTTTTCTACTCGAACTTGGTCTTTCTGGGCCATTTGGGGGTGTTTTACTTAGAAGGTCATTTCCTCTTGAGAAAGTGGCATTTTTCGTCCGGAATGGACACAGTTGAATTTTCTAGCCAAATTGGTGTTTTTGGGCCGTTTGGGGTCATTTTTCTCAGATGGTCGTTTCCACCCTATAGGAGGTGTTTTTGTTACAAAACGGATACGCTTGACATTTCTATTAAAACTTGATGTTTTGGCCCCATCGGTGGCATTTTCTCAAGAATGACATTTCCACAAAAAAAAAAGTGGTGTTTGTCGACCAAAACGGTCGCAATTGATTTTCTGGTCAAACTTGGTTTTTTTTTTTTGCCTTTTGGGTTGGTTTCGTTCAGTAAGCTGTTGCCACCCATAAAAATTGTATCTTTTGACTGAAACAGACACAGTTGAATTTTCTCGTCCAACTTGGCCTTTTCGTGCCGTTTCGTGATGTTAATCTCAGAAGATCGTTTGCTCCCTAGAAGTGGGGGTGTTTTTCGTCAAAACCAGACACAGATGATTTTTCCACTAAAACTTGGTCTTCTTGGGCCATTTGGGGGTGTTTTACTTAGAAGGTCATTTCCTCTTGAGAAAGTGGCATTTTTCGTCCGGAATGGACACAGTTGAATTTTCTAGCCAAATTGGTGTTTTTGGGCCAAATGGGGTCATTTTTCTCAGAAGGTCGTTTGCACTCTAAAATGTGGTATTTTTCGTCCAAAACGGACACAATTGATTTTTCTACTCAAACTTGGTCGTTTTGGACATTTTTGGGGCGTTCAACCTAGAATTTCATTTCCAACCAAAAAAAAAGGGGTGTTTTTCGTCCAAAACGAACACAATTGATTTTCTGGCCAAACTTGGACTTTTTTGGCCTTTTGGGGGTTTTTCGCTATAATGGTCATTTCCACCCTATAAGGAGGTGTTTTTGTTACAAAACGGATACGCTTGACATTTCTATTAAAACTTGGCGTTTTTGGCCCATCGGTGGCGTTTTCTCGAGAATGTCATTTCCACACAAAAAAAGTGGTGTTCGTCGTCCAAAACGGCGCAATTGATTTTCTGGTCAAACTTGGTTTTTTTTTGCCTTCTGTGTTGCTTTCTCTCAGTAAGCTGTTGCCACCCATAAAAATGGTATCTTTCAACTGAAACAGACACAGTTGAATTTTCTTGTCAAACTTGGCCTTTTCGTGCCGTTTGGTGACGCTAATCTCAGAAGATCGTTTACTCCCTAGAATTGGGGGTGTTTTTCGTAAAAAACGCACACAGTTGATTTTTTTACTCGAACTTGGCTTTCTTGGGCCATTTGGGGGTGTTTTACTTAGAAGGTCGTTTCCACTTGAGAAAGTGGCGTTTTTCGTCCGAAATGGACACAGTTGAATTTTCTGGCCAAAATGGTCTTTTTGGGCCATTTTTCTCAGAAGGTCGTTTGCACTCTAAAATGTGGTGTTTTTCGTCCAAAATGGACAAAAATTGATTTTTCTATTCAAACTTGGTCGTTTCGGGCATTTCGGGGCGTTCGACCTAGAATGTTGTTTCCAACCAAAAAAATGGTGTTTTCCTTCAAAACGGACACAATTGATTTTCTGGCCAAACTTGGACTTTTCTGGCCTTTTGGCAGCGTTTCGCTGTGAAGGTCGTTTCCACCCTATAAGGTGGTGTTTTTCTTCCAAAAGGGATACGTTTGACTTTTTCTATTAAAACTTGGTATTTTTGGCCCATTGATGGCGTTTCGCCGAGAATGTCGTTTCCGCCAAAAAAGTTGCTTTTTTCGTCCGTAACGGACGCAATTGATTTTCGGGTCAAACTTGGTTTGTTTTTGCCTTTTGGGTCTGTTTTGCTCTGGAAGCCGTTGCGACCCAAAAATGAATGGTATTTTTCGTCTGAAATGGACACAGTTGAATTTTCTTGTCAAACTTGTTCTTTTTGTGCTGTTTGGTGATGTTTTGCTCAAAAATCGTTTGCTCCCTAATAGGGGGTGTTTTTCGTTAAAAACGGACATAATTGATTTTTCTACTCGAACTTGGTCTTTTTGGCCCATTTGGGGGTGTTTTACTTAGAAGGTTGTTTACACTCAAGAAAGTATTGTTTTTCGTCCAAAACGGACGCAATTAATTTTCAAATCAAAATTGGACTTTTCGGGCCTTTTGGGGGCGTTTCGCTCAGAAGGTCGTTTCCACTTGAGAAAGTGGCATTTTTCGTCCGAAATGGACACAGTTGAATTTTGTTGCCAAATTGGTCTTTTTGAGCCGTTTGGGGTCATTTTTCTCATATGGTCGTTTGCACCCTAAAAGGTAGGGTTTTTCGTCCAAAAGGACACAATTGATCTTTCTACTCAAACTTGGTCGTTTTGGGGATTTTCGGGGCGTTCGACCTAGAATTTCGTTTTCAAACAAAAAAAGTGGTGTTTTTCGTCCAAAACGCACACCATTGATTTTCTAGGCAAACTTGGACTTTTCTGGCCTTTTAGGGGTTTTTCGCTGGGAAGGTCGTTTCCACCATATAAGGTGGTGTTTTTGTTACAAAACGGATACGCTTAACATTTCTATTAAAACTTGGTGTATTTGGCCCATTGGTGGCGTTTTGTCGAGAATTCCGTTTCCACAAAAAAAAAATGGCGTTTTTCGTCCAAAATGGACGCAATTGATTTTCTGGTCAAAGTTGGTTTTCTTTTTTTTTTTTTGCCTTTTGGGTTTTTTTTCGCTCAGTAAGCTATTGCCACCAATACAAATGGTGTTTTTTGACAGAAACGGACACAGTTGAATTTTCTAGTCAAATTTGGTCTTTTCGTGTCGTTTGGGGATGTTAATCTCAAAAGATCATTTGCTCCCTAGAAGTGGGGGTGTTTTTCGTAAAAAACATACACAATTGTTTTTACTTATACGGTCATTTCCTCTTGAGAAAGTGGCGTTTTTCGTCCGGAATGGACACAGTTGAATTTTCTAGCCAAATTGGTGTTTTTGGGCCGTTTGCGGTCATTTTTCTCAAATGGTCGTTTCCACCCTATAAGGAGGTGTTTTTGTTACAAAACGGATACGCTTGAAATTTCTATTAAATGATGTTTTGGGCCCATCGGTGGCATTTTCTCAAGAATGTCATTTCCACAAAAAAAAAAAAGTGGTGTTTGTCGACCAAAACGGTCGCAATTGATTTTTTGGTCAAACTTGATTTTTTTTTTGCCTTTTGGGTTGGTTTCGTTCTGTAAGCTGTTGCCACCCATAAAAATTGTATCTTTTGACTGAAACAGACACAGTTGAATTTTCTCGTCCAACTTGGCCTTTTCGTGCCGTTTGGTGATGTTAATCTCAGAAGACCGTTTGCTCCCTAGAAGTGGGGGTGTTTTTCGTCAAAACCGGACACAGATGATTTTTCCATTAAAACTTGGTCTTCTTGGGCCATTTGGGGGTGTTTTACTTAGAAGGTCGTTTCCACTTGAGAAAGTGGCTTTTTTCGTCTGAAATGGACACAGTTGAATTTTCTGGCCAAATTGGTCTTTTTGGGCCAATTGGGGTCATTTTTCTCAGAAGGTCGTTTGCACTCTAAAATGTGTTGTTTTTCGTCCAAAACGGACACAATTGATTTTTCTACTCAAACTTGGTCGTTTTGGACATTTTTGGGGCGTTCGTCCTAGAATTTCATTTCCAACCAAAAACAAAGGGTGTTTTTCGTCCAAAACGGATACGATTGATTTTCTAGCCTAACTTGGACTTTTTTGGCCTTTTGGGAGTTTTTCGCTGTGATGGTCATTTCCACCCTATAAGGAGGTGTTTTCGTTGCAAAACGGATACGCTTGACATTTCTATTAAAACTTGGCGTTTTTGGCCCATCGGTGGCGTTTTCTCAAGAATGTCATTTCCACACAAAAAAAGTGGTGTTTGTCGTCCAAAACGGTCGCAATTGAAACGGACACAGTTGAATTTTCTCTCAGTAAGCTGTTGCCACCCATAAAAATGGTATCTTTCAACTGAAACGGACACAGTTGAATTTTCTCGTCAAACTTGGCCTTTTCGTGCCGTTTGGTGACGCTAATCTCAGAAGATCGTTTACTCCCTAGAATTGGGGGTGTTTTTCGTCAAAAACGGACACAGTTGATTTTTTTACTCGAATTTGGTTTTCTTGGGCCATTTGGGGGTGTTTTACTTAGAAGGTCATTTCCACTTGAGAAAGTGGCGTTTTTCGTCCGAAATGGACACAATTGAATTTTTTGGCCAAATTGGTCTTTTTGGGCCATTTTTCTCAGAAGGTCGTTTGGACTCTAAAATGTGGTGTTTTTCGTCCAAAACGGACAGAATTGATTTTTCTATTCAAACTTGGTCGTTTCGGGCATTTCGGGGCGTTCGACCTAGAATGTTGTTTGCAACAAAAAAAAGTGGTATTTTTCGTTCAAAACGGACACAATTGATTTTCTGGCCAAACTTGGACTTTTCTGGCCTTTTGGCAGCGTTTCCCTGTGAAGGTCGTTTCCACCCTATAAGGTGGTGTTTTTCTTCCAAAAGGGATATGTTTGACTTTTTCTATTAAAACTTGGTGTTTTTGGCCCATTGACGGCGTTTCGCCGAGATTGTCGTTTCCGCCAAAAAAGTTGTTTTTTTCGTCCGTAACGGACGCAATTGATTTTCTGGTCAAACTTAGTATGTTTTTGCCTTTTGGGGCTGTTTTGCTCTGGAAGCCATTGCGACCCAAAAATGAATGGTATTTTTCGTCTGAAACGGACACAGTTGAATTTTCTTGTCAAACTTGTTCTTTTTGTGCTGTTTGGTGATGTTTTGCTCAAAAAATCGTTTGCTCCCTAATAGGGGGTGTTTTTCGTAAAAAATGGACATGATTGATTTTTCTACTCGAACTTGGTCTTTTTTGCCCATTTGGGGGTGTTTGACTTAGAAGATTGTTTACACTCAAGAAAGTGTTGTTTTTCGTCCAAAACGGACACAATTGATTTTCAAATCAAAATTGGACTTTTCGGGCCTTTTGGGGGCGTTTCGCTCAGAAGGTCGTTTCGACTTGAGAAAGTGGCATTTTTCGTCCGAAATGGACAAAGTTGAATTTTGTTGTAAAATTGGTCTTTTTGGGCCGTTTGGGGTCATTTTTCTCAGATGGTCGTTTGCACCCTAAAAGGTGGGGGTTTTCGTCCAAAACGGACACAATTGATCTTTCTACTCAAACTTGGTCGTTTTGGGGATTTTCGGGGCGTTCGACCTAGAATGTCGTTTTCAAACAAAAAAAGTGGTGTTTTTCGTCCAAAACGCACACAATTGATTTTCTGGCCAAACTTGGACTTTTCTGGCCTTTTAGGGGTTTTTCGCTGGGAAGGTCGTTTCCACCATATAAGGTGGTGTTTTTGTTACAAAACGGATACTCTTGACATTTCTATTAAAACTTGGTGTTTTTGGCCCATCGGTGGCGTTTTTTTCGAGAATTTCGTTTTCGAAAAAAAAAAAAAGGCGTTTTTCATCCAAAATGGACACAATTGATTTTCTAGTCAAACCTGGTTTGTTTTTTTTTTGCCTTTTGGGTTTTTTTTTCGCTCAGTAAGCTGTTGCCACCAATACAAATGGTGTTTTTCGACTGAAACGGACACAGTTGAATTTTCTAGTCAAATTTGGTCTTTTCGTGTCGTTTGGGGATGTTAATCTCAAAAGATCGTTTGCTCCCTAGAAGAGGGGGTGTTTTTCGTAAAAAACATACACAATTGATTTTTCTACTCGAACTTGGTCTTTTTGGGCCATTTGGGGGTGTTTTACTTAGAAGGTCATTTCCTCTTGAGAAAGTGGCATTTTTCGTCCGGAATGGACAAAGTTGAATTTTCTAGCCAAATTGGTGTTTTTGGGCCGTTTGGGGTCATTTTTCTCAGATGGTCATTTCCACCCTATAAGGAGGTGTTTTTGTTACAAAATGGATACGCTTGACATTTCTATTAAAACTTGATGTTTTGGGCCCATCGGTGGCATTTTCTCAAGAATGTCATTTCCACAAAAAAAAAAAAAAAAGTGGTGTTTTGTCGACCAAAACGGTCGCAATTGATTTTCTGGTCAAACTTGGTTTTTTTTTTTGCCTTTTGGGTTGGTTTCGTTCTGTAAGCTGTTGCCACCCATAAAAATTGTATCTTTTGACTGAAACAGACACTGTTGAATTTTCTCATCTAACTTGGCCTTTTCGTTCCGTTCGGTGATGTTAATCTCAGAAGATCGTTTGCTCCCTAGAAGTGTGGGTGTTTTTCGTTAAAACCGGACACAGATTATTTTTCCACTAAAACTTGGTCTTCTTTGGCCATTTGGGGGTGTTTGACTTAGAAGGTCGTTTCCACTTGAGAAAGTGGCGTTTTTCGTCTGAAATGGACACAGTTGAATTTTCTGGCCAAATTGGTCTTTTTGGGTCAATTGGGGTCATTTTTCTCAGAAGGTCGTTTGCACTCTAAAATGTGGTGTTTTTCGTCCAAAACGGACACAATTGATTTTTCTACTCAAACTTGGTCGTTTTGGACATTTTTGGGGCGTTCGACCTAGAATTTCATTTCCAACCAAAAAAAGGGGTGTTTTTCATCCGAAACGGACACGATTGATTTTCTGGCCAACTTGGACTTTTTTTGCCTTTTGGGAGTTTTTCGCTGTGATGGTCATTTCCACCCTATAAGGAGGTGTTTTTGTTACAAAACGGATACGCTTGACATTTCTATTAAAACTTGGCGTTTTTGGCCCATCGGTGGCGTTTTCTCGAGAATGTCATTTCCACACAAAAAAAAGTGGCGTTTGTCGTCCAAAACGGTCGCCATTGATTTTCTGGTCAAACTTGATTTTTTTTTTTGCCTTTTGTGTTGGTTTCTCTTAGTAAGCTGTTGCCACCCATGAAAATGGTATCTTTCAAGTGAAACGGACACAGTTGAATTTTCTCGTCAAACTTGGCCTTTTCGTGCCGTTTGGTGATGTTAATCTCAAAAGATCGTTTGCTCCCTAGAAGTGGGGGTGTTTTTCGTCAAAACCGGACACAGGTGATTTTTCCACTAAACTTGGTCTTCTTGGGCCATTTGGGGGTGTTTTACTTAGAAGGTCGTTTCCACTTGAGAAAGTGGCGTATTTCGTCTGAAATGGACATAGTTGAATTTTCTGGCCAAATTGGTCTTTTTGGGCCAATTGGGGTCATTTTTCTCAGAAGGTCGTTTGCACTCTAAAATGTGGTGTTTTTCGTCCAAAACGGACACAATTGATTTTTCTACTCAAAGTTGGTCGTTTTGGACATTTTTGGGGCGTTCGACCTAGAATTTCATTTCCAAGCAAAAAAAATGGGTGTTTTTCGTCCAAAACGGACACGATTGATTTTCTGGCCAAACTTGGACTTTTTTGGCATTTTGGAAGTTTTTCGCTGTGATGGTCATTTCTGTTACAAAACGGATACGCTTGACATTTCTATTACAAGTTGGCGTTTTTGGCCCATCGGTGGCGTTTTCTGGAGAATGTCATTTCCTCACAAAAAAAGTGGTGTTTGTCGTCCAAAACGGTCGCAATTGATTTTCTGGACAAACTTGGTTTTTTTTTTTGCCTTTTGTGTTGGTTTCTCCCAGTAAGCTGTTGCCACACATAAAAATGGTATCTTTCAACTGAAACGGACACAGTTGAATTTTCTCGCAAACTTGGCCTTTTCGTGCCGTTTGGTGACCCTAATCTCAGAAGATCGTTTACACCCTAGAATTTGGGGTGTTTTTCGTCAAAAACGGACACAGTTGAATTTTTTACTCGAACTTGGTTTTCTTGGGCCATTTGGGGGTGTTTTACTTAGAAGGTCGTTTCCACTTGAGAAAGTGGCGTTTTTCGTCCGAAATGGACACAGTTGAATTTTCTGGCCAAATTGGTCTTTTTGGGCCATTTGGGGTCATTTTTCTCAGAAGGCCGTTTGCACTCTAAAATGTGGTGTTTTTCGTCCGAAACGGACAGAATTGATTTTTCTATTCAAACTAGGTCGTTTCGGGCATTTCGGGGCGTTCGACCTAGAATGTTGTTTCCAACCAAAAAAAGTGGTGCTTTTTCGTTCAAAACGGAAACAATTGATTTTCTGGCCAAACTTGGACTTTTCTCGCCTTTTGGTAGCGTTTCGCTGTGAAGGTCGTTTCCACCCTATAAGGTGGTGTTTTTCTTCCATAAGGGATACGTTTGACTTTTTCTATTAAAACTTGGTGTTTTTGGCCCATTGATGGGGTTTTGCCGAGAATGTCGTTTCCGCCAAAAAAGTTGCTTTTTTCGTCCGTAACGGACGCAATTGATTTTCTGGTCAAACTTGGTATGTTTTTGCCTTTTGGGGCTGTTTTGCTCTGGAAGCCGTTGCGACCCAAAAATGAATGGTATTTTTCGTCTGAAACGGACACAGTTGAATTTTTTGTCAAACTTGTTCTTTTTGTGCTGTTTGTTGATGTTTTGCTCAAAAAATCGTTTTCTCTCTAATAGGGGGTGTTTTTCGTAAAAAACGGACATTATTGATTTTTCTTCTCGAACTTGGTCTTTTTGGCCCATTTGGGGGTGTTTTACTTAGAAGGTAACACTCAAGAAAGTGTTGTTTTTCGTCCAAAACGGACACAATTGATTTTCAAATCAAAATTGGACTTTTCGGGCCTTTTGGGGATGTTTCGCTCAGAAGGTCGTTTCCACCCTAAAAGGTGGTGTTTTTCTTCGAGAACGGTGACAATTGACTTTTCTACGCAAACTATGTGTTTTTGGGCCTTTTGTTGGCGTTCGACCTAGAGTGTGGTTTCCACCTAGAAAAGTGGTGTTTTTCATCCAAATAGGACGCAATTGATTTTCTGGTCAAACTTGGTCGGTGGGTTGTTTTTCTCAGTAAGTCGTTTCCACCCAAAAAGTGGTATTTTTAGTCTGAAATGCAAACAGTTGAATTTTCTTGTTAAACTTGTTCTTTTTGGGCCATTTGGTGATACGTTTTGCTCAGAAGATCGTTTCCTCCCCAAAAGTGGGGGTCTTTTTTTTTTTTTTTTTTTGTAAAAATTGGACACAATTGATTTTCCTACTTAAACTTGGTCTTTTTGGGCCTTTCGGGGTTGTTTTTCTTCGAAGGTTGTTTCAACTAAAGAAAGTGGAGTTTCTCATCC
Source organism: Eucommia ulmoides (assembly GCA_016647705.1). Lineage (NCBI taxonomy): Eukaryota > Viridiplantae > Streptophyta > Magnoliopsida > Garryales > Eucommiaceae > Eucommia > Eucommia ulmoides. The sequence goes on along the minus strand of CM028334.1, from coordinate 43,017,221 downwards.
AAAACAGACACAATTGATTTTCAGGTCATACTTGCACTTTTCAGTCCTTTTTGGGGCATTTCGCTCAGAAGGTCGTTTCTACCCAAAAATGTGGTGTTTTTCTTCCAAAACGGATACAATTGACATTTCTACTAAAACTTGGTGTTTTTGGGACTTTTGGTGGCGTTTTGCCTAGAATGTCGTTTCCACCGAAAAAAAAAATTGTTTTTTTTTTCGTCCAAAATGGTCGCAATTGCTTTTCTGGTCAAACTTGGTTTTTTTTTTTTGCCTTTTGGGTTGGTTTCGCTCAGTAAAATGTTGCCACCCATAAAAATGGTATTTTTCGACTGAAATGGACACAACTGAATTTCTCATCAAACTTGATCTTTTCGTGCCGTTTGGTGATGTTAATCTCAGAAGATCGTTTGCACCCTAGAAGTGGGGGTGTTTTTCGTCAAAAATGGATACAATTGATTTTTCTACTCGAACCTGGTCTTTTTGGGCCATTCGGGGGTGTTTTACTTAGAAGGTCGTTTCCACTTGAGAAAGTGACATTTTTCGTCCAGAATGGACACAGTTGAATTTTCTGGCCAAATTGGTGTTTTTGGGCCGTTTGGGGTCATTTTTCTCAGATGGTCGTTTCCACCCTAGAAGGAGGTGTTTTTGTTACAAAACGGATACGCTTGACATTTCTATTAAAACTTGGTGTTTTGGGCCCATCAGTGGCATTTTCTCGAGAATGTCGTTTCCACAAAAAAAAAAGTGGTGTTTGTCGTCCAAAACGGTCGCAATTGATTTTCTGGTCAAACTTGGTTTGTTTTTGCCTTTTGGGTTGGTTTCGTTCAGTAAGCTGTTGCCCCCCATAAAAATGGTATCTTTCGACTGAAACAGACACAGTTGATTTTTCTCGTCAAACTTGGCCTTTTCGTGCCGTTTGGTGATGTTAATCTCAGAAGATCGTTTGCACCGTAGAAGTGGGGATGTTTTTCGTAAAAAACGGACACAGATGATGTTTTTACTCGATCTTGGTCTTCTTGGGCCATTTGGGGGTGTTTTACTTAGAAGGTCGTTTCCACTTGAGAAAGTAGCGTTTTTCATCCGAAATGGACACAGTTGAATTTTCTGGCCAAATTGGTATTTTTGGGTCATTTGGGGTCATTTTTCTCAGAAGGTCGTTTGCACTCTAAAATGTGGTGTTTTTCGTACGAAACGGACATAATTGATTTTTCTACTCAAACTTGGTCGTTTTGGGCATTTTTGGGGCGTTCGACCTAGAATTTCATTTCCAACCAAAAAAAGTGGTGTTTTTCATCCAAAACGGACACAATTGATTTTCTGGCCAAACTTAGACTTTTTTGGCCTTTTGGGGGTTTTTCGCTGTGAAGGTCGTTTCCACCCTATAAGGAGGTGTTTCTATTACAAAATGTTTACGCTTGACATTTCTATTAAAACTTGGTGTTTTTGGCACATCGGTGGCGTTTTCTCGAGAATGTCGTTTCCACAAGAAAAAAGTGGTGTTTGTCGTCCAAAACGGTCGCAATTGATTTTCTGGTCAAACTTAGTTTTTTTTTTTTGCCTTTTGTGTTGGTTTTGCTCAGTAAGCTATTGCCACCCATAAAAATGGTATCTTTCGACTGAAACGGACACAGTTGAATTTTCTGGCCAAATTGGTCTTTTTGGGCCGTTTGGGGTCATTTTTCTCAGATGGTCGTTTGCACCGTAAAAGGTGGTGTTTTTCGTCCAAAACGGACACAATTTATTTTTCTACTCAAACTTGGTCGTTTTGGGCATTTTTGGGGCGTTTGACCTAGAATGTCGTTTCCAACAAAAAAAAAGTGGTGTTTTTCATCCAAAACGGACACAATTTATTTTCTAGCCAAACTTGGACTTTTCTGGCGTTTTGGCAGTGTTTCGCTGTAAAGGACTTTTCCACCCAGAAGGTGGTGTTTTTCTTCCAAAACGGATACATTTGACTTTTTCAATTAAAACTTGGTGTATTTGGCCAATTGATAGGGTTTTTATCGAGAATGTCGTTCCTACCAAAAAAAAGTTGCTTTTTTCGTCCTTAACGGATGCAATTGATTTTCTGGTCAAACTTGGTATGTTTTTACATTTTGGGGCTATTTTGCTCTGGAAGCCGTAGCGACTAAAAAAAGAATGATATTTTTCGTCTGAAACGGTCACAGTTGAATTTTCTTATCAAACTTGTTCTTTTTGGGCCGTTTGGTGATGTTTTGCCCAAAAAAACGTTTGCTCCCTAAAAGGGGGCTGTTTTTCGTCAAAAACGGACATGATTGATTTTTCTACTCGAACTTGGTCTTTCTGGCCCATTTGGGGGTGTTTTACTTAGAAGGTTGTTTCCACTCAAGAAAATGTTGTTTTTCGTCCAAAACGGATACAATTGATTTTCAAATAAAAATTGGACTTTTCGGGCCTTTTGGGGGCGTTTTGCTCAGAAGGTCATTTCCACCCTAAAAGGTGGGGTTTTTCTTCGAGAATAGTGACAATTGACTTTTCTACTCAAACATGGTGTTTTTTGTCCTTTTGGTGGCGTTTGACCTAGAATGTCTTTTCCACCAAGAAAAGTGGTGTTTTCCGTCGAAATTGGACGCAATTGATTTTCTAGTCAAACTTGGTCGGTGGGCCATTTTTGGTGCGTTCAACCTAGAATTTTGTTTCCAAACAAAAAAAATAGTGTTTTTCGTCCGAAACGGACACAGTTGAATTTTCTGGCAAAATTGGGCTTTTTGGGCCATTTGGGGTCATTTTTCTCAGATGACCGTTTTCACCTTAAAAGGTGGTGTTTTTCGTCCAAAACGGAGACAATTGATCTTTCTACTCAAACTTGGTCGTTTTGGGCATTTTGGGGGCGTTCGACCTAGAATGTCGTTTCCAAATAAAAAAAGTAGTGTTTTTCGTCCAAAACGCACACAATTGATTTTCTGGCCAAACTTGGACTTTTCTGGCCTTTTGGGGGTTTTTCGCTGTGAAGGTCGTTTCCACCCTATAAGGTGATGTTTTTGTTACAAAACGGATACGCTTGACATTTCTATTAAAACTTGGTGTTTTTGGCCTATCGGTAGTGTTTTCCCGAGAATGTCGTTTCCACAAAAAAAAGTGGCGTTTTTCGTCCAAAACGGACGCAATTGATTTTCTGGTCAAACTTGGTCTATTTTTGCCTCTTGGGTTGGTTTCGCTCAATAAGCTGTTGCCATCCATAAAAATGGTATTTTTCGACTGAAACAGACACAGTTATATTTTCTCGTCAAACTTGGTCTTTTCGTGCCGTTTGGTGATGTTAATCTCAAAAGATCGTTTGCTCCCTGGAAGTGGGGGTATTTTTCGTAAAAAAACGGACACAATTGATTTTTCTACTTGAACTTGGTCTTTTTGGGCCATTTGGGGGTGTTTTACTTAGAAGGTCATTTCCACTTGAGAAAATGGCGTTTTTCGTTCGGAATGGACATAGTTGAATTTTCTGGCCAAATTGGTCTTTTTGGGCCGTTTGGGGTCATTTTTCTCAGATGGTCGTTTGCACCCTAAAAGGTGGTGTTTTTCATCCAAAACGGACACAATTGATCTTTCTACTCAAACTTGGTCGTGTTCAGCATTTTCGGGGCGTTCGACCTAGAATGTCGTTTCCGACCAAAAAAAGTGGTGTTTTTCGTCCAAAACGCACATAATTGATTTTCTAGCCCAACTTGGACTTTTCTGGCCTTTTGGGGTTTTTTCCTTGGGAAGGTCGTTTCTACCCTATAAGGTGGTATTTTTGTTACAAAACGGATACGCTTGACATTTCTATTAAAACTTGGTGTTTTTGGCCTATCGATGGCGTTTTGTCGAGAATGTCGTTTCCACAAAAAAAAAAAGTGACATTTTTCGTCCAAAACGGACGCAATTGATTTTCTGGTCAAACTTGCTATGTTTTTGCCATTTGGGGCTGTTTCGCCCTAGAAGCCGTTGCGACCCAAAAAAGAATGGTATTTTTCGCCCTAGAATGCCATTTCCAACCAAAATAAGTGGTGTTTTTCGTCCAAAACGGACACAATTGATTTTCTGGACGAACTTGGACTTTTCTGGCGTTTTGGGGGTTTTTCGCTGTGAAGGTCGTTTCCACCTTATAAGGTGATGTTTTTGTTCCAAAACGGATACGTTTGACATTTCTATTAAAACTTGGTGTTTTTGGCCCATCGGTGGCGTTTTGCCGAGAATGTCATTTCCACCAAAAAAAAAGTGGCGTTTTTCGTCCAAAACGGACGCCATTGATTTTCTGGTCAAACTTGGTCTATTTCTGCCTTTTGGGTTGGTTTCACTCTCTAAGCCGTTGCCACCCAAAAAAGAATGGTATCTTTCGTCTGAAACGGACATAGTTGAATTTTCTTGTCAAATTTGTTCGTTTTGTGCCGTTTGGTAATGTTTTGCTCAGAAAATCGTTTGCACCCTAGTAGGGGGGTGTTTTTCGTCCAAAACGGACACAATTGATTTTTCTACTCAAACTTGTTCGTTTTGGGCATTTTTCGGGTGTTCGACCTAGAATTCCATTTCCAACCAAAAAAATTGGTGTTTTCCATCCAAAACGGACACAATTGATTTTCTGGCCTAACTTGGACTTTTCTGGCCTTTTTGCGGTGTTTCGCTGTGAAGGTCGTTTCCACCCTATAAGGTGGTGTTTTTCTTCCAAAATGGATACGTTTGACTTTTCTATTAAAAGTTGGTGGTTTTGGCCCATCGGTGGCGCTTTGCCGAGAATGTCGGTTCCACAAAAAAAAAAAAAAGTGGCGTTTTTCGTCCAAAACGGACGCAATTGATTTTCTGGTCAAACTTTGTATGTTTTTGCCTTTTGGGGCTGTTTTGCTCTGTAAGCCCCAAAAAAGAATGGTATTTTTGGTCTGAAATGGACAAAGTTGAATTTTCTTGTCAAACTTGTTCTTTTTGTGCAGTTTGGTGATGTTTTGCTCAGAAAATCATTTGCTCCCTAAAAGAGGGGTGTTTTTCGTCAAAAATGGACACAATTGATTTTTCTACTCAAACTTGGTGTTTTTTGGCCATTTGGGGGTGTTTTACTTAGAAGGTCGTTTTCACTTGAGAAAGTGGCGTTTTTCATCCGAACTTGGTTGTTTTGGGCCGTTTGTGGTCATTTTTCTCAAATGGTCGTTTGCACCGTAAAATGTGATGTTTTTCGTCCAAAACGGACATAATTGATTTTTTTCTACTCAAACTTGGTCGTTTTGGGCATTTTTGGGGCGTTCGACTTAGAATGTCGTTTCCAACCAAAAAAAGTGGTGTTTTCCGTCCAAAACAAACACAATTGATTTTCTGGACAAACTTGGACTTTTCTGGCATTTTGGGGGTTTTTCGCTGTCAAGGTCGTTTCCACCTTATAAGGTAATGTTTTTGTTACAAAACAGATACGTTTGACTTTTCTATTAAAACTTGGTATTTTTGGCCCATCGGTGGCGTTTTGCCGAGAATGTCGTTTCCACAAAAAAAAAAGTGGCGTTTTTCGTCCAAAACGGACGCAATTGATTTTTTGGTCAAACTTGGTCGGTTTTTGCCTTTTGGGTTGGTTTCGCTCTCTAAGCCGTTGCCACCCAAAAAAGAATGCTATCTTTCATCTGAAATGGACACAGTTCAATTTTCTTGTCAAACTTTTTCGTTTTGTGCCATTTGGTGATGTTTTGCTTAGAAAATCATTTGCTCCCTAGTTAGGGGGGTGTTTTTCGTCCAAAACGGACACAATCGATTTTTCTACTCAAACTTGGTCTTTTTGGGCCATTTGAGGGTGTTTTTACTTAGAAGGTCGTTTCCCCTTGAGAAAGTGGCATTTTTCGTCCGAAATGGACACAGTTGAATTTCCTGGCCAAACTTGGTCGTTTTGGGCAGTTTCGGGTCATTTTTCTTAAAGGGTCGTTTACACCATAAAATGTGGTGTTTTTTTGTCCAAAACAGACAGACTTGAACTTTCTTGTCAAACTTGTTCTTTTTGTGCCGTTTGGTGATGTTTTGCTCAGAAAATCATTTGCTCCCTAGGGGGGGTATTTTTCGTCAAAAACGGACACAATTAATTTTTCTACTCAAACTTGGTCTTTTTGAGCCATTTGGGGGTGTTTTACTTAAAAGGTTGTTTACACTTAAGAAAGTGTTGTTTTTCATCCAAATTGGACAATTGATTTTCAAATCAAAATTGGACTTTTCGGGCTTTTGGGGGCATTTCGCTCAGAAGGTCGTTTCCACCCTAAAAGGTGGTGTTTTTCTTCAAGAACGGTGACAATTAACTTTTCTACTCAAACTTGGTGTGTTTCGGCCTTTTTGTGGCGTTCGACCTGGAATGTCGTTTCCACCAAGAAAAGTGGTGTTTTTCGTCCAAATTGGATGCAATTGATTGTCAAGTCAAACTTGGTCGGTGGGTGGTTTTGCTTAGTAAGCCGTTTCCACCCAAAAAGTGATATTTTTAGCCTGAAACGGACACAGTTGAATTTTCTTATCAAACTTGTTCTTTTTGGGCCGTTTGGTGATATGTTTTGCTCAGAAGATCGTTTCCTCCCAAAAAGGGTTGGGGGTGTTTTCTTTTTTTTTTTTTTTCTTTTTGTAAAAATTGGACACAATTGATTTTTCTACTTAAACTTGGTCTTTTGGGGCCTTTTGGGGTTGTTTTTCTTAGAAGGTCGTTTTCGCTAAAGAAAGTGGTGTTTTTCATCCAAAACAGACATAATTGATTTTTAGGTCAAACTTGCACTTTTCGAGCATTTTGAGGGTATTTCCCACAGAAGGTCGTTTCTACCCAAAAAGGTTGTGTTTTTCTTCCAAAACGGATACAATTGACATTTCTACTCGAACTTGGTGTTTTTAGGCCTTTTGGTGGCGTTTTGCCTAGAACGTCGTTTCCACCAAAAAAAAAGTGTTTTTTTCGGTCCAAAATGGATGCAATTGATTTTCTGGTCCAACTTGGTCTGTTTCGGCCTTTTGGAGTTATTTTGCTCTATAAGCCGTTTCCACCCAAAAAAATGGAATTTTTCGTCTGAAATGGACACAGTTGAATTTTCTTTTCACCCAAAAGAGTGGTGTTTGTCGTCCAAAATGGACGCAATTGATTTTCTGGTCAAACTTGATTTTTTTTTCCTTTGGGTTGGTTTCGCTCATTAAGCTGTTGCCACCCATAAAAATGGTATTTTTTGACTAAAACGGACAAAGTCGAATTTTCTCGTCAAACTTGGTCTTTCCGTGCCGTTTGGTGACGTTTATCTTAGAAGATCGTTTGCTCCCTAGAAGTGGGGGTGTTTTTCGTCGAAAACGGATACAATTGATTTTTCTTCTCAAACTTGGTCGTTTTGGGCCATTTGAGGGTGTTTTACTTAGAAGGTCGTTTCCACTTGAGAAAGTGGCGCTTTTCATCCCAACATTGTCTTTTTGGGCCGTTTGGGGTCATTTTTCTTAGATGGTCGTTTGCACCCTAAAAGATGGTGATTTTCGTCCAGAACGGACACAATTGATTTTTCTACTCAAACATGGTCGTTTTGGGCATTTTTGGGGCGTTCGACTTAGAAAGTCGTGTCCAACCAAAAAAAATGGTATTTTCCATCCAAAATGGACACAATTGATTTTCTGGACAAACTTGGACTTTTCTGGCGTTTTGGGGTTTTTCACTTTGAAGGTCGTTTCTACCTTATAAGGTGATGTTTTTGTTACAAAACGGATACGTTTGACTTTTCTATTAAAACTTGGCATTTTTGGCCCATCGGTGGTGCTTTGCCAAGATTGTCGTTTCCACAAAAATAAGTGGCGTTTTTCGTCCAAAATGGACGCAATTGATTTTCTGGTCAAACTTGGTATGTTTTTGCCTTTTGCGGCTGTTTTGCTCTGTAAGTCGTTGCTACCCAAAAAAGAATGGTATTTTTCGTCTGAAACGGACACAGTTGAATTTTCTTGTCAAACTTGTTATTTTTGAGCCGTTTGGTGATGTTTTGCTCAGAAAATCATTTGCTCCCTAAAAGGGGGGTGGTTTTCGTCAAAAACGGACACAATTGATTTATATACTCAAACTTGGTCTTTTGGGGCCATTTGGGGGTGTTTTACTTAGAAGGTTGTTTACACTTAAGAAAGTGTTGTTTTTCTTCCAAACCGGACATGATTGATTTTCAAATCAAAATTGGACTTTTTGGGCTTTTGGGGGTGTTTCGCTCAAAAGGTCGTTTCCACCCTAAAAGGTGGTGTTTTTTTTCAAGAACGGAGACAATTGACTTTTCTACTCAAACTTGGTGTGCTTCGGACTTTTTGTGGCGTTCGACCTAGAATGTCGTTTCCACCAAGAAAAGTGGTGTTTTTCATCTAAATTGGACACAATTGATTTTCAGGTCAAACTTGGTCGGTGGTTTTGCTTAGTAAGCCGTTTGCACCCAAAAAGTGGCATTTTTAATCTGAAACGGACACAGTTGAATTTTCTTGTCAAACTTGTTCTTTTTGGGCCGTTTGGTGATATGTTTTTCTCTGAAGATCGTTTCCTCCCAAAAAGGGAGGGTGTTTTCTTTTTTCTTCTTTTTTGTAAAAATTGGACACAATTGATTTTTCTACTTAAACATGGTCTTTTGGGGCCTTTTAGGGTTGTTTTTCTTAGAAGGTCGTTTCCGCTAAAAAAAGTGGTGTTTTTCGTCCAGAACAGACACAATTGATTTTCAGGTCAAACTTGCACTTTTCGAGCATTTTGGGGGCATTTCGCTTAGAAGGTCGTTTCTACCCAAAAAGGTGGTGTTTTCCCTCCAAAACGGATACAATTGACATTTCTACTCAAACTTGGTGTTTTTGGGCCTTTTGGTGGTGTTTTTCCTAGAACGTCGTTTCCACCCAAAAAAAATGGTTTTTTTTCGTCCAAAATAGACGCAATTGATTTTCTGGTCCAACTTGGTCTGTTTCGGCCTTTTGGAGTTATTTTGCTCTGTAAGCCGTTTCCACCCAAAAAATGGTATTTTTTGTCTGAAATGGACACAGTTGAATTTTCTTTTCACCCAAAAGAGTGGTGTTTGTCGTCCAAAACGGACGCAATTGATTTTCTGGTCAAACTTGTTTTTTTTTCCTTTTGGGTTGGTTTCGCTCAGTTAGCTGTTGCCACCCATAAAAATGGTATTTTTGGACTGAAACGGACAGAGTCAAATTTTCTCGTCAAACTTGGACTTTCCGTGCCGTTTGGTGAGGTTAATCTCAGAAGATTGTTTGCTCCCTAGAAATGGGGGTGTTTTTCGTAAAAAACGGACACAATTGATTTTTCTACTCAAACTTGGTCTTTTTGGGCCATTTGGGGGTGTTTTACTTAGAAGGTCGTTTCCGCTAAAGAAAGTGGCATTTTTCGTCCGAACGTGGTCTTTTTGGGCCGTTTAGGGTCATTTTTCTCAGATGGTCGTTTGCAGCCTAAAAGGTGGTGTTTTTCATCCAAAACGGACACAATTGATTTTTGTACTCAAACTTGGTCGTTTTGGGCATTTTTGGGGCGTTCGACTTAGAATGTCGTTTCCAACCAAAAAAAGTGGTGTTTTCTGTCCAAAACGGACACAATTGATTTTCTGGACAAACTTTGACTTTTCTGGCATTTTGGAGGTTTTTCGCTGTGAAGGTCATTTCCACCTTATAAGGTGATGTTTTTGTTGCAAAACGGATACGTTTGACCTTTCTACAAAAACTTGGTGTTTTTGGCCCATCGGTGGCGTTTTGCCGGGAATGTCGTTTCTACAAAAAAAAAAGTGTCGTTTTTCGTCCAAAACGGATGCAATTGATTTTCCGGTCAAACTTGGCCTGTTTTTGCCATTTGGATTGGTTTATCTCTCTAAGCCGTTGCCACCCAAAAAAGAATGGTATCTTTCGTCTGAAATGGACACAGTTGAAGGTTGTTTACACTTAAGAAAGTGTTGTTTTTCGTCCAAACCGGACACAATTGATTTTCAAATCAAAATTGGACTTTTCAGGCTTTTGGGGGCATTTCACTTGGAAGGTCGTTTCCATCCTAAAAGGTGGTGTTTTTCTTCAAGAACGGTGACAATTGACTTTTCTACTCAAACTTGGTGTGTTTCGGCCTTTTTGTGGCGTTCGACCTGGAATGCCGTTTCCACCAAGAAAAGTGGTGTTTTTGGTCCAAATTAGACGCAATTGATTTTAAGGCCAAACTTGGTCGGTGGGTTGTTTTGCTTAGTAAGCCGTTTCAACACAAAAAGTGGTATTTTTAGTCTGAAACGGTCACAGTTGAATTTTCTTATCAAACTTGTTCTTTTTGGGCCGTTTGGTGATATGTTTTGCTCAGAAGATCGTTTCCTCCCAAAAAGGGGGGGTGTTTTCTTTTTTTCTTTTTTCTTTTTTTTTGTAAAAATTGGACACAATTGATTTTTCTACTTAAACTTGGTCTTTTGGGGTTGTTTTTCTTAGAAGGTCGTTTCCACTAAAGAAAGTGGTGTTTTCGTCCATAACAGACACAATTGATTTTTAGGTCAAACTTGTACTTTTCGCGTATTTTGGGGGCATTTCGCTCAGAAGGTCGTTTCTACCCAAAAAGATGGTGTTTTTCCACCAAAACGGATACAATTGACATTTCTACTCAAACTTGGTGTTTTTTGGCCTTTTGGTGGCATTTTGCCTAGAACGTTTTTTCCACCAAAAAAAAAAGTGTTTTTTTTTCGTCCAAAATGGATGCATTCGGACTTTTAGAGTTATTTTGCTCTGTAAGCCGTTTCCACCCGAAAAAATGGTAATTTTTCATCTGAAACGGACACAGTTGAATTTTCTTTTCACCCAAAAGAGTGGTGTTTGTCTTCCAAAATGGACGCAATTGATTTTCCCGTCAAACTTGGTTTTTTTTTTTTTTCCCCTTTTGAGTTGGTTTCGCTCAGTAAGCTGTTGCCACCCATAAAAATGGTATTTTTCGACTGAAACGGACACAATCGAATTTTCTTGTCAAACTTGGTCTTTCCGTGCTATTTGGTGACGTTAATCTCAGAAGATCGTTTGCTACCTAGAAGTGGGTGTGTTTTTCGTAAAAAACGGACACAATTGTTTTTTCAACTCAAACTTGGTCTTTTTGGGCCATTTGGGGGTGTTTTACTTAGAAGGTCGTTTCCACTTGAGAAAGTGGCGTTTTTCGTCCGAAATGGACACAGTTGAATTTTCTGACCAAACTTGGTCTTTTTGGGCCGTTTGGGGTCATTTTTCTCAGATGGTCGTTTGGACCCTAAAAGGTGGTGTTTTTCGTCCAAAACGAACACAATTGATTTTTCTACTCAAACTTGGTCGTTTTGGGCATTTTTGGGGCGTTCGACTTAGAATGTTATTTCTGACAAAAAAAAAGTGGCATTTTTCGTCCAAAATGGACGCAATTGATTTTCTCATCAAACTTGGTCTGTTTTTGCCTTTTGGGTTGGTTTCTCTCTAAGTCGTTGCCACCCAAAAAAGAATGGTATCTTTCATCTGAAACAGACACAATTGAATTTTCTTGTCAAACTTGTTCATCTTGTGCCGTTTGGTGATGTTTTGCTCAGAAAATCGTTTGCTCCCTAGTAGGGGGGTGTTTTTCATCCAAAAGGGACACAATCGATTTTTCTACTCAAACTTGGTCTTTTTTGGCCATTTGGGGGTGTTATTACATAGAAGGTCATTTCCCCTTGAGAAAGTGACATTTTTCGTCCGAAATGAATACAGTTGAATTTTTTGGCCAACTTGGTCGTTTTGGGGAGTTTGGGGTCATTTTTCTCAAAAGGTCATTTGCACCCTAAAATGTGGTGTTTTTTTGTCCCAAACGGACACAATTGATTTTTCTACTCGAATTTGGTCGTTTTGGGCATTTTTCGGGCGTTCGACCTAGAATGCCGTTTCCAACCAAAAAAAGTGGTGTTTTTCATCCAAAACGGACACAATTGATTTTTTGGCCTAACTTCGACTTTTCTGGCCTTTTCGCGGTGTTTCACTGTGAAGGTCATTTCCACCCTATAAGGTAGTGTTTTTCTTCCAAAACGGATACGTTTGACTTTTCGTCCATCGGTGGCATTTTGCCGAGAATGTCGTTTTCACAAAAAAGTAGCATTTTTCGTCCAAAACGGGCGCAATTGATTTTCTGGTCAAACTTGGTATGTTTTTGCCTTTTGGAGTTGTTTTACTCTGTAAGCCGTTGCTACCTAAAAAAGAATGGTATTTTTCATCTGAAACGGACACAGTTGAATTTTCTTGTCAAATTTGTTCTTTTTGTGCCGTTTGGGGATGTTTTGCTCAGAAAATCATTTGCTCCCTAAAAGAGGGGTGTTTTTCTTCAAAAACGGACACAATTGATTTTTCTGCTCAAACTTGATCTTTTGGGCTATTTGGGGGTGTTTTACTTAGAAGGTTGTTTACACTTAAGAAAGTGTTGTTTTTTGTCCAAAACGGGCACAATTGATTTTTCTACTTAAACTTGGTCTTTTGGGGCCATTTGTGGTTGTTTTTCTTAGAAGGTCGTTTCCGCTAAAGAAAGTGGTGTTTTTCGTCCAAAACAGACAATTGATTTTTAGGTCAAACTTGCACTTTTCGAGCATTTTGGGGGCATTTCGCTCAAAAGGTCATTTCTACCTAAAAAGGTTGTGTTTTTCTTCCAAAACAAATACAATTGACATTTCTACTCAAACTTGGTGTTTTTGTGTCTTTTGGTGGTATTTTGCCTAGAACGTTGTTTCAACCCAAAAAAAAAGTATTTTTTTTCGTCCAAAAATGGATGCAATTGATTTTCTAGTCCAACTTCGTCTGTTTCGGCTTGTTGGATTTATTTTGCTCTGTAAGCCGTTTCTACCCGAAAAAATGGTATTTTTCGTCTGAAACGGACGCAGTTGAATTTTCTTTTAACTTAAAAGAATGGTGTTTGTCGTCTAAAATGGACGTAATTGATTTTTTGGTCAAACTTGTTTTTTTTTTTTTTCCTTTTGGGTTGGTTTCGCTCAGTAAGCTGTTGCCACCCATAAAAATGGTATTTTTCGACTGAAACGGACACAGTCGAATTTTCTCATCAAACTTGGTCTTTCCGTGCCATTTGGTGAAGTTAATCTCCGAAGATCGTTTGCTCCCTAGAAGTGGGGGTGTTTTTCATAAAAAACGGACATAATTGATTTTTGTACTCAAACTTGGTCTTTTTGGGCCATTTGGGGGTATTTTACTTAGAAGGTCGTTCGCACCCTAAAATGTGGTGTTTTTTGTCCAAAATGGACACAATTGATTTTTCTACTCGAACTTGGTCGTTTTGGGCATTTTTGGGGTGTTGGACCTAGAATGCCGTTTCCAACCAAAAAAGTGGTGTTTT
>CM028334.1:42931451-42998951 GCA_016647705.1 Eucommia ulmoides | reverse complement strand
GGCAATGGGAACATCATCTCTCCTTTTTGGGGGTTCAGTTTTGGACTTTGAAATAGCCCATTTGTCCTTCCTCCCATTCGGCCTCCATGAATTAGAGGAGCTTGAATTTTGAAATGTCCGAGTTCTTTTCCTTTTAAGCTGTCGTTCCACTTTTATGGCCATGTGAACCATGTCCTCCAACTCCACATAATGTTGCAACTCTACCACGTTGGCAATGTCCCGATTCAACCCATTCAAGAACCTTGCCATGGTAGCTTCTCTATCCTCCTTGACATTAGCCCGGATCATAGCGACCTCCATCTCCTTGTAGTAATCATCCACGCTCCGATAGCCTTGCGTAAGGCTTTGTAATTTCTGATACAAGTCCCTATAGTAGTGACTAGGGACAAACCGCCTCCTCATGATGGCCTTCATTTCTGCCCACGTCACGATAGGCCTCTCATGGTTCTTTTCCTGTTTATCAGAAGTTGAACCCACCATATTATAGCATAGTCAATAAACTCAATCACAGTGAGTTTTACCTTTTTCTCCTCGGAGTAGTTGTGGCACTCAAAGATCAACTCCACCTTCTTCTCCCACTCCAAGTATGCTTCAGGATCGTTTTTCCCTTGGAATGAGGGTATCTTCACCTTGATACTTCCCAAGTTATTATCAATCCGCTCCCCATGTCTATCTCCTCTATTCCCATGTCCACTCCCAAATCTGCCCAAGCTTGCATTAGAGGCCCGATCGTCTTCATCTAGGTCATCCCCATAATCATCTTCATACACGAACCGAGGCTGATTCCTCTCTCTTCGTTGCACATTAGGAGCTCTCGGTGGCTGCCCCTTTTGTGCGCTAGACTCAACTTTGTCAAGCCGCTCATGCACTTCATCAAACCGCAAGTTCAACTGTTGAAACTTTTGCTCCAAGGCCTTGTAGAAAACTTTTGCGTCCATTATGTCCATCCTTTCATGTGCTTCATCGGACGAGCCTTTGTTTGTTTCTCGAGACATGTTTAGTAACCTGCAAAACAAAGTTAGAAAACCTCACAAACACTCCCTCACATGTTTGCACTCAAACTATGTCACTCCACTCGTGTATCACTCAAATTCGGCTTTTACCCTCGTATAAGCTCACACACTCTTGCCTTTTTCCACTCTTTAGTTCCCTCTTTTAGTTCTTTATTGAATTTAACCAATCTCAATCAGAAATTTCCTTGTAGCAATCCAAACTCAACAATTTGATTCACTAAGAATGAGATTTTAGGAACGAAACAAAGAGAACAAAAAGAGTACAAAGAAAAGTTTATAGAGTAGAATAAGAAAAAAATATTCTCAATTTTTGTTGGGGGGGGCTGCTGAATTTTCACAATTATTTTATTTTATTTTTTTGTTTCTGCTTCTGTTTTTCTTTTCTTTTTTTTTTCTTTTTTTTTTTTTTTTTTTTTTTTTTTTTTTTTTGTTTCTGTTTTTTTTTTTCTTTTCTGTTTTTTTTTTTTGAAAACCAGTAACTTTAAATTGAGATTTGAAGAAGCACAATATTTAAACGAAAAATATGATCAGAACAAAGATGCACCGCGTTTGTTTTTTTTCAAGATTGGACCAGATTTGAATTAGAACGAAAAGAACAAAAAACGCAATAGATCTGATGATATAATTTGGTCAAGAAAAAAAATTATGAAGGAATAGATATGAAAGAACGAAAAAGAAAAAGGATAGATGAAACCTGATTTAGACCTTGCTCGGATTACCAAATGATGCGAACCTCACCAAGGATTAGTGAGACCCGAAACCAACTTAGGGTTTCTTCGCGAAGATCGAAACTAAATCAGATTTTTGAACGAGCTAAAAATACAGAAATTGAAAGATAGATTACCTTGACCCAACGTTTATGAACGAAACGCGAACCAATGGTATAATGATCTTGACCCAATGATTATAATGAATCACGAATCAAAGATATAAGTTTGAACGCCACAAGAAACTCTTGATAAGTTCAAGAAAAGTTCTCTGAAGAACTAAAGAGAAAACTCTCACAATTTTTATTAATCAAAGTAATGTGAAATTCGTAGGTCTACAAAGCCCCTTAAATAGGTGGCCAAGAGAATAAGAAAAGAAACCCTAATACACTTTGAAATTCGTGGGTCTACATGGAGGAAAAAGGAAACCCTAAAATCTAATTGCTAAATAAAGAATAAGGAAGCTTCCTAATTTGTCTTACATTCCTAGTTGGAAAAGGAAATGATTTACTTGGTAATGAAGCTTACAAATCAGCCTAAAATAATTAAAAGACTTAAAATAATAAAATAAATATGATAGGAATTTCGTGGTCCACAAGCCTTGGTCCATTTGAGTTCATGTTTAAACCCATTCACTTGCTTTGATGAGATGAATTAGGCCTTGATCGTCATTTGAGCCTAATTTGGGCTTTATTGTTTTCGATTCAGCCGAAAGCTCTTAAATTAGCCCATTAAGCGCTTCTTTGATCTTCTTGGATCTTGCCCCAGTAATGGGCCCAACGGGGACATGCAATGTGTCCTTTGATGTTGCTTGTTGGTTCTCATCAGGGGGCGTTTAGCTCAGAAGGTCGTTTCCACCCTAAAAGGTGGTGTTTTTCTTCAAGAACGGTGACAATTGACTTTTCTACTCAAACTTGGTGTGTTTCGGCCTTTTTGTGGCGTTCGACCTGGAATGTCGTTTCCACCAAGAAAAGTGGTGTTTTTGGTCCAAATTGGACGCAATTGATTTTTAGGTCAAACTTGGTCGGTGGGTTGTTTTGCTTAGTAAGCCGTTTCCACCCAGAAAGTGGTATTTTTAGTCTGAAACGGACACAATTGAATTTTCTTGTCAAACTCGTTCTTTTTGGGCCGTTTGGTGATGAGTTTTGCTCTGACTTGGTCTTTTTGGGCCATTTGGGGGTGTTTTACTTCGAAGGTCGTTTCCACTTGAGAGAGTGGCATTTTTCGTCCGAACTTAACACAGTTGAATTTTCTGGCCAAACTTGGTCTTTTTGGGCCATTTGGGGTCATTTTTCTCAGATGGTCGTTTGCATCCTAAAAGGTGTTGTTTTTAATCCAAAACGGACACAATTGATTTTTCTACTCAAATTTGGTTGTTTTGGGCATTTTTGGGGCGTTCGACTTAGAATGTCGTTTCCAACCCAAAAAAGTGGTGTTTTTCCTCCAAAACAGACACAATTGATTTTATGGACAAACTTGGACTTTTCCAACGTTTTGGGGGTTTTTCGCTGTGAAGGTCGTTTCCACCTTATAAGGTGATGTTTTTGTTACAAAACGGATACGTTTGAATTTTTTATTAAAACTTGGCGTTTTTGGCCCATCGGTGGTATTTTGCCGAGAATGTCGTTTCCACAAAAAAAAAGTGGTGTTTTTTGTCCAAAACGGACGCAATTGATTTTTTCGTCAAACTTGGTCTGTTTTTGCCTTTTGGGTTGGTTTCGCTCTCTAAGCCATTGCCACCCAAAAAAGAATGGTATCTTTCGTTTGAAATGGACACAGTTCAATTTTCTTGTCAAACTTGTTCGTTTTGTGCCGTTTGGTGATGTTTTGCTCAGAAAATCGTTTGCTCCCTAGTAGGGGGTGTTATTCATCCAAAACGGACACAATCGATTTTCTACTCAAACTTGGTCTTTTTGGGTCATTTGGGGGTATTTTTACTTAGAAGGTCATTTCCCTTTGAGAAAGTGGGGTTTTTCGTCCGAAATAGACACAATTGAATTTTCTGGCCAAACATGGTCGTTTTGGGCAGTTTGGGGTCATTTTTCTCAAAAGGGTATTTGCACCCTAAACTGTGGTGTTTTTTGTCCAAAACGGACACAATTGATTTTTCTACTCGAACTTGGTCGTTTTGGGCATTTTTTTGGCGTTCGACCTAGAATGCCATTTCCAACCGAAATAAGTGGTGTTTTTCGTCCAAAACGGACACAATTGATTTTCTGGACGAACTTGGACTTTTCTGGCGTTTTGGGGGTTTTTGTTGTGAAGGTCGTTTCCACCTTATAAGGTGATGTTTTTGTTCCAAAACGGATACGTTTGACATTTCTATTAAAACTTGGTGTTTTTGGCCCATCGGTGGCATTTTGCCGAGAATGTCGTTTCCACCAAAAAAAAAGTGGCATTTTTCGTCCAAAACGGATGCCATTGATTTTCTAGTCAAACTTGGTCTATGTCTGCCTTTTGGGTTGGTTTCACTCTCTAAGCCGTTGCCACCCAAAAAAGAATGGTATCTTTCATCTGAAACGGACACAGTTGAATTTTCTTGTCAAACTTGTTCGTTTTGTGCCGTTTGGTGATGTTTTGCTTAGAAAATAGTTTGCTCCCTAGTAGGGGGGTGTTTTTCGTCCAAAAGGGACACAATTGATTTTTCTACCAAAACTTGGTCTTTTTGGGCCATTTGGGGGTGTTTTTACTTAAAAGGTCCTTTCCCCTTGAGAAATTGCCATTTTTCGTCCGAAATGGACACAGTTGAATTTTATGGCCAAACTTGGTCGTTTTGGGCAGTTTGGGGTCATTTTTCTCAAAAGGTCGTTTGCACCCTAAAATGTGGTGTTTTTGGTCCAAAACGGACGTAATTGATTTTTTGGTCAAACTTGGTATGTTTTTGCCTTTTGGGGCTTTTATGCTCTGTAAGCCGCTGCTACCCAAAAAAGAATGGTATTTTTCGTCTTAAACGGACACAGTTGAATTTTCTTGTCATACTTGTGCTTTTTGTGCCGTTTGGGGATGTTTTGCTCAGAAAATCATTTGCTCCCTAAAAAGGGGGTGTTTTTGGTAAAAAATTGACACAATTGATTTTTCTACTGAAACTTGCTCTTTTTGGGCCATTTGGGGGTGTTTTATTTAGAAGGTTGTTTACACTTAAGAAAGTGTTGTTTTTCGTTAAAACTGGACACAATTGATTTTCAAATCAAAATTGAACTTTTTAGGCTTTTGGGGGCGTTTCGCTCAGAAGGTTGTTTCCACCGTAAAAGGTGGTGTTTTTCTTCAAGAACGGTGACAATTGACTTTTCTACTCAAACTTGGTGTGTTTCGGCCTTTTTGTGGCGTTTGACCTGGAATGTCGTTTCCACCAAGAAAAGTGGTGTTTTTCGTCCAAATTGGAAGCAATTGATTTTCAGGTCCAACTTGGTCGTTGGCTTGTTTTGTTTAGTAAGCCGTTTCCATCCAAAAAGTGGTATTTTTAGTCTGAAACGGACACAGATGAATTTTCTTGTCACACTTGTTCTTTTTGGGCCGTTTGGTGATATATTTTGCTCAGAAGATCGTTTCCTCCGAAAAAGGGAGGGTGTTTTGGGGCCTTTTGGGGTTGCTTTTCTTAGAAGGTCGTTTCCGCTAAAGAAAGTGGTGTTTTTCGTCCAAAACAGACACAATTGATTTTCAGGTCAAACTTGCACTTTTCGAGCATTTTGGGGGCATTTCGCTCAACAGTTCGTTTCTACCCAAAAAGGTAGTGTTTTTCTTCCAAAACGGATACAATTGACATTCCTACTCAAATTTGATGTTTTTGGGCCTTTCGCCTAGAACGACGTTTCCACCCAAATAAAAGTGTTTTTTTTCGTCCAAAATAGATGCAATTGATTTTCATGTCCAACTTGGTCTGTTTCGGCCTTTTGGAGTTATTTTGCTCTGTAAGCCGTTTCCACCCTAAAAAATGGTATTTTTCGTCTGAAACGGATACAGTTGAATTTTCTTTTCACCCAAAAGAGTGGTGTTTGTCGTCCAAAACGGACGCAATTGATTTTCGGGTCAAACTTGGTTTTTTTTTTTTTTTTTTCCCTTTTGGGTTGGTTTCGCTCAGTAAGTTGTTGCCACCCATAAAAATGGTATTTTTCAACTGAAACAGACACAGTCGAATTTTCTCGTCAAACTTGGTGTTTCCGTGCCGTTTGGTGATGTTAATCTTAGAAGATCATTTTCTCCCTAGAAGTGGGGGTGTTTTTCGTAAAAAATGGACACAGTTGATTTTTCTACACAAACTTGGTCTTTTTGGGCCATTTGGGGGTGTTTTACTTAGAAGGTCGTTTCCACTTGAGAAAGTGGCGTCTTTCGTCCGAACTTCATCTTTTTTGGCCGTTCGGGGTCATTTTTCTTAGATGGTCATTTGCACCCTAAAAGGTGGTGTTTTTCGTCCAAAACGGACACAATTGATTTTTCTACTCAAACTTGGTCGTTTTGGGCATTTTTGGGGCGTTCCACTAAGATTGTCGTTTTCAACCAAAAAAAGTGGTGTTTTTCGTCCAAAACGGACACAATTGATTTTCTGGACAAACTTGGACTTTTCTGGCATTTTGGGGGGTTTTCGCTGTGAAGGTCGTTTCCACCTTATAAGGAGATGTTTTTGTTACAAAACGGATACGTTTGACTTTTCTATTAAAACTTGGCGTTTTTGGCCCATCGGTGGCATTTTGCCGAGAATGTCATTTCCACAAAAAAAAAAAAGTGGCATTTTTTGTCCAAAACAGACGCAATTGATTTTTTGGTCAAACTTGGTCTGTTTTTGCCTTTTGGGTTGGTTTCGTTCTCTAAGCCGTTGCCACCCAAAAAAGAATGGTATCTTTCGTCTGAAACGGACACAGTGCAATTTTCTTTTCAAATTTGTTCGTTTTGTGCCGTTTCGTAATGTTTTGCTCAGAAAATCGTTTGCACCCTAGTAGGGGGTGTTTTTCGTCTAAAACGGACACAATTGATTTTCTACTCAAACTTGTTCGTTTTGGGCATTTTTCGGGTGTTCGACCTAGAATGCCATTTCCAACCAAAAAAATTGGTGTTTTCCTTCCAAAACGGACACAATTGATTTTTTGGCCTAACTTGGACTTTTCTGGCCTTTTTGCGGTGTTTCGCTGTGAAGGTTGTTTCCACCCTATAAGGTGGTGTTTTTCTTCCAAAACGGATACGTTTGACTTTTCTATAAAAAGTTGGTGGTTTTGGCCCATAGGTGGCGCTTTGCCGAGAATGTCGGTTCCACAAAAAAAAAAAAAAAAAAGTGGCGTTTTTCGTCCAAAATGGACGCAATTGATTTTCTGGTCAAACTTTGATGTTTTTGCCTTTTGGGGATATTTTGCTCTGTAAGCCCCAAAAAAGAATGGTATTTTTGGTCTGGAACAGACACAGTTGAATTTTCTTGTGAAACTTGTTCTTTTTGTGCAGTTTGGT
Organism: Eucommia ulmoides; assembly: GCA_016647705.1. Lineage (NCBI taxonomy): Eukaryota > Viridiplantae > Streptophyta > Magnoliopsida > Garryales > Eucommiaceae > Eucommia > Eucommia ulmoides. The sequence goes on along the minus strand of CM028334.1, from coordinate 42,991,798 downwards.
GATGTTTTGCTCAGAAAATCATTTGCTCCCTAAAAGGGGGGTGTTTTCTGTCAAAAACGGACACAATTGATTTTCTACTCAAACTTGGTGTTTTTGGGCCATTTGGGGGTGTTTTACTTAGAAGGTCGTTTTCACTTGAGAAAGTGGCGTTTTTCATCCGAACTTGGTCTTTTTGGGCCGTTTGTGGTCATTTTTCTCAAATGGTCGTTTGCACCGTAAAATGTGATGTTTTTCGTCCAAAACGGACATAATTGATTTTTTTCTACTCAAACTTGGTCGTTTTGGGCATTTTTGGGGCGTTCGACTTAGAATGTCGTTTCCAACCAAAAAAAGTGGTGTTTTCCGTCCATAACGGACACAATTGATTTTCTGGACAAACTTGGACTTTTCTGGCATTTTGGGGGTTTTTCGCTGTCAAGGTCGTTTCCACCTTATAAGGTAATGTTTTTGTTTCAAAACGGATACGTTTGACTTTTCCACAAAAGAAAGTGGTGTTTTTGGGGCCTTTTGGGGTTGTTTTTCTTAGAAGGTCGTTTCCGCTAAAGAAAGTGGTGTTTTTCGTCCAGAACAGAAACAATTGATTTTCAGGTCAAACTTGCACTTTTCGAGCATTTTGGGGGCATTTCGCTCAGAAGGTCGTTTCTACCCAAAAAGGTGGTGTTTTCCCTCCAAATCGGATACAATTGACATTTCTACTCAAACTTGGTGTTTTTGGGCCTTTTGGTGGTGTTTTTCCTAGAACGTCGTTTCCACCCAAAAAAAGTGTTTTTTTTTTTCGTCCAAAATGGACGCAATTGATTTTCTGGTTCAACTTGGTCAGTTTCGGCCTTTTGGAGTTATTTTGCTCTATAAGTCGTTTCCACCCAAAAAAATGGTATTTTTCGTCTGAAACGGACACAGTTGAATTTTCTTTTCACCCAAAAGAGTGGTGTTTGTCGTCCAAAACGGACGCAATTTATTTTCTGGTCAAACTTGGTTTTTTTTTTTCCTTTTGGGTTGGTTTCGCTCAGTAAGCTGTTGCCACCCATAAAAATGGTATTTTTCGACTGAAACGGACAGAGTCGAATTTTCTCGTCAAACTTGGTCTTTCCGTGCCGTTTAGTGCGGTTAATATCAGAAGATTGTTTGCTCCCTAGAAATGGGGGTGTTTTTTGTAAAAAACGGACATAATTGATTTTTCTACTCAAACTTGGTCTTTTTGGGCCATTTGGGGTGTTTTACTTAGAAGGTCGTTTCCGCTAAAGAAAGTGGTGTTTTTCGTCCAGAACAGACACAATTGATTTTCAGGTCAAACTTGCACTTTTCGAGCATTTTGGGGGCATTTCGCTCAGAAGGTCATTTCTACCCAAAAAGGTGGTGTTTTTCCTCCAAAACGGATACAATTGACATTTCTACTCAAACTTGGTGTTTTTGGGCCTTTTGGTGGTATTTTTCCTAGAACGTCGTTTCCACCCAAAAAAAATAGTTTTTTTCGTCCAAAATGGACGCAATTGATTTTCTGGTCCAACTTGGTCGGTTTCGGCCTTTTGGAGTTATTTTGCTCTGTAAGCCATTTCCACCCAAAAAAATGGTATTTTTCATCTAAAACGGACACAGTTGAATTTTCTTTTCACCCAAAGAGTGGTGTTTGTCGTCCAAAACGGACGCAATTGATTTTCTGGTCAAACTTGGTTTTTTTTTTTCCTTTTGGGTTGGTTTCGCTCAGTAAGCTGTTGCCACCCATAAAAATGGTATTTTTCGACTGAAACGGACACAGTCGAATTTTCGCGTCAAACTTGGTCTTTCCGTGCCGTTTGGTGAGGTTAATATCAGAAGATCGTTTGCTCCCTAGAAATGGGGGTGTTTTTCGAAAAAAAACGGACACAATTGATTTTTCTATTAAAACTTGGTATTTTTGGCCCATCGGTGGCGTTTTGTCGAGAATGTCGTTTCTACAAAAAACAAAGTGTCGTTTTTCGTCCAAAATGGACGCAATTGATTTTCCGGTCAAACTTGGCCTGTTTTTGACATTTGGGTTGGTTTCTCTCTCTAAGCCGTTGCCACCCAAAAAAGAATGGTATCTTTCGTCTGAAATGGACACAGTTGAAGGTCGTTTCCACCTTATAAGGTGATGTTTTTGTTGCAAAACGGATACGTTTGACCTTTCTACTAAAACTTGGCATTTTTGGCCCATCGGTGGCGTTTTGCCGAGAATGTCGTTTTTACAAAAAACAAAGTGTCGTTTTTCGTCCAAAACGGACGCAATTGATTTTCTGGTCAAACTTGGCCTGTTTTTGCCATTTGGGTTGGTTTCTCTCTCTAAGCCGTTGCCACCCAAAAAAGAATGGTATCTTTCGTCTGAAATGGACACAGTTGAAGGTTGTTTACACTTAAGAAAGTGTTGTTTTTCGTCCAAACCGGACACAATTGATTTTCTGATGCGAACCTCACCAAGGATTAGTGAGACCCGAAACCAACTTAGGGTTTCTTCGCGAAGATCGAAACTAAATCAGATTTTTGAACGAGCTAAAAATACAGAAATTGAAAGATAGATTACCTTGACCCAACGTTTATGAACGAAACGCGAACCAATGGTATAATGATCTTGACCCAATGATTATAATGAATCACGAATCAAAGATATAAGTTTGAACGCCACAAGAAACTCTTGATAAGTTCAAGAAAAGTTTTCTGAAGAACTAAAGAGAAAACTCTCACAATTTTTATTAATCAAAGTAATGTGAAATTCATAGGTCTACAAATCCCCTTAAATAGGTGGCCAAGAGAATAAGAAAAGAAACCCTAATACACTTTGAAATTCGTGGGTCTATATGGAGGAAAAAGGAAACCCTAAAATCTAATTGCTAAATAAAGAATAAGGAAGCTTCCTAATTTGCCTTACATTCCTAGTTGGAAAAGGAAATGATTTACTTGGCAATCAAGCTTACAAATCAGCCTAAAATAATTAAAAGACTTAAAATAATAAAATAAATAAAATAAAATTCGTGGGTCTCATTCTTGGCCCGTTCAGGATCACACTTTAAGTCCATTCACTTGCTTTGATGAGATGGATTAGGCCTTGATCGTCATTTGGGCCTAATTTGGGCTTTATTATTTTCGATTCAGCCGAAAGGTCTTGAATTAGCCCAGTAAGCGCTTCTTTGATCTGCTTGGATCTTGCCCTAGTAATGGGCCCAACCGGGACACGCAATGTGTCCTTTGATGTTGCTTGTTGGTTCTCATCATCCCCCCTTCTCTTCAAAAGGATTCAACCTCGAATCTTCACCTACATCAAACGGATAAAGATCAGAGACATTAAATGTAGCACTAACGTTATACTCACCTGGAAGATCCAACTTGTACGCATTATCATTGATCCTCTGAAGGACTTGAAATGGACCATCCCCTCTAGGATGTAGCTTGGTTCGCCAATGGGCAAGAAATCTTTCTTTTCTCATATGCACCCAAACCCAATCACCAGGTTCAAAGATGACTCGTCTACGGCCCTTATTTGCTTTCTTTGCATATTGCTCATTTTTCTTTTCTATGTGTTGTCGTACACTTTCATGGAGTTTCTTCACCATCTCAACCTTCTTTTGTCCATCCAAACTAGCCCTCTCATTGACTAGCAAAGGCAACAAATCCAAAGGAGTTAGTAGATTAAAACCATAAACAATCTCAAATGGTGAAAAATCAGTAGTAGAATGAACACTCCGATTATAAGCAAATTCAATGAACGGCAAACAATCCTCCCAATTTTTTAAGTTCTTTTGAATTATAGTACGCAACAAAGTAGATAAAGTTCGATTTACTACCTCGGTTTGTCCATCCGTTTGGGGGTGATAAGTAGTTGAGAACAACAATTTAGTTCCCATCTTTCCCCACAAGACTTTCCAAAAATAGGTTAGGAACTTAACATCACGATCAGATACAATACTCTTAGGAACACCATTGAGACGTACTATCTCTCTAAAGAACAAATCAGCGACGTGGGTCGCATCATCAGTTTTATTGCAAGATATGAAATGTGCCATCTTAGAGAACCTATCAACAACCACAAAAATCGAATCCCTACCTTTCCTTGACCTAGGCAAGCCTAAAACAAAGTCCATGGAAATATCCATCCAAGGCGCACTAGGTACAGGCAAGGGAGTGTATAATCTATGTGGTAAGACTCTAGATTTGGCTTGCCTACACGTAACACACCTAGCACAAACTCTATCCACATCACGTTTCATCTTTGGCCAAAAGAAGTGTTCATGTAACACGTCTAAAGTCTTTCTCACACCAAAATGACCCATCAAACCACCCCCATGTGCTTCACGCACGAGTAACTCATGCATAGAACTATTACGCACGCAAAGTCTATTTTCTCTAAACAAGTACCCATCTAGTCTATAGAACTTACCAAATGCTGTCTTCTCACATGCACCAAACGCACTAGCAAAATCATCATCATTAGCATACAATTCTTTAACATATTTAAACCCCAGTAGCTTTGCATTTAATGTAGAGAGAAGGGCGAACCTTCTGGAGAGTGCATCAGCCACAATATTTTCCTTAGCTTGTTTGTATTTGATTACATAAGGGAAGGTTTCAATGAATTCCATCCACTTGGCATGCCTTCTATTTAACTTACTTTGTCCCTTCAAGTGCTTCAAGGACTCATGATCGGTATGTATGACAAAGTCTCTCGGCCACAGGTAATGTTGCCAAGTCTCCAATGCTCTCACCAACGCAAAAAGCTCCTTATCATATGTTGGGTAATTCAATGCTTCCCCATTTAGATTTTTACTAAAGTATGCTATTGGCCGATTTTCCTGAATCAAAACAGCTCCAATGCCTATTCCTGAAGCATCACACTCAATCTCAAAAGTTTTAGAAAAATTAGGTAATGCTAATAAAGTAGCACCACATAACCGTTCTTTAATCTCATTAAATGCACGCTCTTGCTCCATACCCCATTTAAAACCCACAGATTTTTTGACAATTTCATTGAGTGGTGCGGCTAGTGTACTAAAGTCTTTAACAAATCGACGATAAAAACTAGCCAAACCATGAAAACGTTTTACCTCCATGATTGACTTAGGTGTGGGCCATTCTTTGATAGCCTTCACCTTTTCCTCATCTACTGCAATCCCTTCCGAACTAACAACATAGCCAAGAAACACAACTTTGTCCAAGCAAAAGGAACATTTCTTTAAATTTGCATATAATTTTTCTTTTCTTAAAACATCAAACACACAATGCAAATGATCAATTTGCTCATCTAAGCTCTTACTATACACCAAAATATCATCAAAATAGACCACAACAAACTTGCCTATAAACGCACGCAATGCATAATTCATTAACCTCATGAATGTACTTGGTGCATTAGTTAGCCCAAAAGGCATTACCAACCACTCACACAATCCATATCTAGTTTTAAAGGCAGTTTTCCATTCATCACCTTCTTTCATCCTAATTTGGTGATACCCACTTTTCAAATCAATTTTAGTGAAAATACATGACCCATGCAACTCATCTAACATGTCATCTAGCCTAGGAATGGGATGTCGATACTTTACCATAATGTTATTAATTGCTCGGCAATCAACACACATACGCCAAGTTCCATCCTTCTTAGGCACAAGTAGTACCGGTACTGCGCACGGACTCATGCTCTCTCTTACGTGTCCCTTGGCTAACAACTCCTCCACTTGCCTTTAAAGTTCCTTCGTCTCCTCTGGATTACTCCTAGGCTGGTCGGTTAGGAATTGTTGCTCCCGGCACAAAGTCAATTTGATGCTCAATGCCTCGAATAGGTGGCAATCCACTAGGCACATCGTTAGGGAACACGTCCTTAAATTCCTACAACAAAGAAACAACAACACTAGGCAAAGATTGGTCAAATTCGTTAGCACTAAAACACGCCTCTTTGTACAATAGTACAAATATAGGCCGGTTTGCATACAAAGCACCCTTGATATCACTCGCCTTAGCATAAAAGCTCACTTGTTTCTCTGTTTTTCTCTTATTTTTTCCACTTCTTTTTTGCTTTTCACTCTCTTTTATGTTTCCACTCTCTTTTTCCTCATCTTTTTTTGAACTCACTGTCTCACAAGTTTTTTTCAACTCATTCTCTCTTTTCAATTTCATTTGATCCTCATACACTTGTTTTGGAGTCAACGGCACAAGAGTAATGGTTTTATTGTCTTTGACGAATGAGTGCCTATTCTTGAACCCGTCATGAATAACCTTCCTATCAAATTGCCATGGCCTGCCCAACAATATGTGACCCGCATGCATTGGAACAACATCACAAAGTACTTCATCCTTGTTCTTACCAATCGAAAAGGAAACTAACACTTGTTTATTTACCCGAACCTCCCCACAATCATTCAACCACTGCAATTTATAAGGTCTAGGGTGTTTCAAGGTATGTAAATTCAGTTTCTCTACTAAAGTAGTGCTAGCCACATTAGTGCAACTTCCCCCATCAATGATCATACTACATACCTTGTTGTTGATGTGGCATCTAGTATGAAATATATTCTCCCTTTGCTGTTCTATGTCATCCTCCGCAACTTGGGAACTTAGAGCACGCCTTGCCACAAGTGACTCTCCCTCCACTGGGTACTCCACATCATCATCACAAGCATCTTCAAGTTGTGGCATCTGGTCATCATCACTCTCACTCTCGGTTTCCACCTCCCCATCAACACGTGCAATCATGGTCCTCTTATTTGGGCATTGTGAGACTATGTGACCTATTCCCAAACAACGAAAACATTTAATATCACGGTTACGAGTTTGGGTTTCGATTTTACCTTTGTTGGCAATGGGAACATCATCTCTCCTTTTTGGGGGTTCAGTTTTGGACTTTGAAACAGCCCCTTCGTCCTTCCTCCCATTCGGCCTCCATGAATTAGAGGAGCTTGAATTTTGATATGACCGAGTTCCTTTCCTTTTAAGCTGTCGTTCTATTTTTATGGCCATGTGAACCATGTCCTCCAACTCCACGTAATGTTGCAACTCCACCACATTGGCAATGTCCCGATTCAACCCATTCAAGAACCTTGCCATGGTAGCTTCTCTATCCTTCTCGACATTAGCCCTGATCATAGCGACCTCCATCTCCTTGTAGTAATCATCCACGCTCCGATAGCCTTGCGTAAGGCTTTGTAATTTCTGATACAAATCCCTATAGTAGTGACTAGGGACAAACCGCCTCCTCATGATGGCCTTCATTTTCGCCCACGTCACGATAGGCCTCTCATGGTTCTTTCTCCTGTTTATCACAAGTTGATCCCACCATATTATAGCATAGTCAATAAACTCAATCACAGTGAGTTTTACCTTTTTCTCCTCGGAGTAGTTGTGGCACTCAAAGATCAACTCCACCTTCTTCTCCCACTCCAAGTATGCGTCAGGATCGTTTTTCCCTTGGAATGATGGTATCTTCACCTTGATACTTCCCAAGTTATTATCAATCCGCTCCCCATGTCTATCTCCTCTATTCCCATGTCCACTCCCAAATCTGCCCAAGCTTGCATTAGAGGCCCGATCGTCTTCATCTAGGTCATCCCCATAATCATCTTCATACACGAACTGAGGCTGATTCCTCTCTCTTCGTTGCACATTAGGAGCTCTCGGTGGCTGCCCCTTTTGTGCGCTAGACTCAACTTTGTCAAGTCGCTCATGCACTTCATCAAACCGCAAGTTCAACTGTTGAAACTTTTGCTCCAAGGCCTTGTAGAAAACTTTTGCGTCCAATATGTCCATCCTTTCATATGCTTTATCGGACGAGCCTTTGTTTGTTTCTCGAGACATGTTTAGTAACCTGCAAAACAAAGTTAGCAAACCTCACAAACACTCCCTCACGTGTTTGCACTCAAACTATGTCACTCCACTCGTGTATCACTCAAATTCGACTTTTACCCTCTTATAAGCTCATACTCTCTTGCCTTTTTCCACTCTTTAGTTCCCTCTTTTAGTTCTTTATTGAACTTAACCAATCTCAATCAGAAATTTCCTTGTAGCAATCCAAACTCAACAATTTGATTTACTAAGAATGAGATTTTAGGAACGAAACAAAGGAAACTTGGTATGTTTTTGCCGAGATTGTCGTTTCTACAAAAATAAGTGGCGTTTTTCGTCCAAAATGGACGCAATTGATTTTCTGGTCAAACTTGGTATGTTTTTGCCTTTTGGGGCTGTTTTGCTCTGTAAGTCGTTGCTACCCAAAAAAGAATGGTATTTTTCGTCTAAAACAGACACAGTTGAATTTTCTTGTCAAACTTGTTCTTTTTGAGCCGTTTGGTGATGTTTTGCTCAGAAAATCATTTGCTCCCTAAAAGGGGGGTGTTTTTCGTCAAAAACGGACACAATTGATTTATATACTCAAACTTGGTCTTTTGGGGCCATTTGGGGGTGTTTTACTTAGAAGGTTGTTTACACTTAAGAAAGTGTTGTTTTTCGTCCAAACTGGACACGATTGATTTTCAAATCAAAATTGGACTTTTTGGGCTTTTGGGGGCGTTTCGCTCAGAAGGTCGTTTCCACCCTAAAAGGTGGTGTTTTTTTTCAAGAACAGAGACAATTGACTTTTCTACTCAAACTTGGTGTGCTTCGGCCTTTTTGTGGCGTTCGACCTAGAATGTCGTTTCCACCAAGAAAAGTGGTGTTTTTCGTCCAAATTGGACGCAATTGATTTTCAGGTCAAACTTGGTTGGTGGTTTTGCTTAGTAAGCCGTTTGCACCCAAAAAGTGGCATTTTTAGTCTAAAACGGACACAGTTGAATTTTCTTGTCAAACTTGTTCATTTTGGGCCGTTTGGTGATATGTTTTTCTCTGAAGATCGTTTCCTCCCAAAAAGGGGGGGTGTTTTCTTTTTTCTTCTTTTTTGTAAAAATTGGACACAATTTATTTTTCTACTTAAACATGGTCTTTTGGGGCCTTTTGGGGTTGTTTTACTTAGAAGGTCGTTTTCGCTAAAGAAAGTGGTGTTTTTCGTCCAGAACAGACACAATTGATTTTTAGGTCAAACTTGCACTTTTCGAGCATTTTGGGGGCATTTCGCTCAGAAGGTCGTTTCTACCCAAAAAGGTGGTGTTTTTCCTCCAAAACGGATACAATTGACATTTCTACTCAAACTTGGTGTTTTTTGGCCTTTTGGTGGTGTTTTTCCTAGAACGTCGTTTCCACCCAAAAAAATTGGGTTTTTTTCGTCCAAAATGGACGCAATTGATTTTCTGGTCCAACTTGGTCGGTTTCGGCCTTTTGGAGTTATTTTGCTCTGTAAGCCATTTCCACCCAAAAAAAATGGTATTTTTCGTCTAAAACGGACACAGTTGAATTTTCTTTTCACCCAAAAGAGTGGTGTTTGTCGTCCAAAACGGACGCAATTGATTTTCTGGTCAAACTTGGTTTTTTTTTTCCTTTTGGGTTGGTTTCGCTCAGTAAGCTGTTGCCACCCATAAAAATGGTATTTTTCGACTGCAACGGACATAGTCGAATTTTCTCGTCAAACTTGGTCTTTCTGTGCCATTTGGTGACGTTAATCTCAGAAGATCGTTTGCTCCCTAGAAATGGGGGTGTTTTTCGTAAAAAACGGACACAATTGATTTTTCTATTAAAACTTGGTATTTTTGGCCCATCGGTGGCGTTTTGCCGAGAATGTCGTTTCTACAAAAAACAAAGTGCCGTTTTTCGTCCAAAACGGACGCAATTGATTTTCTGGTCAAACTTGGCCTGTTTTTGCCACTTGGGTTGGTTTCTCTCTCTAAGCCGTTGCCACCCAAAAACGAATGGTATCTTTCCTTTGAAATGGACACAGTTGAAGGTCGTTTCCACCTTATAAGGTGATGTTTTTGTTGCAAAACGGATATGTTTGACCTTTCTACTAAAACTTGGCGTTTTTGGCCCATCGGTGGCGTTTTACCGAGAATGTCGTTTCTACAAAAAAAAAAGTGTCGTTTTTCGTCCAAAACGGACGCAATTGATTTTCCGGTCAAACTTGGCCTGTTTTTGCCATTTGGGTTGGTTTCTCTCTCTAAGCCGTTGCCACCCAAAAAAGAATGGTATCTTTCGTCTGAAATGGACACAGTTGAAGGTTGTTTACACTTAAGAAAGTGTTGTTTTTCGTCCAAACCGGACACAATTGATTTTCTGATGCGAACCTCACCAAGGATTAGTGAGACCCGAAACCAACTTAGGGTTTCTTCGCGAAGATCGAAACTAAATCAGATTTTTGAACGAGCTAAAAATACAGAAATTGAAAGATAGATTACCTTGACCCAACGTTTATGAACGAAACGCGAACCAATGGTATAATGATCTTGACCCAATGATTATAATGAATCACGAATCAAAGATATAAGTTTGAACGCCACAAGAAACTCTTGATAAGTTCAAGAAAAGTTCTCAGAAGAACTAAAGAGAAAACTCTCACAATTTTTATTAATCAAAGTAATGTGAAATTCATAGGTCTACAAATCCCCTTAAATAGGTGGCCAAGAGAATAAGAAAAGAAACCCTAATACACTTTGAAATTCGTGGGTCTATATGGAGGAAAAAGGAAACCCTAAAATCTAATTGCTAAATAAAGAATAAGGAAGCTTCCTAATTTGCCTTACATTCCTAGTTGGAAAAGGAAATGATTTACTTGGCAATCAAGCTTACAAATCAGCCTAAAATAATTAAAAGACTTAAAATAATAAAATAAATAAAATAAAATTCGTGGGTCTCATTCTTGGCCCGTTCAGGATCACGCTTTAAGCCCATTCACTTGCTTTCATGAGATGAATTAGGCCTTGATCGTCATTTGGGCCTAATTTGGGCTTTATTATTTTCGATTCAGCCGAAAGGTCTTGAATTAGCCCATTAAGCGCTTCTTTGATCTTCTTGGATCTTGCCCTAGTAATGGGCCCAACCGGGACACGCAATGTGTCATTTGATGTTGTTTGTTGGTTCTCATCATTTTCTAATCAAAATTGGATTTTTTGGGCTTTTGGGGGCGTTTTGCTCAGAAGGTCGTTTCCACCCTAAAAGGTGGTGTTTTTCTTCAAGAACGGTGACAATTGACTTTTCTACTCAAACTTGGTGTGTTTCAGCCTTTTTGTGGCGTTCAACCTGGAATTTCGTTTCCACCAAGAAAAATGGTGTTTTTTGTCCAAATTGGACGCAATAGATTTTAAGGCCAAACTTGGTCGGTGGGTTGTTTTGCTTAGTATGCCGTTTCAACACAAAAAGTGGTATTTTTAGTCTGAAACGGAAACAGTTGAATTTTCTTGTCAAACTTGTTCTTTTTGGGCCGTTTGGTGATATGTTTTGCTCAGAAGATCGTTTCCTCCCAAAAAGGGGGGGTGTTTTCTTTTTTTCTTTTTTTTTTTTTTTTTTTGTAAAAATTGGACACAATTGATTTTCTACTTAAAGTTGCTCTTTTGGGGTTGTTTTTCTTAGAAGGTCGTTTCCGCTAAAGAAAGTGGTGTTTTTCGTCCATAACAGACACAATTGATTTTCAGATCAAACTTGCACTTTTCGAGCATTTTGGGGGCATTTCGCTCAGAAGGTCGTTTCTACCCAAAAAGATGGTGCTTTTCTACCAAAACGGATACAATTGACATTTCTACTCAAACTTGGTGTTTTTTGGCCTTTTGGTGGCGTTTTGCCTAGAACGTCGTTTCCACCCAAAAAAAAGTGTTTTTTTTTTGTCCAAAATAGATGCAATTGATTTTCTTGTCCAACTTGGTCTGTTTCGGACTTTTGGAGTTATTTTGCTCTGTAAGCCGTTTCTACCCGAAAAAATGGTAATTTTTCATCTGAAACGGACACAGTTGAATTTTCTTTTCTCCCAAAAGAGTGGTGTTTGTCGTCCAAAATGGACGCAATTGATTTTCTGGTCAAACTTGGTTTTTTTTTTTTTCCCTTTTGGGTTGGTTTCGCTCAGTAAGCTGTTGCCACCCATAAAAATAGTATTTTTCGACTGAAACGGACACAGTCGAATTTTCTCGTCAAACTTGGTCTTTCTGTGCCATTTGGTGACGTTAATCTCAGAAGATCGTTTGTTACCTAGAAGTGGGTGTGTTTTTCGTAAAAAACGGACACAATTATTTTTTCTACTCAAACTTGGTCATTTTGGGCCATTTGGGGGTGTTTTACTTAGAAGGTCGTTTCCACTTGAGAAAGTGGCGTTTTTCGTCCAAAATGGGCACAGTTGAATTTTCTGACCAAACTTGGTCTTTTTGGGCCGTTTGGGGTCATTTTTCTCAGATGGTCGTTTGGACCCTAAAAGGTGGTGTTTTTCGTCCAAAACGAACACAATTGATTTTTTTACTCAAACTTGGTCGTTTTGGGCATTTTTGGGGCGTTCAACTTAGAATGTCATTTCTGACAAAAAAAAAAAAGTGGTGTTTTTCCTCCAAAACGGACACAATTGATTTTCTGGACAAACTTGGACTTTTCTAGCGTTTCTGGGGTTTTTTGTTGTGGAGGTCGTTTCCACCTTATAAGGTGATGTTTTTGTTACTAAACGGACACGTTTGACTTTTCTATTAAAACTTGGTGTTTTTGGCCCGTTGGTGGTGTTTTGCCGAGAATGTCGTTTCCACCAAAAAAAAGTGGCGTTTTTCGTCCAAAACGGACGCAATTGATTTTCTCGACAAACTTGGTCTGTTTTTGCCTTTTGGGTTGGTTTCTCTCTCTAAGCCGTTGCCACCCAAAAAAGAATGGTATCTTTCGTCTGAAACGGACACAATTGAATTTTCTTGTCAAACTTGTTCGTCTTGTGCCGTTTGGTGATTTTTTGCTCAAAAAATCGTTTGCTCCCTAGTAAGGGGGGTGTTTTTCGTCCAAAAGGGACACAATCAATTTTTCTACTAAAACTTGGTCTTTCTTGGCCATTTGGGGGTGTTTTTACTTAGAAGGTCATTTCCCCTTGAGAAAGTGGCATTTTTCGTCCGAAATGAATACAGTTGAATTTTCTGGCCAAACTTGATCGTTTTGGGCAATTTGAGGTCATTTTTCTCAAAAGGTCGTTTGCACCCTAAAATGTGGTGTTTTTTTGTCTAAAACGGAAACAATTGATTTTTCTACTCCAACTTGGTCGTTTTGGGCATTTTTCGGGTGTTCGACCTAGAATGCCGTTTCCCACCAAAAAAAGTGGTGTTTTCTGTCCAAAACGGACACAATTGATTTTCTGGCCTAACTCGGACTTTTCTGGCCTTTTCGTTGCGTTTGACTATTGATGCGAACCTCACCAAGGATTAGTGAGACCCGAAACCAACTTAGGGTTTCTTCGCGAGGATCGAAACTAAATCTGATTTTTGAACGAGCTAAAAATACAGAAATTGAAGGATAGATTACCTTAACCCAAAGTTTATGAACGAAACGTGAACCAATGGTATAATGATCTTGACCCAATGATTATAATGAATCACGAATCAAAGATATAAGTTTGAACGCCACAAGAAACTCTTGATAAGTTCAGAAAAAGTTCTCTGAAGAACTAAAGAGAAAACTCTCACAATTTTTATTAATCAAAGTAATGTGTTCTTCCTCATGGGATACAACTTTCTTAAATAGGTAATGAATAGTGCAGTGAATAGTGTCGGTGAACAGTATCAGTGAACAGTGCGGCTACAATACAAAAAGAAGAAAACCCTAGAGAAACAAGGAAACCCTACACCTAACATTGTGAGAGTTTTCTCTTTAGTTCTTCAGAGAACTTTTCCTGAACTTATCAAGAGTTTCTTGTGGCGTTCAAACTTATATCTTTGATTCGTGATTCATTATAATCATTGGGTCAAGATCATTAAACCATTGGTTGGCGTTTCGTTCATAAATGTTGGGTCAAGGTAATCTATCTTTCAATTTCTGTATTTTTAGCTCGTTCAAAATCTAATTTAGTGATGCTAACCTCACCAAAGGATTAGTGAGACCCAAAACCGACTTAGGGTTTCTTCGCGAAGATCGAAACTAAATCAGTTTTTTGAACGAGCTAAAAATACAGAAATTGAAAGATAGATTACCTTGACCCAACGTTTATGAACGAAACGCGAACCAATGGTATAATGATCTTGACCCAATGATTATAATGAATCACGAATCAAAGATATAAGTTTGAACGCCACAAGAAACTCTTGATAAGTTCAAGAAAAGTTTTCTGAAGAACTAAAGAGAAAACTCTCACAATTTTTATTAATCAAAGTAGTGTCAAATTCATAGGTCTACAAAGCCCCTTAAATAGGTGGCCAAGAGAATAAGAAAAGAAACCCTAATACACTTTGAAATTCGTGGGTCTACATGGAGGAAAAAGGAAACCCTAAAATCTAATTGCTAAATAAAGAATAAGGAAGCTTCCTAATTTGCCTTACATTCCTAGTTGGAAAAGGAAATGATTTACTTGGCAATCAAGCTTACAAATCAGCCTAAAATAATTAAAAGACTTAAAATAATAAAATAAATAAAATAAAATTCGTGGGTCTCATTCTTGGCCCGTTCAGGATCACGCTTTAAGCCCATTCGCTGGCTTTGATGAGATAGATTTGGCCTTGATTGTCCGATGGGCCTAATTTGGCCTTAACTATTTTAGACATGGGCCAAGTCTCTTGAATTAGCCCATTAAGTACTACTTTGATTTTTCTTGGATCTTTCCCTAGTAATAGGCCTAACTGGAACATGTAACTGATCCTCTGATGGTGCTCGTTGATTCTCATCATTTAGTTTCGATCTTCGCGAGCAAACCCTAAGTTGGTTTCGGGTCTCACTAATCCTTGGTGAGGTTTGCATCAAAGCTGTTGCCACTCATAAAAAAGCTATTTTTCGACTGAAACGGACACCGTCAAATTTTCTCGTCAAACTTGGTCTTTTCGTGCTGTTTGGTGACGTTAATCTCAGAAGATCGTTTGCTCCCTAGAAGTGGGGGTGTTTTTCGTAAAAAACGGACACAATTGATTTTTCTACTCAAACTTGATCTTTTTGGGCTATTTGGGGGTGTTTTACTTAGAAGGTCGTTTCCACTTGAGAAAGTGACGTTTTCCGTCCGAAATGGACACAGTTGAATTTTCTGGTCAAACTTGGTCTTTTTGGGCCGTTTGGGGTCATTTTTCTCAGACGGTTGTTTGCACCCTAAAAGGTGGTGTTTTTCGTCCAAAACAGACAGAATTGATTTTTCTACTCAAACTTGGTCGTTTTGGGCATTTTTGGGGTGTTCCACTTAGAATGTTGTTTCCAACCAAAAAAAGTGGTGTTTTTCGTTCAAAACGGACACAATTGATTTCCTGGACAAACTTCGACTTTTCTGGCGTTTTAGGGGTTTTTCGCTGTGAAGGTCGTTTCCACCTTATAAGGTGATGTTTTTGTTACAAAACAGACACGTTTGACTTTTCTATTAAAAATTGGTGGTGTTGGCCCGTCATTGGCGTTTTGCCGAGAATGTCGTTTTCACCAAAAAAAAAATGGCGTTTTTCGTCTAAAACGGACGCAATTGATTTTCTCGTCAAACTTGGTCTGTTTTTACCTTTTGGGTTGGTTTCGCTCTCTAAGCCATTGCCACCCAAAAAAGAATGGTATCTTTCGTCTGAAACGGACACAGTTGAATTTTCTTGTCAAACTTGTTCGTCTTGTGCCGTTTGGTGATGTTTTGCTTAGAAAATCGTTTGCTCCCTAGTAGGGGGGAGTTTTTCGTCCAAAACGGACACAATCGATTTTTCTACTCAAACTTGGTCTTTTTGGGCCATTTAGGGGTGTTTTTACTTAGAAGGTCGTTTCCCCTTGAGAAAGTGGCGTTTTTCGTCTGAAATGGACACAGTTGAATTTTCTGGCAAAACTTGGTCGTTTTGGGCAGTTTGGGGTCATTTTTCTCAAAAGGTCGTTTGCACCATAAAATGTGGTGTTTTTTGTCCAAAATGGACACAATTGATTTTTCTACTCAAACTTGGTCGTTTTGGGCATTTTTCGGGCGTTCGACCTAGAATGTCGTTTCCAACCAAAAAAAGTGGTGTTTTCCCTCCAAAATGGACACAGTTGAATTTTCTTGTCAAACTTGTCCTTTTTGGTCCGTTTGGAGATATGTTTTGCTCAAAAGATCATTTCTTCCCAAAAAGCGGGGGTGTTTTCTTTTTTCTTTTTCTTTTTTTTTTTGTAAAAATTGGACATAATTGATTTTTCGTACTTAAACTTGGTCTTTTGGGGCCTTTTGGGGTTGTTTTTCTTACAAGGTCGTTTCCACTAAAGAAAAAGGTGTTTTTCGTCCAGAACAGACACAATTGATTTTCAGGTCAAACTTGCACTTTGTGAGCATTTTGGGGGCATTTCGCTCAGAAGGTCGTTTCTACCCAAAAAGGTGGTGTTTTTCTTCCAAAACAGATACAATTGACATTTCTACTCAAACTTGGTGTTTTTGGGCCTTTTGGTGTCGTTTTTCCTAGAACGTCGTTTCCACCCAAAAAAAAAGTGTTTTTTTTCGTCCAAAATGGATGCAATTGCTTTTCTGGTCCAACTTGGTCTGCTTCGGCCTTTTGGAGTTATTTTGCTCTGTAAGCCGTTTCCGCCAGAAAAAATGGTATTTTTCGTCTGAAACAGATACAGTTGAATTTTCTTTTCACCCAAAAAAATGTTGTTTGTCGTCCAGAACGGACGCAATTGATTTTCTGGTCAAACTTGGTTTTTTTTTTTTTTTTTTTTTTTTTTTTTTTTTTTTTTTTTTTTTTTTTTTGGTTGGTTTTGCTCAGTAAGCTGTTTCCACCCATAAAAATGGTATTTTTCGAGTGAAACGGACACAGTCGAATTTTTCTCGTCGAACTTGGTCTTTCCGTGCCGTTTGGTGATGTTAATCTCAGAAGATCGTTTGCTGCCTAGAAGTGGGGGTGTTTTTCGTCAAAAACGGACACAATTGATTTTTCTACACAAACTTGGTCTTTTTGGGCCATTTGGGGGTGTTTTACTTAGAAGGTCGTTTCCACTTGAGAAAGTGGCTTTTTTGTCCGAAATGAAGACAGCTAAATTTTCTGGCCAAACTTGGTCTTTTTGGGCCGTTTGGGGTCATTTTTCTCAGATGGTCGTTTGCAACCTAAAATGTGGTGTTTTTCGTCCAAAACGGACACAATTGATTTTTCTACTCAAACTTGGACTTTTCTGGCGTTTTGGGGATTTTTCGCTGTGAAGGTCGTTTTCCACCTTATAAGGTGATGTTTTTATTAGAAAACGGATACGTTTGACTTTTCTACTAAAACTTGGTGTTTTTGGCCCATCGGTGGCGTTTTACCGAGAATGTCGTTTCCACCAAAAAAAAAGTGGCGTTTTTCGTGCAAATGGACGCAATTGATTTTCTCGTCAAAACTTGGTCTGTTTTTACCTTTTGGGTTGGTTTCGCTCTCTACGCCGTTGCCACCAAAAAAGAATGTTATCTTTTGTCTAAAACGGACACAGTTGAATTTTCTTGTCAAACTTGTTCGTCTTGTACCGTTTGGTGATATTTTGCTTAGAAAATCGTTTGCTCCCAATTAGGGGGGGTGTTTTTCGTCTAAAACGGACACAATCGATTTTTCTACTCAAACTTGGTCTTTTTGGGCCATTTGGGGGTGTTTTTACTTAGAAGGTCGTTTCCCCTTGAGAAAGTGGCGTTTTTCATCCGAAATGGACACAGTTGAATTTTCTGGCCAAACTTGGTCGTTTTGGGCAGTTTGAGGTCATTTTTCTCAAAAGGTTGTTTTCACCCCCAAAATGTGGTGTTTTTTTGTCCAAAACGGACACAATTGATTTTTCTACAAAAACTTGGCCGTTTTGGGCATTTTTCGGGCATTCGACCTAGAATGCCGTTTCCAACCAAAAAAAGTGGTGTTTTCCTTCCAAAACGGAAACAATTGATTTTTTGGCCTAACTTGGACTTTTTTGGGCTTTTCGCGACGTTTCGCTGTGAAGGTTTGTTTCCACCCTATAAGGTGGTGTTTTTCTTCCAAAACGGATACGTTTGACTTTTCTATTAAAACATGGTGTTTTCGGCCCATCAGTGGCGCTTTGCCGAGAATGTCGTTTCCACAAAAAAAAAGTGATGTTTTTCGTCCAAAACAGACGCAATTGATTTTCTGGTCAAACTTGGTATGTTTTTGCCTTTTGGAGCTGTTTTGCTCTGTAAGCTGTTGCTACCCAAAAAAGAATGGTATTTTTCGTCTGAAACGGACACAGTTGAATTTTCATGTCAAACTTGTTCTTTTTGTGCCGTTTGGTGATGTTTTGCTCAGAAAATCATTTGCTCCATAAAAGGGGGGTGTTTTTCGTCAAAAACGGACACAATTGGTTTTTCTACTCAAACTTGGTCTTTTTGGGCTATTCGAGGTTGTTTTACTTAGAAGGTTGTTTAGACTTAAGAAAGTGTTGTTTTTCATCCAAACCGGACACAATTGATTTTCAAATCAAAATTGGACTTTTCGGGCTTTTGGGGGCGTTTCGCTCAGAAGGTCGTTTCCACCCTAAAATTGGTGTTTTTCTTCAAGAACGGTTACAATTGACCTTTCTACTCACACATGGTATGTTTCGGGCTTTTTGTGGCGTTTCACCTGGAAT
This sequence comes from Eucommia ulmoides, assembly GCA_016647705.1. NCBI lineage: Eukaryota > Viridiplantae > Streptophyta > Magnoliopsida > Garryales > Eucommiaceae > Eucommia > Eucommia ulmoides. The sequence goes on along the minus strand of CM028334.1, from coordinate 42,973,273 downwards.
GTCGTTTCCACCAAGAAAAGTGGTGTTTTTCGTCCAAATTGAACGCAATTGATTTTAAGGCCAAACTTGGTCGGTGGGTTGCTTTGCTTAGTAAGCCGTCTCCACCCAAAAAGTGGTATTTTTTGTCTGAAACGGACACAGTTGAATTTTCTTGTCAAACTTGTTCTTTTTGGGCTGTTTGGAGATATGTTTTGCTCAGAAGATCGTTTCCTCCCAAAAAGGGGGGGGTGTTTTCTTTTTTCTTTTTTTTTTTTTTTTTGTAAAAATTGGACACAATTGATTTTTCTACTTAAACTTGGTCTTTTGGGGTTGTTTTTCTTAGAAGGTCGTTTCCTCTAAAGAAAGTGGTCTTTTTCGTCCATAACAGACACAATTGATTTTCAGGTCAAGCTTGCACTTTTCGAGCATTTTGGGGGCATTTCGCTCAGAAGGTCGTTTCTACCCAAAAAGGTGGTGTTTTCTTCCAAAACGGATACAATTGACATTTCTACTCAAACTTGGTGTTTTTCGGCCTTTTGGTGGCGGTTTGCCTAGAACGTCGTTTCCACCCAAAAAAAAGTGTTTTTTTTCGTCCAAAATGAATGCAATTGATTTTCTGGTCCAACTTGGTTTGTTTTGGCCTTTTGGAGTTATTTTGCTCTGTAAACCGTTTTCACCCGACAAAATGGTATTTTTATTCAGAAACGGACACAGTTGAATTTTCTTTTTACCCAAAAGAGTGGTGTTTATCGTCCAAAACGGACGTAATTGATTTTCTGGTCAAACTTGGTTTTTTTTTTTTTTTTTTTCTTTTGGGTTGGTTTCGCTTAGTAAGCTATTGCCACCCATAAAAATGGTATTTTTCGACTTTTCTATTAAAACTTGGTGTCTTTTGCCCGTCGGTGGCGTTTTGCCGAGAATGTCGTTTCCACAAAAAAAAAATGGCATTTTTAGTCCAAACGGACGCAATTGATTTTCTCGTCAAACTTGGTATGTTTTTGCCTTTTGGGTTGGTTTCGCTCTCTAAGCCGTTGCCACCCAAAAAAGAATGGTATCTTTCGTTTGAAACGGACACAGTTGAATTTTCTTGTCAAACTTGTTCGTCTTGTGCCATTTGGTGATGTTTTGCTCAGAAAATCGTTTGCTCCCTAGTAGGGGGGGTGTTTTTCGTCCAAAATGGACACAATCTCTTTTTCTACTCAAACTTGGTCTTTTTGGGCCATTTGGGTGTGTTTTTACATAGAAGGTCGTTTCCCCTTGAGAAAGTGGGGTTTTTCGTCCGAAATGGACACAGTTGAATTTTTTGGCCAAACTTGGTCGTTTTGGGTAGTTTGAGGTCATTTTTCTCAAAAGGTCGTTTGCACACTAAAATGTGCTGTTTTTTTTGTCCCAAACGGACGCAATTGATTTTTCTACTCAAACTTGGTCGTTTTAGGCATTTTTGGGGCGTTCGACTTAGAATGTCGTTTCCAACCAAAAAAAGTGATGTTTTTCATCCAAAACGGACACAATTGATTTTCTGGACAAACTTGGACTTTTCTGGCGTTTTGGGGTTTTTTCACTGTGAAGGTCGTTTCCACCTTATAAGGTGGTATTTTTGTTACAAAACGGATACGTTTGATTTTTCTATTAAAACTTGGTGTTTTTGGCCCATCAGTGGCGTTTTGCCGAGAATGTCGTTTCCACAAAAAAAAAAAAAAGTCTCATTTTTTGTCCAAAACGGAAGCAATTGATTTTCTGGTGAAACTTGGTCTGTTTTTGCCTTTTGGGTTGGTTTCGCTCTCTCAGCCGTTGCCACCCAAAAAAGAATGGTACCTTTCATCTGAAACGGACACAGTTGAATTTTTTTCTCAAACTTGTTCGTCTTGTGCCATTCGGTGGTGTTTTGCTCAGAAAATCGTTTGCTCCCTAGTAGGGGGTTGTTTTTCGTGCAAAACGGACACATTCGATTTTTTTACTCAAACTTGGTCTTTTTGGGCCATTTGGGGGTGTTTTTACTTAGAAGATTGTTTCCCCTTGAGAAAGTGGTGTTTTTCGTCCGAAATGGACACAGTTGAATTTTCAGGCCAAACTTGGTCATTTTGGGCAGTTTGGGGTCATTTTTCTCAAAAGGTCGTTTGCACTCTAAAATGTGGTGTTTTTTTGTCCAAAACGGACACAATTGATTTTTTTACTCAAACTTGGTTGTTTTGGGCATTTTTCGGGCATTCGACCTAGAACGCCGTTTCCAACCAAAAAAAGTGGTGTTTTTCGTGCAAAACGGACACAATTGATTTTCTGGCCTAACTTGGACTTTTCTGGCCGTTTCGCGACATTTCGCTGTGTATGCCATTTACTCCCTATAAGGTGGTGTTTTTTCTTCCAAAACGGATACGTTTGACTTTTCTATTAAAACTTGGTGTTTTCGGCTCATCGGTGGCGTTTTGCCGGGAATGTCGTTTCGACCAAAAAAGTGGCTTTTTTCGTAAAAAATGGACGCAATTGATTTTCTGGTCAAACTTGGTATGTTTTTGCCTTTTGGGGCTGTTTTGCCCTGTAAGTCGTTGGTACCCAAAAAAGAACGGTATTTTTCTTCTGAAACGGACACAGTTGAATTTTCTGGTCAAACTTGTTCTTTTTGTGCCGTTTGGTGATGTTTTGCTCAGAAAATCATTTGCTCCGTAAAAGGGGGCTGTTTTTCGTCAAAAACGGACACAATTGATTTTTCTACTCAAACTTGGTCTTTTTGGGCCATTTGGGGGTGTTTTACTTAGAAAGTTGTTTACACTTAAGAAAGTGTTGTTTTTTGTCCAAATCGGACACAATTGATTTTCAAATCAAAATTGGACTTTTCGGGCTTTTGGGATCGTTTCGCTCAGAAGGTCGTTTCCACCCTAAAAGGTGGTGTTTTTCTTCAAGAACGGTGACAATTGACTTTTCTACTCAAACTTGGAGTGTTTCGGCCTTTTTGTGGCGTTCGACCTGGAATTTCGTTTCCACCCTGAAAAGTGGTGTTTTTCGTCCAAATTGGACGCAATTTATTCTCAGGTCAAACTTGTTTGGTAGGTTGTTTTGCTTAGTAAGGCGTTTCCACCCAAAAAGTGGTATTTTTCGTTTGAAATGGACACAGTTGAATTTTCTTGTCAAACTTGTTCTTTTTAGGCCGTTTGGTGATGTTAATCTCAGAAAATCGTTTGCTCCCTAGAAGTAGGGGTGTTTTTCATAAAAAACGGACACAATTGATTTTTCTACACAAACTTGGTCTTTTTGGGCCTTTTGAGGGTGTTTTACTTAGAAGGTCGTTTCCACTTGAGAAAGTGGCGTTTTTCGTCCGAAATGGACACAGTTGAATTTTCTGGCCAAACTTGGTCTTTTTGGGCTGTTTGGGGTTATTTTTCTCAGATGGTCGTTTGAACCCTAAAAGGTGGTGTTTTTCGTCCAAAACGGACACAATTGATTTTTCTACTCAAACTTGGTCGTTTTGGGCATTTTGGGGTGTTCGACTTAGAATGTCGTTTCCAACCAAAAAAAAAGTGGTGTTTTTCGTCCAAAACGGACATAATTGATTTTCTTGACAAACTTGGACTTTTCTGGCGTTTTGGGGTTTTTTCGCTGTGAAGGTCGTTTCCACCTTATAAGGTGGTGTTTTTGTTACAAAACGAATACGTTTGACTTTTCTATTAAAACTTGGTGTTTTTGGCCCATCGGTGGCAATTTGCCGAGAATGTCGTTTCCACCAAAAAAAAGTAGCGTTTTTCGTCCAAAATGGACGTAATTGATTTTCTGGTCAAACTTGGTCAGTTTTTGCCTTTTGTGTTTGTTTCGCTCTCTAAGCCGTTGCCACCCAAAAAAGAATGGTATCTTTTGTCTGAAGCGGACACAGTTGAATTTTCTTGTCGAACTTGTTCGTTTTGTGCCGTTCGGTGATGTTTTGCTCAAAAAATCGTTTGCTCCCTAGTAGGGGGGTGTTTTCGTCCAAAACGGACACAATCGATTTTTCTTCTCAAACTTGGTCTTTTTGGGCCATTTGGGGGTGTTTTTACTTAGAAGGTCGTTTCCCCTTGAGAAAGTGGCGTTTTCCGTCCGAAATGGACACAGTTGAATTTTCTGGCCAAACTTGGTTGTTTTGGGTAGTTTGGGGTCATTTTTCTCAAAAGGTCGTTTGTACCCTAAAATGTGGTGTTCTTTTGTCCAAAACGGACACAATTGATTTTTCTACTCAAACTTGGTCGTTTTGGGCATTTTTCGGGCATTCCACCTAGAATGTCGTTTCCAACCAAAAAAAGTGGTGTTTTCCCTCCAAAACAGACACAATTCATTTTCTGGCCTAACTTGGACTTTTCTGGCCTTTTCGCGGCGTTTCGCTGTGAAGGTCATTTCCACCCTATAAGGTTTTTTTTTCTTCCAAAATGGATACGTTTAACTTTTCTATTAAAACTTGGTGTTTTCGGCCCATAGGTGGCTCTTTGCTGAGAATGTCGTTTCCACCAAACAAAAGTGGCGTTTTTCGTCCAAAACAGACGCAATTGATTTTCTGGTCAAACTTTGTATGTTTTTGCCTTTTAGGGCTGTTTTGTACTGTAAGCCGTTGCTACCCAAAAAAGAATGGTATTTTTTGTCTAAAACGGACACAGTTGAATTTTCTTGTCAAACTTGTTCTTTTTGTGCCGTTTGGTGATGTTTTGCTCAGAAAATCATTTGCTCCCTAAAAGAGGGGTGTTTTTCGTCAAAAACGGAGACAATTGATTTTTCTACTCAAACGTGGTCTTTTTGGGCCATTTGGGGGTGTTTTACTTAGAAGGTTGTTTTCACTTAAGAAAGTGTTGTTTTTCGTCCAAACCGGACACAATTGATTTTCTAATCAAAATTGGACTTTTCGGGCTTTTGGGTGCGTTTTGCTCAGAAGGTCGTTTCCACCCTAAAAGGTGGTGTTTTTCTTCATGAACGGTGACAATTGACTTTTCTACTCAAACTTGGTGTGTTTCAGCCTTTTTGTGGCGTTCGACCTGGAATTTCATTTCCACCAAGAAAAGTGGTGTGTTTCGTCCAAATTGGACGCAATTGATTTTCAGGTCAAACTTGGTCGGTGGGTTGTTTTTCTTAGTAAGCCGTTTCCACCCAAAAAGTGGTATTTTTAGTCTGAAACGGACACAGTTGAATTTTCTTGTCAAACTTGTTCTTTTTGGGCCGTTTAGTAATATGTTTTGCTCAGAAGATCGTTTCCTCCCAAAAAGGGTAGGGGTGTTTTCTTTTTGCTTTTTCTTTTTTTTTGTCAACATTGGACACAATTGATTTTTCTACTTAAACTTGGTCTTTTGGGGCCTTTTGGGGTTGTTTTTCTTAGAGGGTCTTTTCTGCTAAAGAAAGTGGTGTTTTTGGTCCAGAATAGACACAATTGATTTTCAGGTCAAACTTGCACTTTTCGAGCATTTGGGGGGCATTTCGCTCAGAAGGTCGTTTCTACCTAAAAAGGTTGTGTTTTTCTTCCAAAACGGATATAATTGACATTTCTACTCGAACTTGGTGTTTTTAGGCCTTTTGGTGGCGTTTTGCCTAGAACGTCGTTTCCACCCAAAAAAAGTGTTGTTTTTCGTCCGAAATGGATGCAATTGATTTTCTGGTCCAACTTGGTCTGTTTCGGCCTTTTAGAGTTATTTTGCTGATGAGAACCAACGTGCACCAGCAAAGGATCTGCTGCATGTTCCAATTGGGCCTATTACGAGGGCAAGATCCAAGAAGATCAAAGAAGCACTTAATGGGCTAATTCAAGATATATGGGCTGAATCTAAAGTCGTAATGCCCAAGTTAGGCCCAAATGGAAATCAAGGCCTAATCCATCTCATAAAGGCAAGCAAATGGGTTTAGTCATGATATTAAATGGGCCAAAACATGAGACCCACGAAATTCTACTTATTTATTTTAGTTTATATCATTTTGTAAGACATCAATGCCAATTAGTATTTTTATTTTCTAGTATTAATCTTGTAATAAGTTTGAAAGGCATCTAGGACTTTTGTTCTTGTAGCCTCCCCCTAGGTGTGAAAGGCCACCCACTATCTATAGTAGGGTGTGCTAAAGTTGAAGACTTCTTGTGTGAAAAAGACACCCCTAGGTGTGAAAGACCGCCCCCTATCTAAGGTAGGGTGTGCTTGACGACCCACTAGCCTAGGCTCTCCTTTGTGTTGGTTGCCTATTTAAGAGAGTTGTATTCCATGGGAAAAACACATTACTTGCATAATATATCAGATTGAGAGAGTTTTCTCTTGAGTTCTTCATAGAACTTTTCTTTGAACTTATCAAGAATTTCTTGTGGCGTTCAAACTCTATAACTTCGGTTCGTGATTCCATTATAATCTTTGGGTCGAGGTTTGTTATTTTATACCTTTGGTTCGCGTTTCATTCATAAACGTTGGGTCAAGGTTTCTATCAAATATTCTGTATTTTTGTGTTCTTCCTTTCTTTCTTTTCATTATAAATCGAGATTTTAGATCGATCCTAGCAAAGACACCATAAATTGGTTTCGGGTCTCACTAATTCTTGGTGAGGTTCTCATCATTTGCTCTGTAAAGCCGTTTCCACCTAAAAAAAATGGTATTTTTCGTCTGAAATGGACACAGTTGAATTTTCTTTTCACCCAAAAGAGTGGTGTTTGTCGTCCAAAATGGACGCAATTGATTTTCTGGTCAAACTTGGTTTTTTTTTTTTTTTTTTTTTTCCTTTTGGGTTGGTTTCGCTCAGTAAGCTGTTGCCACCCATAAAAATGGTTTTTTTAGACTGAAACAGACACAGTCGAATTTTCTCGTCAAACTTGGTCTTTCCGTGCCGTTTGTTGACGTTTATCTCAGAAGATCGTTTGCTCCCTAGAAGTGGGGGTGTTTTTCGTCAAAAATGGACACAATTAATTTTTCTACTCAAACTTGGTCGTTTTGGGCCATTTGAGGGTGTTTTACTTAGAAGGTCATTTCCACTTGAGAAACTGGTTTTTTTCATCCCAACATGGTCTTTTTGGGCCGTTTGGGGTCATTTTTCTCAGATGGTCGTTTGCACCCTAAAAGGTAGTGTTTTTCGTCTAGAACGGACACAATTGATTTTTCTACTCAAACATGGTTGTTTTGGGCATTTTTCGGGCGTTCGACCTAGAATGCCGTTTTCAACCAAAAAAGTGGTGTTTTCTGTCCAAAACGGACACAATTGATTTTCTGGCCTAACTTGGACTTTTCTGGCCTTTTCGCTGCGTTTCACTGTGGAGGTCATTTCCACCCTATAAGGTGGTGTTTTTCTTCCAAAACAGATACGTTTGACTTTTTTTTTCCTTTTGGGTTGGTTTCGCTCAGTAAGCTTGATGAGAACCAACAAGCAACATCAAATGACACATTGCATGTCCTGGTTGGGCCCATTACTAGGGCAAGATACAAGAAGATCAAAGAAGCGCTTAATGGGCTAATTCAAGAGCTTTCGACTGAATCGAAAACAATAAAGCCCAAATTTGGCCCAAATAACGGTCAAGGCCTAATCCATCTCATCAAAGCAAGTGCAATGGGTTTAGATATGAACTCAAATGGACCAAGGCTTGAGGACCACGAAATTCTCAGCATATTTATTTTATTTATTTGTATTTTAATTTTAATTTAGATTATTTATTTGATAATTTGTAAGGCATGATTGCCAAATTAGCCTTTTCCTTTTTTAGGTGTAGGGTTTCCATGTTTCTCTAGGGTTTTCTTTTTTTTTGTATTGTAGCTGCACTATTCACGAGCACTGTTCACCGATACTTTCACCGATACTATTCACCGCACTATTCATTACCCATTTAAGAAAGTTGTATCACATGAGGAAGAACACATTACTTTGATTAATAAAAATTGTGAGAGTTTTCTCTTTAGTTCTTCAGTGAACGTTTCTTGAACTTATCAAGAGTTTCTCGTGGCGTTCAAACTTATATCTTTGATTCGTGATTTATTATAATCATCGGGTCAAGATCATTAAACCATTGGTTCGCGTTTCGTTCATAAATGTTGGGTTAAGGTAATCTATCTTTCAATTTCTGTATTTTTAGCTCGTTCAAAATCTGATTTAGTTTCGATCTTCGCGAACAAACCCTAAGTTGGTTTCGAGTCTCACTAATCCTTGGTGAGGTTTGCATCAAAGCTGTTGCCACTCATAAAAATGGTATTTTTCGACTGAAACGGACACAGTCGAATTTTTTCGTCAAACTTGGTCTTTCCATTCTGTTTGGTGACGTTAATCTCAGAAGATCATTTGCTCCCTAGAAGTGGGGGTATTTTTCGTAAAAAACGGACACAATTGATTTTTCTACTCAATCTTGGTCTTTTTGGGCCATTTGGTGGTGTTTTACTTAGAAGGTCGTTTCCACTTGAGAAAGTGACGTTTTTCGTCTGAAATGGACACAGTTTAATTTTCTGACCAAACTTGGTCTTTTTGGACCGTTTGGGGTCATTTTTCTCAGATGGTCGTTTGCACCCTAAAAGGTGGTGTTTTTCGTCCAAAACGGACACAATTGATTTTTCTACTCGAACTTGGTCGTTTTGGGCATTTTTTGGGCGTTCCACTTAGAATGTCATTTCCGACCAAAAAAAGTGGTGTTTTTCGTTCAAAACAAACACAATTGATTTCCTGGACAAACTTGGACTTTTCTGGCGTTTTGGGGGGTTTTCGCTGTGAAGGTCGTTTCCACCTTATAAGGTGATGTTTTTGTTACAAAACTGACACGTTTGACTTTTCTATTAAAAATTGGTGTTTTTGGCCCGTCGGTGGCGTTTTGCTGAGAATGTCGTTTTCACCAAAAAAAAATGGCGTTTTTCGTCCAAAACGGACGCAATTGATTTTCTCGTCAAACTTGGTCTGTTTTTACCTTTTGGGTTGGTTTTGCTCTCTAAGCCGTTGCCACCCAAAAAAGAATGGTATCTTTCGTCTGAAACGGACACAGTTGAATTTTCTTGTCAAACTTCTTCGTCTTGTGCCGTTTGGTGATGTTTTGCTTAGAAAATCGTTTGCTCCCTAGTAGGAGGAGTTTTTCGTCCAAAACGGACACAATCGATTTTCTACTCAAACTTGGTCTTTTTGGGCCATTTGGGGGTGTTTTTACTTAGAAGGTCGTTTCCCCTTGAGAAAGTGGCGTTTTTCGTCTGAAATGGACACAGTTGAATTTTCTGGCAAAACTTGGTCGTTTTGGGCAGTTTGGGGTCATTTTTCTCAAAAGGTCGTTTACACCATAAAAAGTGGTGTTTTTTTGTCGAAAATGGACATAATTGATTTTTCTACTCAAACTTGGTCGTTTTGGGCATTTTTCGGGCGTGCCAACCAAAAAAAGTGGTGTTTTCCCTCCAAAACGGACACAATTGATTTTCTGGCCTTTTCGCGGCGTTTCGCTATGAAGGTCATTTCCACCCTATAAGGTTTTTTTTTTCTTCCAAAACGGATACGTTTAACTTTTCTATTAAAACTTGGTGTTTTCGGCCCATAGGTGGCTCTTTGCTGAGAATGTCGTTTCCACAAAAAAAAAAGTGGTGTTTTTCGTCCAAAACGGACGCAATTGATTTTCTGGTCAAACTTTGTATGTTTTTGCCTTTTAGGGCTGTTTTGTACTGTAAGCCGTTGCTACCCAAAAAAGAATGGTATTTTTCATCTGAAACGGACATAGTTGAATTTTCTTGTCAAACTTGTTCTTTTTGTGCCGTTTGGTTATGTTTTGCTCAGAAAATCATTTGCTCCCTAAAAGGGGGGCGTTTTTTGTTAAAAACGGAGACAATTGATTTTTCTACTCAAACTTGGTCTTTTTGGGCCATTTGGGGGTGTTTTACTTAGAAGGTTGTTTACACTTAAGAAAGTGTTGTTTTTCGTCCAAACCAGACACAATTGATTTTCTAATCAAAATTGGACTTTTCGGGCTTTTGGGGGCATTTTGCTCAGAAGGTCGTTTCCACCCTAAAAGGTGATTTTTTTCTTCAAGAACGGTGACAATTAACTTTTCTACTCAAACTTGGTGTGTTTCGGCCTTTTTGTGGCGTTCAACCTGGAATTTCGTTTCCACCAAGAAAAATGGTGTTTTTCGTCCAAATTGTACGCAATTGATTTTAAGGCCAAACTTGGTCGGTGGGTTGTTTTGCTTAGTAAGCCGTTTCCACCCAAAAAGTGGTATTTTTAGTGTGAAACGGACACAGTTGAATTTTCTTGTCAAACTTGTTCTTTTTGGTCCGTTTGGAGATATGTTTTGCTCAGAAGATCATTTCCTCCCAAAAAAGGGGGGTGTTTTCTTTTTTCTTTTTGTTTTTGTGAAAATTGGACATAATTGATTTTTTTCTACTTAAACTTGGTCTTTTCGGGCCTTTTGGGGTTGTTTTTCTTAGAAGGTCGTTTCCACTAAAGAAAGTGGTGTTTTTCGTCTAGAACAGACACAATTGATTTTCAGGTCAAACTTGCACTTTTTGAGCATTTTGGGGGCATTTCGCTCAGAAGGTCGTTTCTACCCAAAAAGATGGTGTTTTTCTTCCAAAACAGATACAATTGGCATTTCTACTCAAACTTTGTGTTTTTGGGCCTTTCGGTGGCGTTTTGCCTAGAACGTCGTTTCCACCCAAAACAAGTGTTTTTTTCCATCCGAAATGGATTTAATTGATTTTCTGGTCCAACTTGGTCTGTTTCGGCCTTTTGGAGTTATTTTGCTCTTGATAAGTTCATGAAAAGTTCTCTGAAGAACTAAAGAGAAAACTCTCACAATTTTTATTAATCAAAGTAATGTGTTCTTCCTCATGGGATACAACTTTCTTAAATAGGTAATGAATAGTGCCATGAATAGTGTCGGTGAAACAGTGCTCGTGAATAGTGTGGCTACAATACAAAAAAAGGGAAACCCTAGAGAAACAAGGAAACCCTACTCCTAATCTAAAAAGGAAAAGGATAATTTGGCAATCATGTCTTACAGATTATGATGCGAACCTCACCAAGGATTAGTGAGACCCGAAACCAACTTAGGATTTCTTCACGAAGATCGAAACTAAATCAGATTTTGAACGAGCTAAAAATACAAAAATTGAAAGATAGATTACCTTGACCCAACGTTTATGAACAAAACGCGAACCAATGGTATAATGATCTTGACCCAATGATTATAATAAATCACGAACCAAAGATATAAGTTTGAACGCCACAAGAAACTCTTGATAAGTTCAGGAAAAGTTCTCTGAAGAACTAAAGAGAAAACTCTCACAATTTTATTAATCAAAGTAATGTGAAATTCGTAGGTCTACAAAGCCCCATAAATAGGTGGCCAAGAGAATAAGAAAGGAAACCCTAATACACTTTGAAATTCGTGGGTCTACATGGAGAAAAAAGGAAACCCTAAAATCTAATTGCTAAATAAAGAATAAGGAAGCTTTCTAATTTGCCTTACATTCCTAGTTGGAAAAGGAAATGATTTACTTGGCAATCAAGCTTACAAATCAGCCTAAAATAATTAAAAGACTTAAAATAATAAAATAAATATGATAGGAATTTCGTGGTCCACAAGCCTTGGTCCATTTGAGTTCATGTTTAAACCCATTCACTTGCTTTGATGAGATGGATTAGGCCTTGACTGCCCGATGGGCCTAATTTGGGCTTAACTATTGTAGACATGGGCCAAGTCTCTTGAATTACCCCATTAAGTGCTACTTTGATTTTTCCTGGATCTTTCCCTAGTAATAGGTCTAACTGGAACATGTAACTGATCCTCTGATGGTGCTCGTTGATTCTCATCAGATTATCAAATAAATAACCTAAATTAAAATTAAAATACAAATAAACAAAATAAATATGCTGAGAATTTCGTGGTCCTCAAGCCTTGGTCCATTTGAGTTCATGTTTAAACCCATTCACTTGCTTTGATGAGATGGATTAGGCCTTAATCGTCATTTGGGCCTAATTTGGGCTTTATTGTTTTCGATTCAGCCGAAAACTCTTGAATTAGCCCATTTAGCGCTTCTTTGATCTTCTTGGATCTTGCCCTAGTAATGGGCCAAATTGGGACATGCAATGTGTCCGTTGATGTTGCTTGTTGGTTCTCATCATTTCGACTAAAACGAACACAGTTGAATTTTCTCGTCAAACTTGGTCTTTTCGTTGCGTTTGGTGATGTTAATCTCAAAAGATCGTTTTCACCCTAGAAGTGTGGGTGTTTTTCGTAAAAAACAGACACAATTGATTTTTCTACACAAGCTTGGTGTTTTTGGGCCATTTGGGGGTGTTTTACTTAGAAGGTCGTTTCCACTTGAGAAAGTGGCATTTTTTATCCAAAATGGACACAGTTGAATTTTCTGGCCAAACTTGGACTTTTTGGGCCGTTTGGGGTCATTTTTCTTAGATGGTCGTTTGCACCCTAAAAGGTGGTGTTTTTCCATCCAAAACGGACACAATTGATTTTTCTACTCAAAACATGGTCGTCTTGGGCATTTTGCCGAGAATGTTGTTTTAACAAAAAAAAAATGGCGTTTTTCGTCCAAAACGGACACAATCGATTTTTCTTCTCAAACTTGGTCTTTTTGGGCCATTTGGGGGTGTTTTTACTTAGAAGGTCGTTTCCCCTTGAGAAAGTGGCGTTTTCCGTCCGAAATGGACACAGTTGAATTTTCTGGCCAAACTTGGTTGTTTTGGGTAGTTTGGGGTCATTTTTCTCAAAAGGTCGTTTGTACCCTAAAATGTGGTGTTCTTTTGTCCAAAACGGACACAATTGATTTTTCTACTAAAACTTGGTCGTTTTGGGCATTTTTCGGGCATTCCACCTAGAATGTCGTTTCCAACCAAAAAAAGTGGTGTTTTCCCTCCAAAACAGACACAATTCATTTTCTGGCCTAACTTGGACTTTTCTGGCCTTTTCGCGGCGTTTCGCTGTGAAGGTCATTTCCACCCTATAAGGTTTTTTTTTCTTCCAAAACGGATACGTTTAACTTTTCTATTAAAACTTGGTGTTTTCGGCCCATAGGTGGCTCTTTGCTGAGAATGTCGTTTCCACCAAACAAAAGTGGCGTTTTTCGTCCAAAACAGACGCAATTGATTTTCTGGTCAAACTTTGTATGTTTTTGCCTTTTAGGGCTGTTTTGTACTGTAAGCCGTTGCTACCCAAAAAAGAATGGTATTTTTTGTCTGAAACGGACACAGTTGAATTTTCTTGTCAAACTTGTTCTTTTTGTGCCGTTTGGTGATGTTTTGCTCAGAAAATCATTTGCTCCCTAAAAGAGGGGTGTTTTTCGTCAAAAACGGAGACAATTGATTTTTCTACTCAAACTTGGTCTTTTTGGGCCATTTGGGGGTGTTTTACTTAGAAGGTTGTTTACACTTAAGAAAGTGTTGTTTTTCGTCCAAACCGGACACAATTGATTTTCTAATCAAAATTGGACTTTTCGGGCTTTTGGGTGCGTTTTGCTCAGAAGGTCGTTTCCACCCTAAAAGGTGGTGTTTTTCTTCATGAACGGTGACAATTGACTTTTCTACTCAAACTTGGTGTGTTTCAGCCTTTTTGTGGCGTTCGACCTGGAATTTCATTTCCACCAAGAAAAGTGGTGTGTTTCGTCCAAATTGGACGCAATTGATTTTCAGGTCAAACTTGGTCGGTGGGTTGTTTTTCTTAGTAAGCCGTTTCCACCCAAAAAGTGGTATTTTTAGTCTGAAACGGACACAGTTGAATTTTCTTGTCAAACTTGTTCTTTTTGGGCCGTTTAGTAATATGTTTTGCTCAGAAGATCGTTTCCTCCCAAAAAGGGTAGGGGTGTTTTCTTTTTGCTTTTTCTTTTTTTTTGTCAACATTGGACACAATTGATTTTTCTACTTAAACTTGGTCTTTTGGGGCCTTTTGGGGTTGTTTTTCTTAGAGGGTCTTTTCTGCTAAAGAAAGTGGTGTTTTTGGTCCAGAATAGACACAATTGATTTTCAGGTCAAACTTGCACTTTTCGAGCATTTGGGGGGCATTTCGCTCAGAAGGTCGTTTCTACCTAAAAAGGTTGTGTTTTTCTTCCAAAACGGATATAATTGACATTTCTACTCGAACTTGGTGTTTTTAGGCCTTTTGGTGGCGTTTTGCCTAGAACGTCGTTTCCACCCAAAAAAAGTGTTGTTTTTCGTCCGAAATGGATGCAATTGATTTTCTGGTCCAACTTGGTCTGTTTCGGCCTTTTAGAGTTATTTTGCTGATGAGAACCAACGTGCACCAGCAAAGGATCTGCTGCATGTTCCAATTGGGCCTATTACGAGGGCAAGATCCAAGAAGATCAAAGAAGCACTTAATGGGCTAATTCAAGATATATGGGCTGAATCTAAAGTCGTAATGCCCAAGTTAGGCCCAAATGGAAATCAAGGCCTAATCCATCTCATAAAGGCAAGCAAATGGGTTTAGTCATGATATTAAATGGGCCAAAACATGAGACCCACGAAATTCTACTTATTTATTTTAGTTTATATCATTTTGTAAGACATCAATGCCAATTAGTATTTTTATTTTCTAGTATTAATCTTGTAATAAGTTTGAAAGGCATCTAGGACTTTTGTTCTTGTAGCCTCCCCCTAGGTGTGAAAGGCCACCCACTATCTATAGTAGGGTGTGCTAAAGTTGAAGACTTCTTGTGTGAAAAAGACACCCCTAGGTGTGAAAGACCGCCCCCTATCTAAGGTAGGGTGTGCTTGACGACCCACTAGCCTAGGCTCTCTTTTGTGTTGGTTGCCTATTTAAGAGAGTTGTATTCCATGGGAAAAACACATTACTTGAATAATATATCAGATTGAGAGAGTTTTCTCTTGAGTTCTTCATAGAACTTTTCTTTGAACTTATCAAGAATTTCTTGTGGCGTTCAAACTCTATAACTTCGGTTCGTGATTCCATTATAATCTTTGGGTCGAGGTTTGTTATTTTATACCTTTGGTTCGCGTTTCATTCATAAACGTTGGGTCAAGGTTTCTATCAAACATTCTGTATTTTTGTGTTCTTCCTTTCTTTCTTTTTATTTATAAATCCGGATTTTAGATCAATCCTAGCAAAGACACCATAAATTGGTTTCGGGTCTCACTAATTCTTGGTGAGGTTCTCATCATTTGCTCTGTAAAGCCGTTTCCACCTAAAAAAAATGGTATTTTTCGTCTGAAATGGACACAGTTGAATTTTCTTTTCACCCAAAAGAGTGGTGTTTGTCGTCCAAAATGGACGCAATTGATTTTCTGGTCAAACTTGGTTTTTTTTTTTTTTTTTTTTTTCCTTTTGGGTTGGTTTCGCTCAGTAAGCTGTTGCCACCCATAAAAATGGTTTTTTTAGACTGAAACGGACACAGTCGAATTTTCTCGTCAAACTTGGTCTTTCCGTGCCGTTTGTTGACGTTTATCTCAGAAGATCGTTTGCTCCCTAGAAGTGGGGGTGTTTTTCGTCAAAAATGGACATAATTAATTTTTCTACTCAAACTTGGTCGTTTTGGGCCATTTGAGGGTGTTTTACTTAGAAGGTCATTTCCACTTGAGAAACTGGTTTTTTTCATCCCAACATGGTCTTTTTGGGCCGTTTGGGGTCATTTTTCTCAGATGGTCGTTTGCACCCTAAAAGGTAGTGTTTTTCGTCTAGAACGGACACAATTGATTTTTCTACTCAAACATGGTTGTTTTGGGCATTTTTCGGGCGTTCGACCTAGAATGCCGTTTTCAACCAAAAAAGTGGTGTTTTCTGTCCAAAACGGACACAATTGATTTTCTGGCCTAACTTGGACTTTTCTGGCCTTTTCGCTGCGTTTCACTGTGGAGGTCATTTCCACCCTATAAGGTGGTGTTTTTCTTCCAAAACAGATACGTTTGACTTTTTTTTTCCTTTTGGGTTGGTTTCGCTCAGTAAGCTTGATGAGAACCAACAAGCAACATCAAATGACACATTGCATGTCCTGGTTGGGCCCATTACTAGGGCAAGATACAAGAAGATCAAAGAAGCGCTTAATGGGCTAATTCAAGAGCTTTCGACTGAATCGAAAACAATAAAG
The DNA here is from genome assembly GCA_016647705.1 of Eucommia ulmoides. Taxonomy (NCBI): domain Eukaryota; kingdom Viridiplantae; phylum Streptophyta; class Magnoliopsida; order Garryales; family Eucommiaceae; genus Eucommia; species Eucommia ulmoides. The sequence continues at coordinate 42,957,317 of CM028334.1, read as the reverse complement.
CCCAAATTTGGCCCAAATAACGGTCAAGGCCTAATCCATCTCATCAAAGCAAGTGCAATGGGTTTAGATATGAACTCAAATGGACCAAGGCTTGAGGACCACGAAATTCTCAGCATATTTATTTTATTTATTTGTATTTTAATTTTAATTTAGATTATTTATTTGATAATTTGTAAGGCATGATTGCCAAATTAGCCTTTTCCTTTTTTAGGTGTAGGGTTTCCATGTTTCTCTAGGGTTTTCTTTTTTTTTGTATTGTAGCTGCACTATTCACGAGCACTGTTCACCGATACTTTCACCGATACTATTCACCGCACTATTCATTACCCATTTAAGAAAGTTGTATCCCATGAGGAAGAACACATTACTTTGATTAATAAAAATTGTGAGAGTTTTCTCTTTAGTTCTTCAGTGAACGTTTCTTGAACTTATCAAGAGTTTCTCGTGGCGTTCAAACTTATATCTTTGATTCGTGATTTATTATAATCATCGGGTCAAGATCATTAAACCATTGGTTCGCGTTTCGTTCATAAATGTTGGGTTAAGGTAATCTATCTTTCAATTTCTGTATTTTTAGCTCGTTCAAAATCTGATTTAGTTTCGATCTTCGCGAACAAACCCTAAGTTGGTTTCGAGTCTCACTAATCCTTGGTGAGGTTTGCATCAAAGCTGTTGCCACTCATAAAAATGGTATTTTTCGACTGAAACGGACACAGTCGAATTTTTTCGTCAAACTTGGTCTTTCCATTCTGTTTGGTGACGTTAATCTCAGAAGATCATTTGCTCCCTAGAAGTGGGGGTATTTTTCGTAAAAAACGGACACAATTGATTTTTCTACTCAATCTTGGTCTTTTTGGGCCATTTGGTGGTGTTTTACTTAGAAGGTCGTTTCCACTTGAGAAAGTGACGTTTTTCGTCTGAAATGGACACAGTTTAATTTTCTGACCAAACTTGGTCTTTTTGGGCCGTTTGGGGTCATTTTTCTCAGATGGTCGTTTGCACCCTAAAAGGTGGTGTTTTTCGTCCAAAACGGACACAATTGATTTTTCTACTCGAACTTGGTCGTTTTGGGCATTTTTTGGGCGTTCCACTTAGAATGTCATTTCCGACCAAAAAAAGTGGTGTTTTTCGTTCAAAACAAACACAATTGATTTCCTGGACAAACTTGGACTTTTCTGGCGTTTTGGGGGGTTTTCGCTGTGAAGGTCGTTTCCACCTTATAAGGTGATGTTTTTGTTACAAAACTGACACGTTTGACTTTTCTATTAAAAATTGGTGTTTTTGGCCCGTCGGTGGCGTTTTGCTGAGAATGTCGTTTTCACCAAAAAAAAATGGCGTTTTTCGTCCAAAACGGACGCAATTGATTTTCTCGTCAAACTTGGTCTGTTTTTACCTTTTGGGTTGGTTTTGCTCTCTAAGCCGTTGCCACCCAAAAAAGAATGGTATCTTTCGTCTGAAACGGACACAGTTGAATTTTCTTGTCAAACTTCTTCGTCTTGTGCCGTTTGGTGATGTTTTGCTTAGAAAATCGTTTGCTCCCTAGTAGGAGGAGTTTTTCGTCCAAAACGGACACAATCGATTTTCTACTCAAACTTGGTCTTTTTGGGCCATTTGGGGGTGTTTTTACTTAGAAGGTCGTTTCCCCTTGAGAAAGTGGCGTTTTTCGTCTGAAATGGACACAGTTGAATTTTCTGGCAAAACTTGGTCGTTTTGGGCAGTTTGGGGTCATTTTTCTCAAAAGGTCGTTTACACCATAAAAAGTGGTGTTTTTTTGTCGAAAATGGACATAATTGATTTTTCTACTCAAACTTGGTCGTTTTGGGCATTTTTCGGGCGTGCCAACCAAAAAAAGTGGTGTTTTCCCTCCAAAACGGACACAATTGATTTTCTGGCCTTTTCGCGGCGTTTCGCTATGAAGGTCATTTCCACCCTATAAGGTTTTTTTTTCTTCCAAAACGGATACGTTTAACTTTTCTATTAAAACTTGGTGTTTTCGGCCCATAGGTGGCTCTTTGCTGAGAATGTCGTTTCCACAAAAAAAAAAGTGGTGTTTTTCGTCCAAAACGGACGCAATTGATTTTCTGGTCAAACTTTGTATGTTTTTGCCTTTTAGGGCTGTTTTGTACTGTAAGCCGTTGCTACCCAAAAAAGAATGGTATTTTTCATCTGAAACGGACATAGTTGAATTTTCTTGTCAAACTTGTTCTTTTTGTGCCGTTTGGTTATGTTTTGCTCAGAAAATCATTTGCTCCCTAAAAGGGGGGCGTTTTTTGTTAAAAACGGAGACAATTGATTTTTCTACTCAAACTTGGTCTTTTTGGGCCATTTGGGGGTGTTTTACTTAGAAGGTTGTTTACACTTAAGAAAGTGTTGTTTTTCGTCCAAACCAGACACAATTGATTTTCTAATCAAAATTGGACTTTTCGGGCTTTTGGGGGCATTTTGCTCAGAAGGTCGTTTCCACCCTAAAAGGTGATTTTTTTCTTCAAGAACGGTGACAATTAACTTTTCTACTCAAACTTGGTGTGTTTCGGCCTTTTTGTGGCGTTCAACCTGGAATTTCGTTTCCACCAAGAAAAATGGTGTTTTTCGTCCAAATTGTACGCAATTGATTTTAAGGCCAAACTTGGTCGGTGGGTTGTTTTGCTTAGTAAGCCGTTTCCACCCAAAAAGTGGTATTTTTAGTGTGAAACGGACACAGTTGAATTTTCTTGTCAAACTTGTTCTTTTTGGTCCGTTTGGAGATATGTTTTGCTCAGAAGATCATTTCCTCCCAAAAAAGGGGGGTGTTTTCTTTTTTCTTTTTGTTTTTGTGAAAATTGGACATAATTGATTTTTTTCTACTTAAACTTGGTCTTTTCGGGCCTTTTGGGGTTGTTTTTCTTAGAAGGTCGTTTCCACTAAAGAAAGTGGTGTTTTTCGTCTAGAACAGACACAATTGATTTTCAGGTCAAACTTGCACTTTTTGAGCATTTTGGGGGCATTTCGCTCAGAAGGTCGTTTCTACCCAAAAAGATGGTGTTTTTCTTCCAAAACAGATACAATTGGCATTTCTACTCAAACTTTGTGTTTTTGGGCCTTTCGGTGGCGTTTTGCCTAGAACGTCGTTTCCACCCAAAACAAGTGTTTTTTTCCATCCGAAATGGATTTAATTGATTTTCTGGTCCAACTTGGTCTGTTTCGGCCTTTTGGAGTTATTTTGCTCTTGATAAGTTCATGAAAAGTTCTCTGAAGAACTAAAGAGAAAACTCTCACAATTTTTATTAATCAAAGTAATGTGTTCTTCCTCATGGGATACAACATTCTTAAATAGGTAATGAATAGTGCCATGAATAGTGTCGGTGAAACAGTGCTCGTGAATAGTGTGGCTACAATACAAAAAAAGGGAAACCCTAGAGAAACAAGGAAACCCTACTCCTAATCTAAAAAGGAAAAGGATAATTTGGCAATCATGTCTTACAGATTATGATGCGAACCTCACCAAGGATTAGTGAGACCCGAAACCAACTTAGGATTTCTTCACGAAGATCGAAACTAAATCAGATTTTGAACGAGCTAAAAATACAAAAATTGAAAGATAGATTACCTTGACCCAACGTTTATGAACAAAACGCGAACCAATGGTATAATGATCTTGACCCAATGATTATAATAAATCACGAACCAAAGATATAAGTTTGAACGCCACAAGAAACTCTTGATAAGTTCAGGAAAAGTTCTCTGAAGAACTAAAGAGAAAACTCTCACAATTTTATTAATCAAAGTAATGTGAAATTCGTAGGTCTACAAAGCCCCTTAAATAGGTGGCCAAGAGAATAAGAAAGGAAACCCTAATACACTTTGAAATTCGTGGGTCTACATGGAGAAAAAAGGAAACCCTAAAATCTAATTGCTAAATAAAGAATAAGGAAGCTTTCTAATTTGCCTTACATTCCTAGTTGGAAAAGGAAATGATTTACTTGGCAATCAAGCTTACAAATCAGCCTAAAATAATTAAAAGACTTAAAATATTAAAATAAATATGATAGGAATTTCGTGGTCCACAAGCCTTGGTCCATTTGAGTTCATGTTTAAACCCATTCACTTGCTTTGATGAGATGGATTAGGCCTTGACTGCCCGATGGGCCTAATTTGGGCTTAACTATTGTAGACATGGGCCAAGTCTCTTGAATTACCCCATTAAGTGCTACTTTGATTTTTCCTGGATCTTTCCCTAGTAATAGGTCTAACTGGAACATGTAACTGATCCTCTGATGGTGCTCGTTGATTCTCATCAGATTATCAAATAAATAACCTAAATTAAAATTAAAATACAAATAAACAAAATAAATATGCTGAGAATTTCGTGGTCCTCAAGCCTTGGTCCATTTGAGTTCATGTTTAAACCCATTCACTTGCTTTGATGAGATGGATTAGGCCTTAATCGTCATTTGGGCCTAATTTGGGCTTTATTGTTTTCGATTCAGCCGAAAACTCTTGAATTAGCCCATTTAGCGCTTCTTTGATCTTCTTGGATCTTGCCCTAGTAATGGGCCAAATTGGGACATGCAATGTGTCCGTTGATGTTGCTTGTTGGTTCTCATCATTTCGACTGAAACGAACACAGTTGAATTTTCTCGTCAAACTTGGTCTTTTCGTTGCGTTTGGTGATGTTAATCTCAAAAGATCGTTTTCACCCTAGAAGTGTGGGTGTTTTTCGTAAAAAACAGACACAATTGATTTTTCTACACAAGCTTGGTGTTTTTGGGCCATTTGGGGGTGTTTTACTTAGAAGGTCGTTTCCACTTGAGAAAGTGGCATTTTTTATCCAAAATGGACACAGTTGAATTTTCTGGCCAAACTTGGACTTTTTGGGCCGTTTGGGGTCATTTTTCTTAGATGGTCGTTTGCACCCTAAAAGGTGGTGTTTTTCCATCCAAAACGGACACAATTGATTTTTCTACTCAAAACATGGTCGTCTTGGGCATTTTGCCGAGAATGTTGTTTTAACAAAAAAAAAATGGCGTTTTTCGTCCAAAACGGACACAATTGATTTTCTAGTCAAACTTGGTCTGTTTTTGCCTTTTGGGTTGGTTTCGCTCTCTAAGTCGTTGCCACGCAAAAAAGAATGGTACTTTTCGTCTGAAACGGACGTAGTTGAATTTTCTTGTCAAACTTGTTCGTTTTGTGCCGTTTGGTGATGTTTTGCTCAGAAAGTCATTTGCTCCCTAATAGGGGGGTGTTTTTTGTCAATATCGGACACAATCGATTTTTCTACTCAAACTTGGTCTTTTGTGGCCATTTGGGGGTGTTTTTACTTAGAAGGTCGTTTTCCCTTGAGAAAGTGGCATTTTTCGTCCGAAATGAACATTTTTGAATTTTTTGACTAAACTTGGTCTTTTTCGGCCATTTGGGGTCATTTTTCTCAAAATGTTGTTTGCACCCTTAAATGTGGTGTTTTTCATCCAAAACGGACACAATTGATTTTTCTACTCAAACTTGGTCGTTTTGGGCATTTTTGGGGCGTTCGACCTAGAATGTCATTTCCAACCTAAAAAAGTGGTGTTTTTCGTCCAAAATGGACACAATTGATTTTCTGGCCAAACTTGAACGTTTCTGGACTTTTGGTAGCGTTTTGCTGTGAAGGTCATTTCCACCCTATAATGGGGGTGTTTTGCTCAGAAAATCGTTTGGTGATGTTTTGCTCAGAAAATCATTTGCTCCCAAAAAGGGGGGTATTTTTTGTAAAAAACGGACACAATTGGTTTTTCTACTCGAACTTGGTCTTTTTGCGCCATTTGGGGGTGTTTTACTTAGAAGATTGTTTACACTTAAGAAAGTGTTATTTTTCGTCCAAAACGGACACAATTGATTTTCAAATCAAAATTGGACTTTTCGAGCCTTTTGGGGGCATTTCGCTCAGAAGGTCATTTCCACCCTAAAAGGTGGTTTTTTTCTTCCAGAACGGTGACAATTGACTTTTCTACTCAAGCTTGGTGTTTTGGGGCCTTTTGGTGGCATTCGACCTAGAATGTCGTTTCCACCCAGAAAAGTAGTGTTCTTCGTCCAAATTGGACGCAATTGATTTTCCGGTCAAACTTGGTCGGTGAGTTGTTCTGCTCAATAAGCCGTTTCCACCCAAAAAAGTGGTATTTTTAGTCTGAAACGGACACAGTTGAATTTTCTTGTCAAACTTGTTCTTTTTGGGCCGTTTGGTGATGTGTTTTGCTCAGAAGATCGTTTCCTCCCAAAAAGGGGTTTTTTTTTTTTTTTTTTTTTTTTTTGGACACAATTGATTTTTCTACTTAAACTTGGTCTTTTTTGGCCTTTTGGGGTTGTTTTTCTTAGAAGGTCATTTCCACTAAAGAAATGGGTGTTTTTCATCCAAAACAGACACAATTGATTTTCAGGTCATACTTGCACTTTTCGGGCATTTCGTTCAGAAGGTCGTTTCTACCCAAAAAGTTGGTGTTTTTCTTCAAAAACAAATACAATTGACAATTCTACTCAAACTTGGTGGTTTTGGGCCTTTTGGTGGCGTTTTGCCTAGAATGTCGTTTCCACCCAAAAAAAAGTGTTTCTTTTTCGTCCAAAATGGATACAATTGATTTTCTGGTCCAACTTGGTCTGTTTCGGCCTTTTCGAGTTATTTTGCTCTGTAATCCGTTTCCACCCAAAAAAATGGTATTTTTCGTCTGAAACGGACACGGTTGAATTTTCTTTTCACCCAATCTGGTCAAACCTGATTTTTTTTTGCCTTTTGGGTTGGTTTCGCTCAGTAAGCTGTTGCCACCCATAAAAATGGTATTTTTCGACTGAAACAGACACAGTTGAATTTTCTTGTCAAACTTGGTCTTTTCGTGCCGTTTGGTGATGTTAATCTCAGAAGATCGCTTGCTCCCTAGAAGTGGGGGTGTTTTTCGTCGAAAAAGGAAACAATCGATTTTTCTACTCAAACTTGGTCTTTTTGGGCCATTCGGGGGTGTTTTACTTAGAAGGTCGTTCCCCCTTGAGAAAGTGGCATTTTTCGTCCGAAATGGACACAATTGAATTTTCTGGCGAAACTTGGTCTTTTTGGACCGTTTGGGGTCATTTTTCTCATATGGTCGTTTGCACCCTAAAAGGTGGTGTTTTTCGTCCAAAACGAACATAATTGATTTTTCTTCTAAAACTTGGTCGTTTCGGTCATTTTTGGGGCGTTCGACCTAGAATGTCGTTTTCAACCAAAAAAAAGTGGTTTTTTTTCGTCCAAAACAAACGCAATTGATTTTCTGGCCTTTTGGGGGGTTTTCGCTGTGAAGGTCGTTTCCACCCTATAAGTTGGTGTTTTTGTTAGAAAACGGATACGTTCGGCATTTCTATTAAAACTTGGTGTTTTCGGCCCATCGGTGGTGTTTTTCCGAGAATGTCGTTTCCACCAAAAAGAAGTGGCCTTTTTAGTCGAAAACGGACGTAATTGATTTTCTGGTCAAACTTGGTATGTTTTTTGCCTTTTGGGTTGGTTTCGCTCTCTAGGTCGTTGCCACCCAAAAAAGAATGGTATTTTTCGTCTGAAACGGACACGGTTGAATTTTCTTGTCAAACTTGTTCGTTTTGTGCCGTTTGGTGATGTTTTGCTTAGAAAATCGTTTGCTCCCTAATAGGGGGTGTTTTTTGTCAAAAACGGACGCAATCGATTTTTCTACTCAAACTTGGTCTTTTGGGGCCATTTGGGGGTGTTGTTACTTAGAAGGTCGTTTCCCCTTGAGAAAGTGGCATTTTTCGTCCGAAATGGACACAGTTGAATTTTCTGGCCAAACTTGGTCTTTTTGGGCCGTTTGGGGTCATTTTTCTCAGAAGGTCGTTTGCACCCTAAAATGTGGAGTTTTTTTTTCGTCCAAAACGGATACAATTGATTTTTCTATTCAAACTTGGTCGTTTTGTGCATTTTTGGGGCATTCGACCTAGAATGTCATTTCCAACCAAAAAAAATGGTGTTTTTCGTCCAAAACGGACACAATTGATTTTCTGGCCCAACTTGGAGTTTTCTTGCCTTTTGGCCGCATTTCCCTGTGAAGTTCGTTTCTACCCTAAATGACGAGAACCAACAAGCAACATCAAAGGACACATTGCATGTCCCGGTTGGGCCCATTATAAGGGCAAGATCCAAGAAGATCAAAGAAGCGCTTAATGGGCTAATTCAAGAGCTTTCGGCTGAATCGAAAACAATAAAGCCCAAATTAGGCCCAAATGACGATCAAGGCCTAATCCATCTCATCAAAGCAAGTGAATGGGTTTAGACATGAACTCAAATGGACCAAGGCTTGTGGACCACGAAATTCTTATCATATTTATTTTATTATTTTAAGTCTTTTAATTATTTTAGGCTGATTTGTAAGTTTGATTGCCAAGTAAATCATTTCATTTTCCAACTAGGAATGTAAGGCAAATTAGGAAGCTTCCTTATTCTTTATTTAGCAATTAGATTTTAGGGTTCCTTTTTCCTCCAAGTAGACCCACGAATTTCAAAGTGTATTAGGGTTTCTTTTCTTATTCTCTTGGCCACCTATTTAAGGGGCTTTGTAGTCCTACGAATTTCACATTACTTTGATTAATAAAAATTGTGAGAGTTTTCTTTTTAGTTCTTCAGAGAACTTTTCTTGAACTTATCAAGAGTTTCTCGTGGCGTTCAAACTTATATCTTTGATTCGTGATTCATTATAATCATTGGGTCAAGATCATTATACCATTGGTTCGCGTTTCGTTCATAAACGTTGGGTCAAGGTAATCTATCTTTCAATTTCTGTATTTTTAGCTCGTTCAAAAATCTGATTTAGTTTCGATCTTCGCGAAGAAACCCTAAGTTGGTTTCGGGTCTCACTAATCCTTGGTGAGGTTCGCATTACTAAAAGGTGGTGTTTTTCTTCCAGAACGGTGACAATTGACTTTTCTACTCAAACTTGGTGTTTTATGGCCTTTTGGTGGCGTTCGACCTAGAATGTCGTTTCCACCCAGAAAAGTGGTGTTTTTCGTCCAAATTGGACGCAATTAATTTTCTGGTCAAATTTGGTCGGTGGGTTGTTTTGTTCTGTAAGCCGTTGCTACCCAAAAAAGAATGGTATTTTTTGTCTGAAACGGACACAGTTGAATTTTCTTGTCAAACTTGTTCTTTTTGTGCCGTTAGGTGATGTTTTGCTCAGAAAATCGTTTGGTCCCTAAACGGGGGGGCGTTTTTCGTTAAAAACGAACACAATTGATTTTTCTACTCAAACTTGGTCTTTTTGGGCCATTTGGGGGTGTTTCACTTAGAAGGTGGTTTACACTTAAGAAAGTGTTGTTTTTCGTCCAAAATGGACACAATTGAATTTTCTGACCAAACTTAGTCTTTTTGGGCCGTTTGGGGTCATTTTTCTCAGAAGGTCGTTTGCACCCTAAAATGTGGTGTTTTTCGTCTAAAACGGACACAATTGATTTTTCTACTCAAACTTGGTCATTTTGGGCATGTTTGGGACGTTTGACCTAAAATGTCGTTTCCAACAAAAAAAGTGGTGTTTTTCATCCAAAACGGATACAATTGATTTTCTTTCCAACTTGGACTTTTCTGGCCTTTTGGCGGCGTTTCGCTGTGAAGGTCGTTTCCACCCTATAAGGTGGTGTTTTTCTTCCAAAACGGATATGTTTGACTTTTCTGTTAAAACTTGGTGTTTTTGGCCCATCGATGGTGTTTTGCCGAGAATGTCGTTTCCACAAAAAAAAAGTGGCATTTTTCTTCCAAAACGGACGCAATGGATTTTCTGGTCAAACTTGGTATGTGCCTTTTGGGGCAGTTTTGCTCTGTAAGCCGTTGCTACCCAAAAAAGAATGATATTTTTCGTCTGAAACGGACACAGTTGAATTTTCTTGTCAAACTTGTTCTTTTTGTGCCGTTTGGTGATGTTTTGCTTAGAAAATCATTTGCTCCCTAAAAGGAGGGTGTTTTTCGTCAAAAACGGACATAATTGATTTTTCTCTAAACAAGTACCCATCTAGTCTATAGAACTTACCAAACGCTGTCTTCTTACATGCACCAAACGCACTAGAAAAATCATCATCATTAGCCTACAATTCTTTAACATATTCAAACCCTAGTAGCTTTGCATTTAATAGAGAGACAAGGGCGTACCTTCTGGAGAGTGCATCAGCCACAATATTTTCCTTACCTTGTTTGTATTTGATTACGTAAGGGAAGGTTTCAATGAATTCCATCCACTTGGCATGCCTTCTATTAAACTTACTTTGTCCCTTTAAGTGCTTCAAGGACTCATGATCGGTATGTATGACAAACTCTCTCGGCTACAGGTAATGTTGCCAAGTCTCCAATGCCTATTCCTGAAGCATCACACTCAATCTCAAAAGTTTTAGAAAAATTAGGTAATGCTAATAAAGAAGCACCACATAACCATTCTTTAATCTCATTAAATGCACGCTCTTGCTCCATACCCCATTTAAAACCCACGGATTTTTTGACAATTTCAGTGAGTGGTGCGGCTAGTGTACTAAAATCTTTAACAAATCGATGATAAAAACTAGCCAAACCATGAAAACTTCTTACCTCCGTGATTGATAGCCTTCACCTTTTCCTCATCCACTGCAATCCCTTCCGAACTAACAACATAGCCAAGAAACACAACTTTGTCCAAGCAAAAGGAACATTTCTTTAAATTTGCATATAATTTTTCTTTTCTCAAAACATCAAGCACACAATGCTAAAGAAAGTGGTGTTTTTCGTCCAAAATAAACACAATTGATTTTTTGGTCAAACTTGCACTTTTCGAGCATTTTGGGGGCATTTCGCTCAGAATGTCGTTTCTACCCAAAAAGGTGGTGTTTTTCTTCCAAAACGGATACAATTGACATTTCTACTCAAACTTGGTGTTTTTGGGCCTTTTGGTGGCGTTTTTCCTAGAATGTCGCTTCCAGCCAAAAAAAAGTGTTTTTTTTCGTCCAAAATGGATGCAATTGATTTTCAGGTCAACTTTGTCTGTTTTGGCCTGTTGGAGTTATTTTGCTCTGTAAGCCATTTCCACCCGAAAAAATGGTATTTTTCGTCTGAAACGGATACAGCTGAATTTTCTCGTCAAACTTGGTCTTTTTGTGCCATTTGGTGGTGTTAATCTCAGAAGATCGTTTGCCCCAAAAATGCCCGAAAAATGCAAGTTCGACCTGAAAATCAATTGTGTCTGTTTTGGACGAAAAACACCACTTTCTTTAGCGGAAACGACCTTCTAAGAAAAACAACCCCAAAGGGCCAAAAAAGACCAAGTTTAAGTAGAAAAATCAATTGTGTCCAACTTTTACAAAAAAAAAAATGCCCTTTTCGGGAGGAAACGATCTTCTGAGCAAAGCACATCACCAAACGGCCCAAAAAGAACAAGTTTGACAAGAAAATTCAACTGTGTCCGTTTCAGACTAAAAATACCACTTTTTTGGGTGGAAACGGCTTATTGAGCAAAACAAACCACCGACCAAGTTTGACCAGAAAATCAATTGCGTCCAATTTGGACGAAAAACACTACTTTTGATGCGAACCTCACCAAGAATTAATGAGACCCGAAACCAATTTATGGTGTCTTTGCTAGGATCGATCTAAAATCTGGATTTATAAATGAAAAGAAAGAAAGGAAGAACACAAAAATACAGAATGTTTGATAGAAACCTTGACCCAACGTTTATGAATGAAACGCGAACCAAAGGTATAAAATAACAAACCTCGACCCAAAGATTATAATGGAATCACGAACCGAAGTTATAGAGTTTGAATGCCACAAGAAATTCTTGATAAGTTCAAAGAAAAGTTCTATGAAGAACTCAAGAGAAAACTCTCTCAATCTGATATATTATTCAAGTAATGTGTTTTTCCCATGGAATACAACTCTCTTAAATAGGCAACCAACACAAAGGAGAGCCTAGGCTAGTGGGTGGTCAAGCACACCCTACCTTAGATAGGGGGCGGTCTTTCACACCTAGGGGTGTCCTTTTCACACAAGAAGTCTTCAACTTTAGCACACCCTACTATAGATAGTGGGTGGCCTTTCACACCTAGGGGGAGGCTACAAGAACAAAAGTCCTAGATGCCTTTCAAACTTATTACAAGATCAATACTAGAAAATAAAAATACTAATTGGCATTGATGTCTTACAAAATGATATAAACTAAAATAAATAAGTAGAATTTCGTGGGTCTCATGTTTTGGCCCATTTAAGTTCATGACTAAGCCCATTTGCTTGCCTTTATGAGATGGATTAGGCCTTGATTTCCATTTGGGCCTAACTTGGGCATTACGACTTTAGATTCAGCCCATATATCTTGAATTAGCTCATTAAGTGCTTCTTTGATCTTCTTGGATCTTGCCCTCGTAATAGGCCCAATTGGAACATGCAGCGGATCCTTTGTTGGTGCATGTTGGTTCTCATCATTTACTTTGAAGGTTGTTTACAGTTAAGAAAGTGTTGTTTTTCGTCCAAAACAGACACAATTGATTTTCAAATCAAAATTGGACTTTTCGGGCCTTTTGGGGGCATTTTGCTTAGAAGGACGTTTCAACCCTAAAAGGTGGTGTTTTTCTTCCAGAACGGTGACTTTTCTACTTAAACTTGGTGTTTTGGGGCCTTTTGGTGGCGTTCGACCTAGAATGTCGTTTCCACCCAGAAAAGTGGTGTTTTTCGTCCAAATTGGACTCAATTGATTTTCTGGTCAAACTTGGTTGGTGGGTTGTTTTGCTCAGTATGCCGTTTCCACCCAAAAAAATGATATTTTTAGTCTGAAATGGACACAGTTGAATTTTCTTGTCAAACCTGTTCTTTTTGGGCCATTTGGATCAATGTTTTGCTAAGAAGATCGTTTCCTCCCAAAAAGGGCGGGTGTTTTTATTTTTGAAAAAATTGGACACAATTGATTTTTCTACGTAAACTTGGTCTTTTTTGGCCTTTTGGGGTTGTTTGTTTTGGAAGGTCATTTCCGCTATAGAAAGTGGTGTTTTTCGTCCAAAACGGACACAATTGATTTTCAGGTCATACTTGCACTTTTCAGGCATTTTGGGAGCATTTCGCTCAGAAGGTCGTTTCTACCCAAAAAGTTGGTGTTTTTCTTCAAAAACAGATACAATTGACATTTCTACTCAAACTTGGTGTTTTTGGGCCTTTTGGTGGCGTTTTGCCTAGAATGTCGTTTCCACCCGAAAAAAATGTTTCTTTCTCGTCCAAAATGGATGCAATTGATTTTCTGGTCCAACTTGGTCTGTTTCAGCCTTTTGGAGTTATTTTGCTCTATAAGCCCTTATGGGTTGGTTTCGTTCTCTAAGCCGTTGCCACCCAAAAAAGAATGGTATTTTTCGTCTAAAACGGACACAGTTGAATTTTCTTTTCCACCTTGTTCGTTTTGTGCCGTTTGGTGATGTTTTGCTCAGAAAAACGTTTGCTCCACAAAAGGGAGGGTGTTTTTCGTCAAAAAGGACACAATCGATTTTTCTACTCAAACTTGGTCTTTTGGGGCCATTTTGGGGGTGTTTTTACTTAGAAGGTCATTTCCCCTTGAGAAAGTGGTGTTTTTCGTCCGAAATGCACACAGTTGAATTTTCTAGCCAAACTTGGTCTTTTTCGGACGTTTGGGGTCATTTTTCTCAGAAAGTCGTTTGCACCCTAATATGTGGGGTTTTTCGTCTAAAACGGATACAATTGATTTTTCTACTCAAACTTGGTTGTTTTGGGAATTTTTGGGGCGTTCGACCTAGAATGTCATTTCCAACCAAAAAAAAGTGGTGTTTTTCGTCCTGAAAGGACACAATTGATTTTTTGGCCAAACTTGGACTTTTCTGGCCTTTTGGCGGCGTTTCCACCCTATAAGGTGGTGTTTTTCTTCCAAAACGGATACGTTTGACTTTTCTATTAAAACTTGGTGTTTTTGGCCCATCGGTGGCGTTTTGCCGAGAATGTCGTTTCCACAAAAAAAAAAGTTACGTTTTTCGTCCAAAATGAACGCAATTGATTTTCTGGACAAACTTGGTATGTTTTTGCCTTGTGGGCCTATTTTGCTCTGTAAGCCGTCGCTACCTAGAAAAGAATGGTATTTTTTGTCTGAAACGGACACAGTTGAATTTTTTTGTCAACCTTGTTCTTTTTGTGCCGTTTGATGATGTTTTGCTTGGAAAATCGTTTGCTCCCTAAAAGGGGGTGTTTTTCATAAAAAAACGAACACAATTGATTTTTCTACTCAAACTTGGTCTTTTGGGACCATTTGGGGGTACTTTACTTAGAACGTTGTTTACACTTAAGAAAGTGTTGTTTTTCGTCCAGAATGGACACAATTGGTTTTCAAATCAAAATTGGACTTTTCGGGCGTTTCGGGGTCGTTTCGCTCAGAAGTTCGTTTCCACCTAGAAAGGTGGTATTTTTCTTCCAGAACGGTAACAATTGACTTTTCTACTCAAACATGGTGTTTTTGGCCTTTTGGTGGTGTTCGACCTAGAATGTCGTTTTCTACCCAGAAAAGTGGTGTTTTTCGTCTAAATTGGACGCAATTGATTTTCTAGTCAAACTTGGTTGGTGGGTTGTTTTGCTCAGTAATCCGTTTCCACCCTAAAAAGTCGTATTTTTAGTCTAAAACGGACACAGTTGAATTTTCTTGTCAAACTTGTTCTTTTTGGGCCGTTTGGATCAATGTTTTGCTTAGAAGATCGTTTCCTCCCCAAAAGGGTTTTTTTTTTTTTTTTTTTGTAACAATTGGACACAATTGATTTTTCTACTTAAACTTGGTTTTTTTTGGCCTTTTGGGGTTGTTTTTCTTGGAAGGTCCTTTCCGCTAAAGAAAGTGGTGTTTTTCGACCAAAACAGACACAATTGATTTTCAGGTCATACTTGCACTTTTCGGGCATTTTGGGGGCATTTCTCTCATAAGGTCGTTTCTACCCAAAAAGGTGGTGTTTTTTTTTCAAAAACAGATACGATTGACATTTCTACTCAAACTTGGTGTTTTTGGGCCTTTTAGTGGCGTTTTGCCTAGAATGTCGTTTCCCCCCAAAAAAAAAAGTGTTTCTTTTTCATCCACAATGGATGCAATTGATTTTCTGGTCCAACTTGGTCTGTTTCGGCCTTTTGGAGTTAGTTTGCTCTGTAATCCGTTTCCACCCAAAAAAAATGGTATTTTTCTTCTGAAACGGACACGATTGAATTTTCTTTTCACCCAAAAGAGTGGTGTTTGTCCTCCAAAACGGACGCAATTGATTTTCTTGTCGAACCTGTTTTTTTTGTTTTTGCCTTTTGGGTTGGTTTCACTAAGTAAGCTGTTGCCACCCATAAAAATGGTATTTTTGACTGAAACGGACACAGTTGAATTTTCTCGTCAAACTTGGTCTTTTCGTGCCGTTTGGTGATGTTAATCTCAGAAGATCGCTTGCTCCCTAGAAGTGGGGGTGTTTTTCGTCGAAAAAGGAAACAATCAATTTTTCTACTCAAACTTGGTCTTTTTCGGCCATTTGGGGGTGTTTTACTTAGAAGGTCGTTCCCCCTTGAGAAAGTGGCATTTTTCGTCCGAAATGGACACAATTGAATTTTCTGGCGAAACTTGGTCTGTTTGGACCGTTTTGGGGTCATTTTTCTCATATGGTCGTTTGCACCCTAAAAGGTGGTGTTTTTCGTCCAAAACGAACATATTTGATTTTTCTTCTAAAACTTGGTTGTTTTGGGCATTTTTGGGGCGTTCGACCTAGAATGTCGTTTTCAACCAAAAAAAGTGGTTTTTTTCATCCAAAACAAACGCAATTGATTTTCTGGCCTTTTGGGGGTTTTTCGCTGTGAAGGTTGTTTCCACCCTATAAGTTGGTGTTTTTGTTACAAAACGGATACGTTCGGCATTTCTATTAAAACTTGGTGTTTTTGGCCCATCGGTGGTGTTTTGCCGAGAATGTCGTTTCCACCAAAAAGAAGTGGCCTTTTTAGTCGAAAACGGACGCAATTGATTTTCTGGTCAAACTTGCTATGTTTTTGCCTTTTGGGTTGGTTTTTCTCTCTAGGTCGTTGCCACCCAAAAAAGAATGGTATTTTTCGTCTGAAACGGACACAGTTGAATTTTCTTGTCGAACTTGTTCGTTTTGTGCCGTTTGGTGATGTTTTGCTCAGAAAGTCGTTTGCTCCCTAATAGGGGGGGTGTTTTTCGTCAAAATAGGACACAATCGATTTTTCTACTCAAACTTGGTGTTTTCGGGCCATTTGGGGGTGTTTTTACTTAGAAGGTCGTTTCCCCTTGAGAAAGTGGCGTTTCTCGTCCGAAATGGACACAGTTGAAGTTTCTGGCCAAACTTGGTCTTTTTGGGCCGTTTGGGGTCATTTTTATCAGAAGGTCGTTTGTACCCTAAATTGTGGTGTTTTTTCGTCCAAAATGGATACAATTGATTTTTCTATTCAAACTTGGTCGTTTTGGGCATTTTTGGGGCGTTCGACCTAGAATGTCCTTTCCAACCTAAAAAAGTGGTGTTTTTCGTCCACAACGGACACAATTTATTTTCTCGCCAAACTTGGACTTTTCTGGCCTTTCGCTGTGAAAGTCGTTTCCACCCTATAAGGTGGTGTTTTTCTTCTAAAATGGATACGTTTGACTTTTCTATTAAAACTTGGTGTTTTTGGCCCTTCGGTGGCATTTTACTGAGAATGTCGTTTCCCCCCAAAAAAAAAACTGGCGTTTTTCGTCCAAAACGGACGCAATTGATTTTCTGGTCAAACTTGGTATGTTTTTGCCTTTTCGGGCTGTTTTGCTCTGTAAGTCGTTGCTACCCAAAAAAGAATGGTATTTTTCGTCTGAAACGGACACAGTTGAATTTTCTTTTCAAACTTTTTCTTTTTGTGCCGTTTAGTGATGTTTTGCTCAGAAAATCGTTTGCTCCTTAAAAGGGGGGTGTTTTTCGTAAAAAACGGACACAATTGCTTTTTGTACTCGAACTTGGTCTTTTTGGGCCATTTGGGGGTGTTTTACTTTGAAGGTTGTTTACAGTTAAGAAAGTGTTGTTTTTCGTCCAAAACGGACACAATTGTTTTTCAAATCAAAATTGGACTTTTCGGGCCTTTTGGGGGCATTTCGCTCAGAAGGTCGTTTCCACCCTAAAATGTGGTGTTTTCCTTCCAGAATGGTGACAATTGACTTTTCTACTTAAACTTGGTGTTTTTGGGCCTTTTGGTGGCGTTCGACCTAGAATGTCGTTTCCACCCAGAAAAGTAGTATTTTTCGTCCAAATTGGACGCAATTGATTTTCTGGTCAAACTTGGTCGGTGGGTTGTTTTGCTCAGTAAGCCGTTTCCACCCAAAAAAGTGGTATTTTTAGTCTGAAACGGACACAGTTGAATTTTCTTGTCAAACTTGTTCTTTTTGGGCCGTTTGGTGATGGGTTTTGCTCAGAAGATCGTTTCCTCCCGGAAAGGGCAATTTTTTTTTTTGTAAAAGTTGGACACAATTGATTTTCCTACTTAAACTTGGTGTTTCTGGGCCCTTTGGGGTTGTTTTTCTTAGAAGGTCGTTTCCGCTAAAGAAAGTGGTGTTTTTCGTCCAAAACAGACACAATTGATTTTCAGGTCATACTTGCATTTTGGGGGCATTTCGCTCATAAGGTCGTTTCTACCCAAAAAGGTGGTGTTTTTCTTCAAAAACAGATACGATTGACATTTCTACTCAAACTTGGTGTTTTGGGGCCTTTTGGTGGCGTGTCGCCTAGAATGTCGTTTCCATCCAAAGAAAAGTGTTTCTTTTTCATCCAAAATGGATGCAATTGATTTTCTGGTCCAACTTGGTCTGTTTCGGCCTTTTGGAGTTAGTTTGCTCTGTAATCCGTTTTCACCCAAAAAAAAATGGTATTTTTCGTCTGAAACGGACACGATTGAATTTTCTTTTCACTCAAAAGAGTGGTGTTTGTCCTCCAAAACGGACGCAATTGATTTTCTTGTCGAACCTGTTTTTTTTGTTTTTGCCTTTTGGGTTGGTTTCACTCAGTAAGCTGTTGCCACCCATAAAAATGGTATTTTCGACTGAAACAGACACAGTTGAATTTTCTCGTCAAACTTGGTCTTTTCGTGCCGTTTGGTGATGTTAATCTCAGAAGATCGCTTGCTCCCTAGAAGTGGGGTGTTTTTCGTCGAAAAAGGAAACAATCGATTTTTCTACTCAAACTTGGTCTTTTTGGGCCATTTGGGGGTGTTTTACTTAGAAGGTCGTTCCCCCTTGAGAAACTGACATTTTTCGTCCGAAATGGACACAATTGAATTTTCGGGCGAAACTTGGTCTTTTTGGACCGTTTGGGGTCATTTTTCTCATATGGTCGTTTGCACCCTAAAAGGTGGTGTTTTTCGTCCAAAACGAACATAATTGATTTTTCTTCTAAAACTTGGTCGTTTTGGGCATTTTTGGGGCGTTCGACCTAGAATGTCGTTTTCAACCAAAAAAAGTGGTTTTTTTCGTCCAAAACAAACGCAATTGATTTTCTGTTCTTTTGGGGGGTTTTCGCTGTGAAGGTCGTTTCCACCCTATAAGTTGGTGTTTTTGTTACAAAACGGATACGTTCGGCATTTCTATTAAAACTTGGTGTTTTTGGCCGATCGGTGGTGTTTTGCCGAGAATGTCGTTTCCACCAAAAAGAAGTGGCCTTTTTAGTCGAAAACGGACGCAATTGATTTTCTGGTCAAAATTGGTATGTTTTTGCCTTTTGGGTTGGTTTTGCTCTCTAGGTCTGTGCCACCCAAAAAAGAATGGTATTTTTCGTCTGAAACGGACACAGTTGAATTTTCTTGTCGAACTTGTTCGTTTTGTGCCGTTTGGTGATGTTTTGCTCAGAAAGTCGTTTGCACCCTAATAGGGGGGTGTTTTTCGTCAAAATAGGACACAATCGATTTTTCTACTCAAACTTGGTGTTTTGGGGCGATTTGGGGGTGTTTTTACTTAGAAGGTCGTTTCCCCTTGAGAAAGTGGCGTTTCTCGTCCGAAATGGACACAGTTGAAGTTTCTGGCCAAACTTGGTCTTTTTGGGCCGTTTGGGGTCATTTTTCTCAAGACGGACGCAATTGATTTTCTGGTCAAACTTGGTATGTTTTTGCCTTTTGGGTTGGTTTTGCTCTCTAGGTCGTTGCCACCCAAAAAAGAATCGTATTTTTCGTCTGAAAGGGACACAGTTGAATTTTCTTGTCGAACTTGTTCGTTTTGTGCCGTTTGGTGATGTTTTGCTCAGAAAGTCGTTTGCTCCCTAATAGGGGGGTGTTTTTCATCAAAATAGGACAATCGATTTTTCTACTCAAACTTGGTGTTTTGGGGCCATTTGGGGGTGTTTTTACTTAGAAGGTCGTTTCCCCTTGAGAAAGTGGCGTTTCTCGTCCGAAATGGACACAGTTGAAGTTTCTGGCCAAACTTGGTCTTTTTGGGCCGTTTGGGGTCATTTTTATCAGAAGGTCGTTTGTACCCTAAATTGTGGTGTTTTTTCGTCCAAAATGGATACAATTGATTTTTCTATTCAAACTTGGTCGTTTTGGGCATTTTTGGGGCGTTCGACCTAGAATGTCCTTTCCAACCTAAAAAAGTGATGTTTTTCGTCCACAACGGACACAATTTATTTTCTCGCCAAACTTGGACTTTTCTTGCCTTTCGGTGGTGTTTCGCTGTGAAGGTCGTTTCCACCCTATAAGGTGGTGTTTTTCTTCCAAAATGGATACGTTTGACTTTTCTATTAAAACTTGGTGTTTTTGGCCCTTCGGTGGCGTTTTTACTGAGAATGTCGTTTCCCCCCCACCCCAAAAAAAACTGGCGTTCTTCGTCCAAAACGGACGCAATTGATTTTCTGGTCAAACTTGGTATGTTTTTGCCTTTTCGGGCTGTTTTGCTCTGTAAGTCGTTGCTACCCAAAAAAGAATGGTATTTTTCGTCTGAAACGGACACAGTTGAATTTTCTTTTCTAATTTTTTCTTTTTGTGCCATTTGGTGATGTTTTGCTCAGAAAATCGTTTGCTCCTTAAAAGGGGGGTATTTTCGTAAAAAACGGACACAATTGCTTTTTGTACTCGAACTTGGTCTTTTTGGGCCATTTGGGGGTGTTTTACTTTGAAGGTTGTTTACAGTTAAGAAAGCGTTGTTTTTCGTCCAAAACGGACACAATTGTTTTTCAAATCAAAATTGGACTTTTCGGGCCTTTTGGGGGCATTTCGCTCAGAAGGTTGTTTCCACCCTAAAATGTGCTGTTTTCCTTCCAGAATGGTGACAATTGACTTTTCTACTTAAACTTGGTGTTTTTGGGCCTTTTGGTGGCGTTTGACCTAGAATGTCGTTTCCACCCAGAAAAGTAGTGTTTTTCGTCCAAATTGGACGCAATTGATTTTCTGGTCAAACTTGGTCGGTGGGTTGTTTTGCTCAGTAAGCCGTTTCCACCCAAAAAAGTGGTATTTTTAGTCTGAAACGGACACAGTTGAATTTTCTTGTCAAACTTGTTCTTTTTGGGCCGTTTGGTGATGTGTTTTGCTTAGAAGATCGTTTCCTCCCGAAAAGGGCAGTTTTTTTTTTTTTTTTTTTTTTTTGGACACAATTGATTTTTCTACTTAAACTCGGTCTTTTTTGGCCCTTTGGGGTTGTTTTTCTTAGAAGGTCGTTTCCGCTAAAGAAAGTGGTGTTTTTCGTCCAAAACAGACACAATTGATTTTCAGGTCAAACTTGCATTTTTCGGGCATTTTGGGGGCATTTCGCTCATAAGGTCGTTTCTACCCAAAAATGTGGTGTTTTTCTTCAAAAACAGATACGATTGACATTTCTACTCAAACTTGGTGTTTTTGGGCCTTTTGGTGGCGTGTCGCCTAGAATGTCGTTTCCATCCAAAGAAAAGTGTTTCTTTTTCATCCAAAATGGATGCAATTGATTTTCTGGTCCAACTTGGTCTGTTTCGGCCTTTTGGAGTTAGTTTGCTCTGTAATCCGTTTCCACCCAAAAAAAAATGGTATTTTTCGTCTGAAACGGACACGATTGAATTTTCTTTTCACCCAAAATAGTGGTGTTTGTCCTCCAAAACGGACGCAATTGATTTTCTTGTCAAACCTGTTTTTTTTTTTTTTTTTTGCCTTTTGGGTTGGTTTCACTCAGTAAGCTGTTGCCACAAATAAAAATGGTATTTTCGACTGAAACGGACACAGTTGAATTTTCTCGTCAAACTTGGTCTTTTCGTGCCGTTTGGTGATGTTAAACTCAGAAGATCGCTTGCTCCCTAGAAGTGGGGGTGTTTTTCGTCGAAAAAGGAAACAATCGATTTTTCTACTCAAACTTGGTCTTTTTGGGCCATTTGGGGGTGTTTTACTTTGAAGGTCGTTCCCCCTTGAGAAACTGGCATTTTTCATCCGAAATGGACACAATTGAATTTTCTGGCGAAACTTGGTCTTTTTGGACCGTTTGGGGTCATTTTTCTCATATGGTCGTTTGCACCCTAAAAGGTGGTGTTTTTCGTCCAAAACGAACATAATTGATTTTTCTTCTAAAACTTGGTCGTTTCGGGCGTTTTTGGGGCGTTCGACCTAGAATCTTGTTTTCAACCAAAAAAAGTGGTTTTTTTCGTCCAAAACAAACGCAATTGATTTTCTGGCCTTTTGGGGGGTTTTCACTGTGAAGGTCGTTTCCACCCTATAAGTTGGTGTTTTTGTTACAAAACGGATACGTTCGGCATTTCTATTAAAACTTGGTGTTTTTGGCCCATCGGTGGTGTTTTGCCGAGAATGTCGTTTCCACCAAAAAGAAGTGGCCTTTTTACTCGAAAACGGACGCAATTGATTTTCTGGTCAAACTTGGTATGTTTTTGCCTTTTGGGTTGGTTTTGCTCTCTAGGTCGTTGCCACCCAAAAAAGAATCGTATTTTTCGTCTGAAACGGACACAGTTGAATTTTCTTGTCAAACTTGTTCGTTTTGTGCCGTTTGGTGATGTTTTGCTCAGAAAGTCGTTTGCTCCCTAATAGGGGGGTGTTTTTCGTCAAAATAGGACACAATCGATTTTTCTACTCAAACTTGGTGTTTTGGGGCCATTTGGGGGTGTTTTTACTTAGAAGGTCGTTTCCCCTTGAGAAAGTGGCGTTTCTCGTCCGAAATGGACACGGTTGAAGTTTCTGGCCACACTTGGTCTTTTTGGGCCGTTTGGGGTCATTTTTCTCAGAAGGTCGTTTGTACCCAAAATTGTGGTGTTTTCGTCCAAAACGGATACAATTGATTTTTCTATTCAAACTTGGTCGTTTTGGGCATTTTTGGGGCGTTCGACCTAGAATGTCCTTTCCAACCTAAAAAAGTGGTGTTTTTCGTCCACAAAGGACACAATTTATTTTCTCGCCAAACTTGGACTTTTCTCGCCTTTCGGTGGCGTTTCGCTGTGAAGGTCGTTTCCACCCTATAAGGTGGTGTTTTTCTTCCAAAATGGATACGTTTGACTTTTCTATTAAAACTTGGTGTTTTTGGCCCTTCGGTGGCGTTTTACTGAGAATGTCGTTTCCCCCCAAAAAAAAAACTGACGTTTTTCGTCCAAAACAGACGCAATTGTTTTCTGGTCAAACTTGGTATGTTTTTGCCTTTTCGGGCTATTTTTCTCTGTAAGTCGTTGCTACCCAAAAAAGAATGGTATTTTTCGTCTGAAACAGACACAGTTGAATTTTCTTTTCAAACTTTTTCTTTTTGCGCCGTTTGGTGATGTTTTGCTCAGAAAATCGTTTGCTCCTTAAAGTTGGGTGTTTTTCGTAAAAAACGGACACGATTGCTTTTTGTACTCAAACTTGGTCTTTTTGGGCCATTTGGGGGTGTTTTACTTTGAAGGTTGTTTACAGTTAAGAAAGTGTTGTTTTTCGTCCAAAACGGACACAATTGTTTTTCAAATCAAAATTGGACTTTTCGGGCCTTTTGGGGGGGGGGGGGCATTTCGCTCAGAAGGTCGTTTCCACCCTAAAATGTGGTGTTTTCCTTCCAGAATGGTGACAATTGACTTTTCTACTTAAACTTGGTGTTTTTGGGCCTTTTGGTGGCGTTCGACCTACAATGTCGTTTCCACCCAGAAAAGTAGTGTTTTTCGTCCAAATTGGACGCAATTGATTTTCTGGTCAAACTTGGTCGGTGGGTTGTTGATGAGAACCAACGTGCACCAACAAAGGATCCGCTGCATGTTCCAATTTGGCCTATTATGAGGGCAAGATCCAAGAAGATCAAAGACGTACTTAATGGGCTAATTCAAGATATATGGGCTAAATCTAAAGTCGTAATGCCCAAGTTAGGCCCAAATGGAAATCAAGGCCTAATCCATCTCATAAAGGCAAGCAAATGGGCTTAGTCATGAACTTAAATGGGCCAAAATATGGGACCCATGAAATTCTACTTATTTATTTTAGTTTATATCCTTTTGTAAGACATCAATGCCAATTAGTATTTTTATTTTCTAGTATTGATCTTGTAATAGGTTTGAAAGGCATCTAGGACTTTTGTTCTTGTAGCCTCCCCCTAGGTGTGAAAGGCCACCCACTATCTATAGTAGGGTGTGCTAAAGTTGAAGACTTCTTGTGTGAAAAGGACACCCCTAGGTGTGAAAGACCGCCCCCTATCTAAGGTAGGGTGTACTTGACCACCAACTAGCCTAGGCTCTCCTTTGTGTTGGTTGCCTATTTAAGAGTGTTGTATTCCATGGGAAAAACACATTACTTGAATAATATATCAGATTGAGAGAGTTTTCTCTTGAGTTCTTCATAGAACTTTTCTTTGAACTTATCAAGAATTTCTTGTGGCGTTCAAACTCTATAACTTCGGTTCATGATTCCATTATAATCTTTGGGTCGAGGTTTGTTATTTTGTACCTTTGGTTCGCGTTTTATTCATAAACGTTGGGTCAAGGTTTCTATCAAACATTCTGTATTTTTGTGTTCTTCCTTTCTTTCTTTTCATTCATAAATCCAGATTTTAGATCGATCCTAGCAAAGACACCATAAATTTGTTTCGGGTCTCACTAATTCTTGGTGAGGTTCGCATCATTTGGTAATCAGAGCACGGTTCTAAAATCAGGTTTGATCTATCCTTGTTTTTCATTAATTAGTTTCTTTTATTTCATCTTCAATTCTATTCAGATCTTGTTTAAGTCTTCAATTTTGTTCAGATCTCGTTTAAAGCTTCAATTCTGTTCAGATCTTGTTAAGTGTTCAAATCTGTTCAGATCTTGTTTAAAGTCTTCAAATTTGTTAGATATTATTTAAGGTTATTGTCATCATCATTTAAAAAAAAAAAAAAAAAAAAACTGAAACAAAAAAAAAAAAAAACACGAAAATCCTGCAACAAAAAAGGGAGCATATTCTTCTTGATCGATTCCATAACTTATCCTTTGTGTTGTCCTTGTTCGTTTTGTTTTCTTTCCTAAATTTCTTTCTTAGTGAAGTGAATCACAGAGTTTGGATTGTTGCGAGAAATTCTGATTGAGATAGGTTAAGTTCAATAAAGAACTAAAAGAGGAAGCTACGAGTGAAAAAAGGCAAGAGAGTGTGAGTGACATACTTTGAGTGCAAACACGTGAGGGAGTGTGTGAGGACTTATTCTCTAATATTTCTATTTTCAAGATATGTCTTCCAGGGGTAACACATCAAACAATGAAGGAGGGGAAGTGACGACCACCATGTTGCAGGCTATGCAACAACAATTTGAACGCATAAATGTGGTGTTTAATGAAATGCAGGATCGGATGGATAAGCAAGACGCTGCTATTGCCGCTTGGCGTGAGGGGCAGCCCCAAGGAGTCCCAAATGCTAGAAGAAGGCAAGAAAGGCTTGCCCACGTGGAAAATTCTGATGGTGACCACGAGGATGAGTTCGAAAATGATGAAGAGCAATCTTCATTGAACGGTGAGGGTTGGTTCGTGCCAAGGGCAGAAAGGCGTGGTAGAGTTTTCCGCAGAGATCCAAGATGGCGAGATGGGCTTGACCGAAACCTTGGGAACATAAAAATGAAGATACCGTCGTTCCAAGGGAAAAATGACCCTGAAGCTTACTTGGAGTGGGAGAAGAAGGTGGAGTTGATTTTTGAGTGCCACAATTACTCCGAGGAGAAAAAGGTAAAACTTGTTGTAATTGAATTTGTTGATTATGCTATAATATGGTGGGATCAACTTGTGATGAACAGAAGGAGAAACCATGAGAGGCCAATCGAGTCGTGGGCGGAAATGAAGGCCATCATGAGGAGGAGGTTTGTCCCTAGTCACTACTATAGGGACTTGTACCAGAAGTTACAAAGTCTTACTCAAGGCTATCGGAGCGTGGATGATTACTTCAAGGAGATGGAGATCGCCATGATTCGGGCTAATATCGAGGAGGACAGAGAAGCCACAATGGCAAGGTTCTTGAATGGGCTGAATCGAGAGATTGCCAACGTAGTGGAGTTGCAACACTATGTGGAGTTGGAGGACATGGTGCACATGGCAATAAAGGTGGAACGACAACTTAAAAGGAAGGGAACTCGGTGATTTCAAAACTCGGGCTCCTCTACTTCATGGAGGCCGAATGGGAGGAAAGATGAAGGGGTTGTTTCAAAGTCCAAAATCGAAACACCAAAAAGGAGAGATGATGTGCCCAATGCCAACAAAGGTAAAACTGAAACCCAAACTCATAACCGTGATATTAAATGTTTTCGTTGTTTGGGAGTAGGTCACATAGCTTCACAATGCCCAAATAAAAGGACCATGATAGCACGTGTTGATAGAGAAGTGGAAACGGAAAATGAGAGTGAAGATGACCAAATGCCACCACATAAGGATGCTTGTGACGATGACATGGAGTACCCGGTGGAGGGAGAGTCACTTGTGGCAAGGCACGCTCTAAGTGCCCAAGTAGCGGAGGATGACATGGAACAACAAAGGGAGAATATTTTTCA
>CM028334.1:42891451-42926451 GCA_016647705.1 Eucommia ulmoides | reverse complement strand
CTAGAAGTGGGGGTGTTTTTCGTCGAAAAAGGAAACAATCGATTTTTCTACTCAAACTTGGTCTTTCTGGGCCATTTGGGGGTGTTTTACTTAGAAGGTCGTTCCCCCTTGAGAAAGTGGCATTTTTCGTCCGAAATGGACACAATTGAATTTTCTGGCCAAACTTGGTCTTTTTGGACCGTTTGGGGTCATTTTTCTCATATGGTCGTTTGCACCCAAAAAGGTCGTCCAAAACAAACGCAATTGATTTTCTGGCCTTTTGGGGGGTTTTCGCTGTGAAGGTCGTTTCCACCCTATAAGTTGGTGTTTTTGTTACAAAACGGATACGTTCGACATTTCTATTAAAACTTGGTGTTTTCGTCCCATCGGTGGTGTTTTGCCGAGAATGTCGTTTCCACCAAAAAGAAGTGGCCTTTTTAGTCGAAAACGGACGCAATTGATTTTCTGGTCAAACTCGGTATGTTTTTGCCTTTTGGGTTGGGTTTGCTCTCTAGGTCGTTGCCACCCAAAAAAGAATGGTATTTTTCGTCTGAAACGGACACGGTTGAAGTTTCTGGCCAAACTTGGTCTTTTTGGGCCGTTTGGGGTCATTTTTCTCAGAAGGTCGTTTGTACCCTAAACTGTGGTGTTTTTTCGTCCAAAACGGATACAATTGATTTTTCTATTCAAACTTGGTCGTTTTGGGCATTTTTGGGGCGTTCGACCTAGAATGTCCTTTCCAACCTAAAAAAGGGGTGTTTTTCGTCCACAACGGACACAATTTATTTTCTCGCCAAACTTGGACTTTTCTGGCCTTTCGGTGGCGTTTCGCTGTGAAGGTCGTTTCCACCCTATAAGGTGGTGTTTTTCTTCCAAAATGGATACGTTTGACTTTTCTATTAAAACTTGTTGTTTTTGGCCCTTCGGTGGCGTTTTTACTGAGAATGTCGTTTCCCCCCCCCCCAAAAAAAAACTGGCGTTTTTCGTCCAAAACGGACGCAATTGATTTTCTGGTCAAACTTGGTATGTTTTTGCCTTTTCGGGCTGTTTTGCTCTGTAAGTCGTTGCTACCCAAAAAAGAATGGTATTTTTCGTCTGAAACGGACACAGTTGAATTTTCTTTTCAAACTTTTTCTTTTTGTGCCGTTTGGTGATGTTTTGCTCAGAAAATTGTTTGCTCCTTAAAAGGGGGGTGTTTTTCGTAAAAAACGGACACGATTGCTTTTTGTACTCGAACTTGGTCTTTTTGGGCCATTTGGGGGTGTTTTACTTTGAAGGTTGTTTACAGTTAAGAAAGTGTTGTTTTTCGTCCAAAACGGACACAATTGTTTTTCAAATCAAAATTGGTCTTTTCGGGCCTTTTGGGGGGGGGGGCATTTCGCTCAGAAGGTCGTTTCCACCGTAAAATGTGGTGTTTTCCTTCCAGAATGGTGACAATTGACTTTTCTACTTAAACTTGGTGTTTTTGGGCCTTTTGGTGGCGTTCGACCTAGAATGTCGTTTCCACCCAGAAAAGTAGTGTTTTTCGTCCAAATTGGACGCGATTGATTTTCTGGTCAAACTTGGTCGGTGAGTTGTTTCGCTCAGTAAGCCGTTTCCACCCAAAAAAGTCGTATTTTTAGTCTGAAACGGACACAGTTGAATTTTCTTGTCAAACTTGTTCTTTTTGGGCCGTTTGGTGATGTGTTTTGCTTAGAAGATCGTTTCCTCCCGAAAAGGGCAGTTCTTTTTTTTTTTTTTTTTTTTTTTGTAGAAGTTGGACACAATTGATTTTTCTACTTAAACTCGGTCTTTTTTGGCCCTTTGGGGTTGTTTTTCTTAGAAGGTCGTTTCCGCTAAAGAAAGTGGTGTTTTTCGTCCAAAACAGACACAATTGATTTTCAGGTCAAACTTGCATTTTTCGGGCATTTTGGAGGCATTTCGCTCATAAGGTCGTTTCTACCCAAAAAGGTGGTGTTTTTCTTCAAAAACAGATACGATTGACATTTCTACTCAAACTTGGTGTTTTTGGGCCTTTGGGTGGCGTTTTGCCTAGAATGTCGTTTCCACCCAAAAAAAAGTATTTCTTTTTCGTCCAAAATGGATGCAATTGATTTTCTGGTCCAACTTGGTCTGTTTCGGCCTTTTGGAGTTAGTTTGCTCTGTAATCCGTTTCCACCAAAAAAAAAATGGTATTTTTCGTCTGAAACGGACACGATTGAATTTTCTTTTCACCCAAAAGAGTGGTGTTTGTCCTCCAAAACGGACGCAATTGATTTTCTTGTCAAACCTGTTTTTTTTTTTTTTTTTTTTGCCTTTTGGGTTGGTTTCACTCAGTAAGCTGTTGCCACCCATAAAAATGGTATTTTCGACTGAAACGGACACAGTTGAATTTTCTCGTCAAACTTGGTCTTTTCGTGCCGTTTGGTGATGTTAATCTCAGAAGATCGCTTGCTCCCTAGAAGTGGGGGTGTTTTTCGTCGAAAAAGGAAACAATTGATTTTTCTACTCAAACTTGGTCTTTTTGGGCCATTCGGGGGTGTTTTACTTAGAAGGTCGTTCCCCCTTGAGAAAGTGGCATTTTTCGTCCGAAATGGACACAATTGAATTTTCTGGCGAAACTTGGTCTTTTTGGACCGTTTGGGGTCATTTTTCTCATATGGTCGTTTGCACCCTAAAAGGTGGTGTTTTTCGTCCAAAACGAACATAATTGATTTTTCTTCTAAAACTTGGTCGTTTCGGGCATTTTTGGGGCGTTCGACCTAGAATGTCGTTTTCAACCAAAAAAAGTGGTTTTTTTCGTCCAAAACAAACGCAATTGATTTTCTGGCCTTTTGGGGGTTTTTCGCTGTGAAGGTCGTTTCCACCCTATAAGTTGGTGTTTTTGTTAGAAAACGGATACGTTCGACATTTCTATTAAAACTTGGTGTTTTCGGCCCATCGGTGGTGTTTTTCCGAGAATGTCGTTTCCACCAAAAAGAAGTGGCCTTTTTAGTCGAAAACGGACGCAATTGATTTTCTGGTCAAACTTGGTATGTTTTTGCCTTTTGGGTTGGTTTTGCTCTCTAGGTCGTTGCCACCCAAAAAAGAATCGTATTTTTCGTCTGAAACGGACACAGTTGAATTTTCTTGTCAAACTTGTTCGTTTTGTGCCGTTTGGTGATGTTTTGCTCAGAAAGTCGTTTGCTCCCTAATAGGGGGGTGTTTTTCGTCAAAATAGGACACAATCGATTTTTCTACTCAAACTTGGTGTTTTGGGGCCATTTGGGGGTGTTTTTACTTAGAAGGTCGTTTCCCCTTGAGAAAGTGGCGTTTCTCGTCCGAAATGGACACGGTTGAAGTTTCTGGCCAAACTTGGTCTTTTCGGGCCGTTTGGGGTCATTTTTCTCAGAAGGTCGTTTGTACCCTAAATTGTGGTGTTTTTTCGTCCAAAACGGATACAATTAGTTTTTCTATTCAAACTTGGTCGTTTTGGGCATTTTTGGGGCGTTCGACATAGAATGTCCTTTCCAACCTAAAATAGTGGTGTTTTTCGTCCACAACGGACACAATTTATTTTCTCGCCAAACTTGGACTTTTCTGGCCTTTCGGTGGCGTTTCGCTGTGAAGGTCGTTTCCACCCTATAAGGTGGTGTTTTTCTTCCAAAATGGATACGTTTGACTTTTCTATGAAAACTTGGTGTTTTTGGCCCTTCGGTGGCGTTTTACTGAGAATGTCGTTTCCCCCCAAAAAAAAAACTGGCGTTTTTCGTCCAAAACGGACGCAATTGATTTTCTGGTCAAACTTGGTATGTTTTTGCCTTTTCGGGCTGTTTTGCTCTGTAAGTCGTTGCTACCCAAAAAAGAATGGTATTTTTCGTCTGAAACGGACACAGTTGAATTTTCTTTTCAAACTTTTTCTTTTTGTGCCGTTTGGTGATGTTTTGCTCAGAAAATCGTTTGCTCCTTAAAAGGGGGGTGTTTTTCGTCAAAACCGGACACGATTGCTTTTTGTACTCGAACTTGGTCTTTTTGGGCCATTAGGGGGTGTTTTACTTTGAAGGTTGTTTACAGTTAAGAAAGTGTTGTTTTTCGTCCAAAACGGACACAATTGTTTTTCAAATCAAAATTGGACTTTTCGGGCCTTTTTGGGGTGGGGGGCATTTCGCTCAGAAGGTCGTTTCCTCCCTAAATTGTGGTGTTTTCCTTCCAGAATGGTGACAATTGACTTTTCTACTTAAACTTGGTGTTTTGGGGCCTTTTGGTGGCGTTCGACCTAGATTGTCGTTTCCACCCAGAAAAGTAGTGTTTTTCGTCCAAATTGGACGCGATTGATTTTCTGGTCAAACTTGGTCGGTGGGTTGTTTCGCTCAGTAAGACGTTTCCACCCAAAAAAGTCATATTTTTAGTCTGAAACGGACACAGTTGAATTTTCTTGTCAAACTTGTTCTTTTTGGGCCGTTTGGTGATGTGTTTTGCTCAGAAGATCGTTTCCTCCCGAAAAGGGCAGTTTTTTTTTTTTTTTTTTGTAAAAGTTGGACACAATTGATTTTTCTACTTAAACTCGGTCTTTTTTGGCCCTTTGGGGTTGTTTTTCTTAGAAGGTCGTTTCCGCTAAAGAAAGTGGTGTTTTTCGTCCAAAACAGACACAATTGATTTTCAGGTCAAACTTGCATTTTTCGGGCATTTTGGAGGCATTTCGCTCATAAGGTCGTTTCTACCCAAAAAGGTGGTGTTTTTCTTCAAAAACAGATACGATTGACATTTCTACTCAAACTTGGTGTTTTTGGGCCTTTGGGTGGCGTTTTGCCTAGAATGTCGTTTCCACCCAAAAAAAAGTATTTCTTTTTCGTCCAAAATGGATGCAATTGATTTTCTGGTCCAACTTGGTCTGTTTCGGCCTTTTGGAGTTAGTTTGCTCTGTAATCCGTTTCCACCCAAAAAAATGGTATTTTTCGTCTGAAACGGACACGATTGATCTTTCTTTTCACCCAAAAGAGTGGTGTTTGTCCTCCAAAATGGACGCAATTGATTTTCTTATCAAACCTGTTTTTTTTTTTTTTTTTTTGCCTTTTGGGTTGGTTTCACTCAGTAAGCTGTTGCCACCCATAAAAATGGTATTTTCGACTGAAACGGACACAGTTGAATTTTCTCGTCAAACTTGGTCTTTTCGTGCCGTTTGGTGATGTTAATCTCAGAAGATCGCTTGCTCCCTAGAAGTGGGGGTGTTTTTCGTCGAAAAAGGAAACAATCGATTTTTCTACTCAAACTTGGTCTTTTTGGGCCATTCGGGGGTGTTTTACTTAGAAGGTCGTTCCCCCTTGAGAAAGTGGCATTTTTCGTCCGAAATGGACACAATTGAATTTTCTGGCGAAACTTGGTCTTTTTGGACCGTTTGGGGTCATTTTTCTCATATGGTCGTTTGCACCCTAAAAGGTGGTGTTTTTCGTCCAAAACGAACATAATTGATTTTTCTTCTAAAACTTGGTCGTTTCGGTCATTTTTGGGGCGTTCGACCTAGAATGTCGTTTTCAACCAAAAAAAATGGTTTTTTTCGTCCAAAACAAACGCAATTGATTTTCTGGCCTTTTGGGGGTTTTTCGCTGTGAAGGTCGTTTCCACCCTATAAGTTGGTGTTTTTGTTAGAAAACAGATACGTTCGGCATTTCTATTAAAACTTGGTGTTTTCGGCCCATCGGTGGTGTTTTTCCGAGAATGTCGTTTCCACCAAAAAGAAGTGGCCTTTTTAGTCGAAAACGGACGCAATTGATTTTCTGGTCAAACTTGGTATGTTTTTGCCTTTTGGGTTGGTTTTGCTCTCTAGGTCGTTGCCACCCAAAAAAGAATGGTATTTTTCATCTGAAACGGACACAGTTGAATTTTCTTGTCAAACTTGTTCGTTTTGTGCCGTTTGGTGATGTTTTGCTCAGAAAGTCGTTTGCTCCCTAATAGGGGGGTGTTTTTCGTCAAAATAGGACACAATCGATTTTTCTACTCAAACTTGGTGTTTTGGGGCCATTTGGGGGTGTTTTTACTTAGAAGGTCGTTTCCCCTTGAGAAAGTGGCGTTTCTCGTCTGAAATGGACACGGTTGAAGTTTCTGGCCAAACTTGGTCTTTTTGGGCCGTTTGGGGTCATTTTTCTCAGAAGGTCGTTTGTACCCTAAATTGTGGTGTTTTTTTCGTCCAAAACGGATACAATTAGTTTTTCTATTCAAACTTGGTCGTTTTGGGCATTTTTGGGGCGTTCGACCTAGAATGTCCTTTCCAACCTAAAACAGTGGTGTTTTTCGTCCACAACGGACACAATTTATTTTCTCGCCAAACTTGGACTTTTCTGGCCTTTCGGTGGCGTTTCGCTGTGAAGGTCGTTTCCACCCTATAAGGTGGTGTTTTTCTTCCAAAATGGATACGTTTGACTTTTCTATTAAAACTTGGTGTTTTTGGCCCTTCGGTGGCGTTTTACTGAGAATGTCGTTTCCCCCCAAAAAAAAAACTGGTGTTTTTCGTCCAAAACGGACGCAATTGATTTTCTGGTCAAACTTGGTATGTTTTTGCCTTTTCGGGCTGTTTTGCTCTGTAAGTCGTTGCTACCCAAAAAAGAATGGTATTTTTCGTCTGAAACGGACACAGTTGAATTTTCTTTTCAAACTTTTTCTTTTTGTGCCGTTTGGTGATGTTTTGCTCAGAAAATCGTTTGCTCCTTAAAAGGGGGGTGTTTTTCGTAAAAACCGGACACGATTGCTTTTTGTACTCGAACTTGGTCTTTTTGGGCCATTTGGGGGTGTTTTACTTTGAAGGTTGTTTACAGTTAAGAAAGTGTTGTTTTTCGTCCAAAACGGACACAATTGTTTTTCAAATCAAAATTGGACTTTTCGGGCCTTTTTGGGGTGGGGGGCATTTCGCTCAGAAGGTCGTTTCCTCCCTAAATTGTGGTGTTTTCCTTCCAGAATGGTGACAATTGACTTTTCTACTTAAACTTGGTGTTTTGGGGCCTTTTGGTGGCGTTTGACCTAGATTGTCGTTTCCACCCAGAAAAGTAGTGCTTTTCGTCCAAATTGGACGCGATTGATTTTCTGGTCAAACTTGGTCGGTGGGTTGTTTCGCTCAGTAAGCCGTTTCCACCCAAAAAAGTCGTATTTTTAGTCTGAAACGGACACAGTTGAATTTTCTTGTCAAACTTGTTCTTTTTGGGCCGTTTGGTGATGTGTTTTGCTCAGAAGATCGTTTCTTCCCGAAAAGGGCAGTTCTTTGTTTTTTTTTTGTAAAAGTTGGACACAATTGATTTTTTTACTTAAACTCGGTCTTTTTTGGCCCTTTGGGGTCGTCTTCCTTAGAAGGTCGTTTCCGCTAAAGAAAGTGGTGTTTTTCGTCCAAAACAGACACAATTGATTTTCAGGTCAAACTTGCATTTTTCGGGCATTTTGGGGGCATTTCGCTCATAAGGTCGTTTCTACCCAAAAAGGTGGTGTTTTTCTTCAAAAACTGATACGATTGATATTTCTACTCAAACTTGGTGTTTTTGGGCCTTTGGGTGGTGTTTTGCCTAGAATGTCGTTTCCACCCAAAAAAAAAAGTGTTTCTTTTTCGTCCAAAATGGATGCAATTGATTTTCTGGTCCAACTTGATCTGTTTCGGCCTTTTGGAGTTAGTTTGCTCTGTAATCCGTTTCCACCCAAAAAAAAATGGTATTTTTCGTCTGAAACGGACACGATTGAATTTTCTTTTCACCCAAAAGAGTGGTGTTTGTCCTCCAAAACGGACGCAATTGATTTTCTTGTCAAACCCGTTTTTTTTTTTTTTTTGCCTTTTGGGTTGGTTTCACTCAGTAAGCTGTTGCCACCCATAAAAATGGTATTTTCGACTGAAACGGACACAGTTGAATTTTCTCGTCAAACTTGGTCTTTTCGTGCCGTTTGGTGATGTTAATCTCAGAAGATCGCTTGCTCCCTAAAAGTGGGGGTGTTTTTCGTCGAAAAAGGAAACAATCGATTTTTCTACTCAAACTTGGTCTTTTTGGGCCATTCGGGGGTGTTTTACTTAGAAGGTCGTTCCCCCTTGAGAAAGTGGCATTTTTCGTCCGAAATGGACGCAATTGAATTTTCTGGCGAAACTTGGTCTTTTTGGACCGTTTGGGGTCATTTTTCTCATATGGTCGTTTGCACCCTAAAAGGTGGTGTTTTTCGTCCAAAACGAACATAATTGATTTTTCTTCCAAAAATTGGTCGTCTTGGGCATTTTTGGGGCGTTCGACCTAGAATGTCGTTTTCAACCAAAAAAAGTGGTTTCTTTCGTCCAAAACAAACGCAATTAATTTTCTGGCCTTTTGGGGGGTATTTCGCTGTGAAGGTCGTTTCCACCCTATAAGTTGGTGTTTTTGTTACAAAACGGATGCGTTCGACATTTCTATTAAAACTTGGTGTTTTCGGCCCATCGGTGGTGTTTTGCCGAGAATGTCGTTTCCACCAAAAAGAAGTGGCCTTTTTAGTCGAAAACGGACGCAATTGATTTTCTGGTCAAACTTGGTATGTTTTTGCCTTTTGGGTTGGTTTTGCTCTCTAGGTCGTTGCCACCCAAAAAAGAATGGTATTTTTCGTCTGAAACGGACACAGTTGAATTTTCTTGTCAAACTTGTTCGTTTTGTGCCGTTTGGTGATGTTTTGCTCAGAAAGTCGTTTGCTCCCTAATAGGGGGGTGTTTTTCGTCAAAATAGGACACAATCGATTTTTCTACTCAAACTTGGTGTTTTGGGGCCATTTGGGGGTGTTTTTAACTTAGAAGGTCGTTTCCCCTTGAGAAAGTGGCGTTTCTCGTCCGAAATGGACACGGTTGAAGTTTCTGGCCAAAGTTGGTCTTTTTGGGCCGTTTGGGGTCATTTTTCTCAGAAGGTCGTTTGTACCCTAAATTGTGGTGTTTTTTTCGTCCAAAACGGATACAATTGATTTTTCTATTCAAACTTGGTCGTTTTGGGCATTTTTGGGGCGTTCGACCTAGAATGTCCTTTCCAACCTAAAACAGTGGTGTTTTTCGTCCACAACGGACACAATTTATTTTCTCGCCAAACTTGGACTTTTCTGGCCTTTCGGTGGCGTTTCGCTGTGAAGGTCGTTTCCACCCTATAAGGTGGTGTTTTTCTTCCAAAATGGATACGTCTGACTTTTCTATTAAAACTTGGTGTTTTTGGCCCTTCGGTGGCGTTTTTACTGAGAATGTCGTTTTCCCCCAAAAAAAAATTGGCGTTTTTTGTCCAAAACGGACGCAATTGATTTTCTGGTCAAACTTGGTATGTTTTTGCCTTTTCGGGCTGTTTTGCTCTGTAAGTCGTTGCTACCCAAAAAAGAATGGTATTTTTCGTCTGAAACGGACACAGTTGAATTTTCTTTTCAAACTTTTTCTTTTTGTGCCGTTTGGTGATGTTTTGCTCAGAAAATCGTTTGCTCCTTAAAAGGGGGGTGTTTTCCGTAAAAAACGGACGCAATTGCTTTTTGTACTCGAACTTGGTCTTTTTGGGCCATTTGGGGGTGTTTTACTTTGAAGGTTGTTTACAGTTAAGAAAGTGTTGTTTTTAAGTCCAAAACGGACACAATTGTTTTTCAAATCAAAATTGGACTTTTCGGGCCTTTTGGGGGGGGGGCATTTCGCTCAGAAGGTCGTTTCCTCCCTAAAATGTGGTGTTTTCCTTCCAGAATGGTGACAATTGACTTTTCTACTTAAACTTGGTGTTTTGAGGCCTTTTGGTGGCGTTCGACCTAGAATGTCGTTTCCACCCAGAAAAGTAGTGTTTTTCGTCCAAATTGGACGCGATTGATTTTCTGGTCAAACTTGGTCGGTGGGTTGTTTCGCTCAGTAAGCCGTTTCCACCCAAAAAAGTCGTATTTTTAGTCTGAAACGGACACAGTTGAATTTTCTTGTCAAACTTGTTCTTTTTGGGCCGTTTGGTGATGTGTTTTGCTCAGAAGATCGTTTCCTCCCGAAAAGGGCAGTTCTTTTTTTTTTGTAAAAGTTGGACACAATTGATTTTTCTACTTCAACTCGGTCTTTTTTGGCCATTTAGGGTTGTTTTTTTTAGAAGGTCGTTTCCGCTAAAGAAAGTGGTGTTTTTCGTCCAAAACAGACACAATTGATTTTCAGGTCAAACTTGCATTTTTCGCGCATTTTGGGGGCATTTCGCTCATAAGGTCGTTTCAACCCAAAAAGGTGGTGTTTTTCTTCAAAAACAGATACGATTGACATTTCTACTCAAACTTGGTGTTTTTGGGCCTTTGGGTGGCGTTTTGCCTAGAATGTCGTTTCCACCCAAAAAAAAAAGTGTTTCTTTTTCGTCCAAAATGGATGCAATTGATTTTCTGGTCCAACTTGGTCTGTTTCGGCCTTTTGGAGTTAGTTTGCTCTGTAATCCGTTTCCACCCAAAAAAAATGGTATTTTTCGTCTGAAACGGACACGATTGAATTTTCTTTTCACCCAAAAGAGTGGTGTTTGTCCTCCAAAACGGACGCAATTGATTTTCATGTCAAACCTGTTTTTTTTTTTTTTTTTTTGCCTTTTGGGTTGGTTTCACTCAGTAAGCTGTTGCCACCCATAAAAATGGTATTTTCGACTGAAACGGACACAGTTGAATTTTCTCGTCAAACTTGGTCTTTTCGTGCCGTTTGGTGATGTTAATCTCAGAAGATCGCTTGCTCCCTAGAAGTAGGGGTGTTTTTCGTCGAAAAAGGAAACAATCGATTTTTCTACTCAAACTTGGTCTTTTTGGGCCATTCGGGGGTGTTTTACTTAGAAGGTCGTTCCCCCTTGAGAAAGTGGCATTTTTCGTCCGAAATGGATACAATTGAATTTTCTGGCGAAACTTGGTCTTTTTGGACCGTTTGGGGTCATTTTTCTCATATGGTCGTTTGCACCCTAAAAGGTGGTGTTTTTCGTCCAAAACGAACATAATCGATTTTTCTTCTAAAACTTGGTCGTTTCGGGCATTTTTGGGGCGTTCGACCTAGAATGTCGTTTTCAACCAAAAAAAGTGGTTTTTTTCGTCCAAAACAAACGCAATTGATTTTCTGGCCTTTTGGGGGTTTTTCGCTGTGAAGGTCGTTTCCACCCTATAAGTTGGTGTTTTTGTTACAAAACGGATACGTTCGACATTTCTATTAAAACTTGGTGTTTTCGGCCCATCGGTGGTGTTTTGCCGAGAATGTCCTTTTGGGTTGGTTTTGCTCTCTAGGTCGTTGCCACCCAAAAAAGAATGGTATTTTTCGTCTGAAACGGACACAGTTGAATTTTCTTGTCAAACTTGTTCGTTTTGTGCCGTTTGGTGATGTTTTGCTCAGAAAGTCGTTTGCTCCCTAATAGGGGGGTGTTTTTCGTCAAAATAGGACACAATCGATTTTTCTACTCAAACTTGGTGTTTTGGGGCCATTTGGGAGTGTTTTTAACTTAGAAGGTCGTTTCCCCATGAGAAAGTGGCGTTTCTCGTCCGAAATGGACACGGTTGAAATTCTGGCCAAACTTGGTCTTTTTGGGCCGTTTGGGGTCATTTTTCTCAGAAGGTCGTTTGTACCCTAAATTGTGGTGTTTTTTCGTCCAAAACGGATACAATTGATTTTTCTATTCAAACTTGGTCGCTTTGGGCATTTTTGGGGCGTTCGACCTAGAATGTCCTTTCCAACCTAAAACAGTGGTGTTTTTCGTCCACAACGAACACAATTTATTTTCTCGCCAAACTTGGACTTTTCTAGCCTTTCGGTGGCGTTTCGCTGTGAAGGTCGTTTCCACCCTATAAGGCGGTGTTTTTCTTCCAAAATGGATACGTTTGACTTTTCTATTAAAACTTGGTGTTTTTGGCCCTTCGGTGGCGTTTTTACTGAGAATGTCGTTTCCCCCCAAAGACAAAACTGGCGTTTTTCGTCCAAAACGGACGCAATTGATTTTCTGGTCAAACTTGGTATGTTTTTGCCTTTTCGGGCTGTTTTGCTCTGTAAGTCGTTGCTACCCAAAAAAGAATGGTATTTTTCGTCTGAAACGGACACAGTTGAATTTTCTTTTCAAACTTTTTCTTTTTGTGCCGTTTGGTGTTGTTTTGCTCAGAAAATCGTTTGCTCCTTAAAAGGGGGGTGTTTTCCGTAAAAAACGGACACAATTGCTTTTTGTACTCGAACTTGGTCTTTTTGGGCCATTTGGGGGTATTTTACTTTGAAGGTTGTTTACAGTTAAGAAAGTGTTGTTTTTCGTCCAAAACGGACACAATTGCTTTTCAAATCAAAATTGGACTTTTCGGGCCTTTTGGGGGGGGGGGGGGGAGGGGGGG
The DNA here is from genome assembly GCA_016647705.1 of Eucommia ulmoides. Classification (NCBI taxonomy): domain Eukaryota; kingdom Viridiplantae; phylum Streptophyta; class Magnoliopsida; order Garryales; family Eucommiaceae; genus Eucommia; species Eucommia ulmoides. The sequence goes on along the minus strand of CM028334.1, from coordinate 42,914,217 downwards.
GCATTTCGCTCAGAAGGTCGTTTCCACCCTAAAATGTGGTGTTTTCCTTCCAGAATGGTGACAATTGACTTTTCTACTTAAACTTGGTGTTTTGGGGCCTTTTGGTGGCGTTCGACCTAGAATGTCGTTTCCACCCAGAAAAGTAGTGTTTTTCGTCCAAATTGGACGCGATTGATTTTCTGGTCAAACTTGGTCGGTGGGTTGTTTCACTCAGTAAGCCGTTTCCACCCAAAAAAGTCGTATTTTTAGTCTGAAACAGACACAGTTGAATTTTCTTGTCAAACTTGTTCTTTTTGGGCCGTTTGGTGATGTGTTTTGCTCAGAAGATCGTTTCCTCCCGAAAAGGGCAGTTCTTTTTTTTTTTTGTAAAAGTTGGACCCAATTGATTTTTCTACTTAAACTCGGTCTTTTTTGGCCCTTTGGGGTTGTTTTTCTTAGAAGGTCGTTTCCGCTAAAGAAAGTGGTGTTTTTCGTCTAAAACAGACACAATTGATTTTCGGGTCAAACTTGCATTTTTCGGGCGTTTTGGGGGCATTTCGCTCAGAAGGTCGTTTCCACCCTAAAATGTGGTGTTTTCCTTCCAGAATGGTGACAATTGACTTTTCTACTTAAACTTGGTGATTTGGGGCCTTTTGGTGGCGTTCGACCTAGAATGTCGTTTCCAACCAGAAAAGTAGTGTTTTTCGTCCAAATTGGACGCGATTGATTTTCTGGTCAAACTTGGTCGGTGGGTTGTTTCGCTCAGTAAGCCGTTTCCACCCAAAAAAGTCGTATTTTTAGTCTGAAACGGACACAGTTGAATTTTCTTGTCAAACTTGTTCTTTTTGGGCCGTTTGGTGATGTGTTTTGCTCAGAAGATCGTTTCTCCCGAAAAGGGCAGTTCTTTTTTTTTTTTTGTAAAAGTTGGACACAATTGATTTTTCTACTTAAACTCGGTCTTTTTTGGCCCTTTGGGGTTGTTTTTCTTAGAAGGTCGTTTCCGCTAAAGAAAGTGGTGTTTTTCGTCCAAAACAGACACAATTGATTTTCAGGTCAAACTTGCATTTTTCGGGCATTTTGGGGGCATTTCGCTCAGAAGGTCGTTTCCACCCTAAAATGTGGTGTTTTCCTTCCAGAATGGTGACAATTGACTTTTCTACTTAAACTTGGTGTTTTGGGGCCTTTTGGTGGCGTTCGACCTAGAATGTCGTTTCCACCCAGAAAAGTAGTGTTTTTCGTCCAAATTGGATGCGATTGATTTTCTGGTCAAACTTGGTCGGTGGGTTGTTTCGCTCAGTAAGCCGTTTCCACCCAAAAAAGTCGTATTTTTAGTCTGAAACGGACACAGTTGAATTTTCTTGTCAAACTTGTTCTTTTTGGGCCGTTTGGTGATGTGTTTTGCTCAGAAGATCGTTTCCTCCCGAAAAGGGCAGTTCTTTTTTTTTTTTTTGTAAAAGTTGGACACAATTGATTTTTCTACTTAAACTCGGTCTTTTTTGGCCCTTTGGGGTTGTTTTTCTTAGAAGGTCGTTTCCGCTAAAGAAAGTGGTGTTTTTCGTCTAAAACAGACACAATTGATTTTCAGGTCAAACTTGCATTTTTCGGGCATTTTGGGGGCATTTCGCTCAGAAGGTCGTTTCCACCCTAAAATGTGGTGTTTTCCTTCCAGAATGGTGACAATTGACTTTTCTACTTAAACTTGGTGTTTTGGGGCCTTTTGGTGGCGTTCGACCTAGAATGTCGTTTCCACCCAGAAAAGTAGTGTTTTTCGTCCAAATTGGATGCGATTGATTTTCTGGTCAAACTTGGTCGGTGGGTTGTTTCGCTCAGTAAGCCGTTTCCACCCAAAAAAGTCGTATTTTTAGTCTGAAACGGACACAGTTGAATTTTCTTGTCAAACTTGTTCTTTTTGGGCCGTTCGGTGATGTGTTTTGCTCAGAAGATCGTTTCCTCCCGAAAAGGGCAGTTCTTTTTTTTTTTTTGTAAAAGTTGGACACAATTGATTTTTCTACTTAAACTCGGTCTTTTTTGGCCCTTTGGGGTTGTTTTTCTTAGAAGGTCGTTTCCGCTAAAGAAAGTGGTGTTTTTCGTCCAAAACAGACACAATTGATTTTCGGGTCAAACTTGCATTTTTCGGGCATTTTGGGGGCATTTCGCTCAGAAGGTCGTTTCCACCCTAAAATGTGGTGTTTTCCTTCCAGAATGGTGACAATTGACTTTTCTACTTAAACTTGGTGATTTGGGGCCTTTTGGTGGCGTTCGACCTAGAATGTCGTTTCCAACCAGAAAAGTAGTGTTTTTCGTCCAAATTGGACGCGATTGATTTTCTGGTCAAACTTGGTCGGTGGGTTGTTTCGCTCAGTAAGCCGTTTCCACCCAAAAAAGTCGTATTTTTAGTCTGAAACGGACACAGTTGAATTTTCTTGTCAAACTTGTTCTTTTTGGGCCGTTTGGTGATGTGTTTTGCTCAGAAGATCGTTTCTCCCGAAAAGGGCAGTTCTTTTTTTTTTTTTTGTAAAAGTTGGACACAATTGATTTTTCTACTTAAACTCGGTCTTTTTTGGCCCTTTGGGGTTGTTTTTCTTAGAAGGTCGTTTCCGCTAAAGAAAGTGGTGTTTTTCGTCCAAAACAGACACAATTGATTTTCAGGTCAAACTTGCATTTTTTCGGGCATTTTGGGGGCATTTCGCTCAGAAGGTCGTTTCCACCCTAAAATGTGGTGTTTTCCTTCCAGAATGGTGACAATTGACTTTTCTACTTAAACTTGGTGTTTTGGGGCCTTTTGGTGGCGTTCGACCTAGAATGTCGTTTCCACCCAGAAAAGTAGTGTTTTTCGTCCAAATTGGATGCGATTGATTTTCTGGTCAAACTTGGTCGGTGGGTTGTTTCGCTCAGTAAGCCGTTTCCACCCAAAAAAGTCGTATTTTTAGTCTGAAACGGACACAGTTGAATTTTCTTGTCAAACTTGTTCTTTTTGGGCCGTTCGGTGATGTGTTTTGCTCAGAAGATCGTTTCCTCCCGAAAAGGGCAGTTCTTTTTTTTTTTTTGTAAAAGTTGGACACAATTGATTTTTCTACTTAAACTCGGTCTTTTTTGGCCCTTTGGGGTTGTTTTTCTTAGAAGGTCGTTTCCGCTAAAGAAAGTGGTGTTTTTCGTCCAAAACAGACACAATTGATTTTCGGGTCAAACTTGCATTTTTCGGGCATTTTGGGGGCATTTCGCTCAGAAGGTCGTTTCCACCCTAAAATGTGGTGTTTTCCTTCCAGAATGGTGACAATTGACTTTTCTACTTAAACTTGGTGATTTGGGGCCTTTTGGTGGCGTTCGACCTAGAATGTCGTTTCCAACCAGAAAAGTAGTGTTTTTCGTCCAAATTGGACGCGATTGATTTTCTGGTCAAACTTGGTCGGTGGGTTGTTTCGCTCAGTAAGCCGTTTCCACCCAAAAAAGTCGTATTTTTAGTCTGAAACGGACACAGTTGAATTTTCTTGTCAAACTTGTTCTTTTTGGGCCGTTTGGTGATGTGTTTTGCTCAGAAGATCGTTTCTCCCGAAAAGGGCAGTTCTTTTTTTTTTTTTGTAAAAGTTGGACACAATTGATTTTTCTACTTAAACTCGGTCTTTTTTGGCCCTTTGGGGTTGTTTTTCTTAGAAGGTCGTTTCCGCTAAAGAAAGTGGTGTTTTTCGTCCAAAACAGACACAATTGATTTTCAGGTCAAACTTGCATTTTTCGGGCATTTTGGGGGCATTTCGCTCAGAAGGTCGTTTCCACCCTAAAATGTGGTGTTTTCCTTCCAGAATGGTGACAATTGACTTTTCTACTTAAACTTGGTGTTTTGGGGCCTTTTGGTGGCGTTCGACCTAGAATGTCGTTTCCACCCAGAAAAGTAGTGTTTTTCGTCCAAATTGGATGCGATTGATTTTCTGGTCAAACTTGGTCGGTGGGTTGTTTCGCTCAGTAAGCCGTTTCCACCCAAAAAAGTCGTATTTTTAGTCTGAAACGGACACAGTTGAATTTTCTTGTCAAACTTGTTCTTTTTGGGCCGTTTGGTGATGTGTTTTGCTCAGAAGATCGTTTCCTCCCGAAAAGGGCAGTTCTTTTTTTTTTTTTTGTAAAAGTTGGACACAATTGATTTTTCTACTTAAACTCGGTCTTTTTTGGCCCTTTGGGGTTGTTTTTCTTAGAAGGTCGTTTCCGCTAAAGAAAGTGGTGTTTTTCGTCCAAAACAGACACAATTGATTTTCAGGTCAAACTTGCATTTTTCGGGCATTTTGGGGGCATTTCGCTCAGAAGGTCGTTTCCACCCTAAAATGTGGTGTTTTCCTTCCAGAATGGTGACAATTGACTTTTCTACTTAAACTTGGTGTTTTGGGGCCTTTTGGTGGCGTTCGACCTAGAATGTCGTTTCCACCCAGAAAAGTAGTGTTTTTCGTCCAAATTGGATGCGATTGATTTTCTGGTCAAACTTGGTCGGTGGGTTGTTTCGCTCAGTAAGCCGTTTCCACCCAAAAAAGTCGTATTTTTAGTCTGAAACGGACACAGTTGAATTTTCTTGTCAAACTTGTTCTTTTTGGGCCGTTCGGTGATGTGTTTTGCTCAGAAGATCGTTTCCTCCCGAAAAGGGCAGTTCTTTTTTTTTTTTTGTAAAAGTTGGACACAATTGATTTTTCTACTTAAACTCGGTCTTTTTTGGCCCTTTGGGGTTGTTTTTCTTAGAAGGTCGTTTCCGCTAAAGAAAGTGGTGTTTTTCGTCCAAAACAGACACAATTGATTTTCGGGTCAAACTTGCATTTTTCGGGCATTTTGGGGGCATTTCGCTCAGAAGGTCGTTTCCACCCTAAAATGTGGTGTTTTCCTTCCAGAATGGTGACAATTGACTTTTCTACTTAAACTTGGTGATTTGGGGCCTTTTGGTGGCGTTCGACCTAGAATGTCGTTTCCAACCAGAAAAGTAGTGTTTTTCGTCCAAATTGGACGCGATTGATTTTCTGGTCAAACTTGGTCGGTGGGTTGTTTCGCTCAGTAAGCCGTTTCCACCCAAAAAAGTCGTATTTTTAGTCTGAAACGGACACAGTTGAATTTTCTTGTCAAACTTGTTCTTTTTGGGCCGTTTGGTGATGTGTTTTGCTCAGAAGATCGTTTCTCCCGAAAAGGGCAGTTCTTTTTTTTTTTTTTGTAAAAGTTGGACACAATTGATTTTTCTACTTAAACTCGGTCTTTTTTGGCCCTTTGGGGTTGTTTTTCTTAGAAGGTCGTTTCCGCTAAAGAAAGTGGTGTTTTTCGTCCAAAACAGACACAATTGATTTTCAGGTCAAACTTGCATTTTTCGGGCATTTTGGGGGCATTTCGCTCAGAAGGTCGTTTCCACCCTAAAATGTGGTGTTTTCCTTCCAGAATGGTGACAATTGACTTTTCTACTTAAACTTGGTGTTTTGGGGCCTTTTGGTGGCGTTCGACCTAGAATGTCGTTTCCACCCAGAAAAGTAGTGTTTTTCGTCCAAATTGGATGCGATTGATTTTCTGGTCAAACTTGGTCGGTGGGTTGTTTCGCTCAGTAAGCCGTTTCCACCCAAAAAAGTCGTATTTTTAGTCTGAAACGGACACAGTTGAATTTTCTTGTCAAACTTGTTCTTTTTGGGCCGTTTGGTGATGTGTTTTGCTCAGAAGATCGTTTCCTCCCGAAAAGGGCAGTTCTTTTTTTTTTTTTGTAAAAGTTGGACACAATTGATTTTTCTACTTAAACTCGGTCTTTTTTGGCCCTTTGGGGTTGTTTTTCTTAGAAGGTCGTTTCCGCTAAAGAAAGTGGTGTTTTTCGTCCAAAACAGACACAATTTATTTTCGGGTCAAACTTGCATTTTTCGGGCATTTTGGGGGCATTTCGCTCAGAAGGTCGTTTCCACCCTAAAATGTGGTGTTTTCCTTCCAGAATGGTGACAATTGACTTTTCTACTTAAACTTGGTGATTTGGGGCCTTTTGGTGGCGTTCGACCTAGAATGTCGTTTCCAACCAGAAAAGTAGTGTTTTTCGTCCAAATTGGACGCGATTGATTTTCTGGTCAAACTTGGTCGGTGGGTTGTTTCGCTCAGTAAGCCGTTTCCACCCAAAAAAGTCGTATTTTTAGTCTGAAACGGACACAGTTGAATTTTCTTGTCAAACTTGTTCTTTTTGGGCCGTTTGGTGATGTGTTTTGCTCAGAAGATCGTTTCTCCCGAAAAGGGCAGTTCTTTTTTTTTTTTTTGTAAAAGTTGGACACAATTGATTTTTCTACTTAAACTCGGTCTTTTTTGGCCCTTTGGGGTTGTTTTTCTTAGAAGGTCGTTTCCGCTAAAGAAAGTGGTGTTTTTCGTCCAAAACAGACACAATTGATTTTCAGGTCAAACTTGCATTTTTCGGGCATTTTGGGGGCATTTCGCTCAGAAGGTCGTTTCCACCCTAAAATGTGGTGTTTTCCTTCCAGAATGGTGACAATTGACTTTTCTACTTAAACTTGGTGTTTTGGGGCCTTTTGGTGGCGTTCGACCTAGAATGTCGTTTCCACCCAGAAAAGTAGTGTTTTTCGTCCAAATTGGATGCGATTGATTTTCTGGTCAAACTTGGTCGGTGGGTTGTTTCGCTCAGTAAGCCGTTTCCACCCAAAAAAGTCGTATTTTTAGTCTGAAACGGACACAGTTGAATTTTCTTGTCAAACTTGTTCTTTTTGGGCCGTTTGGTGATGTGTTTTGCTCAGAAGATCGTTTCCTCCCGAAAAGGGCAGTTCTTTTTTTTTTTTTGTAAAAGTTGGACACAATTGATTTTTCTACTTAAACTCAGTCTTTTTTGGCCCTTTGGGGTTGTTTTTCTTAGAAGGTCGTTTCCGCTAAAGAAAGTGGTGTTTTTCGTCCAAAACAGACACAATTGATTTTCAGGTCAAACTTGCATTTTTCGGGCATTTTGGGGGCATTTCGCTCAGAAGGTCGTTTCCACCCTAAAATGTGGTGTTTTCCTTCCAGAATGGTGACAATTGACTTTTCTACTTAAACTTGGTGTTTTGGGGCCTTTTGGTGGTGTTCGACCTAGAATGTCGTTTCCACCCAGAAAAGTAGTGTTTTTCGTCCAAATTGGATGCGATTGATTTTCTGGTCAAACTTGGTCGGTGGGTTGTTTCGCTCAGTAAGCCGTTTCCACCCAAAAAAGTCGTATTTTTAGTCTGAAACGGACACAGTTGAATTTTCTTGTCAAACTTGTTCTTTTTGGGCCGTTCGGTGATGTGTTTTGCTCAGAAGATCGTTTCCTCCCGAAAAGGGCAGTTCTTTTTTTTTTTTTGTAAAAGTTGGACACAATTGATTTTTCTACTTAAACTCGGTCTTTTTTGGCCCTTTGGGGTTGTTTTTCTTAGAAGGTCGTTTCCGCTAAAAAAAGTGGTGTTTTTCGTCCAAAACAGACACAATTGATTTTCGGGTCAAACTTGCATTTTTCGGGCATTTTGGGGGCATTTCGCTCAGAAGGTCGTTTCCACCCTAAAATGTGGTGTTTTCCTTCCAGAATGGTGACAATTGACTTTTCTACTTAAACTTGGTGTTTTGGGGCCTTTTGGTGGCGTTCGACCTAGAATGTCGTTTCCACCCAGAAAAGTAGTGTTTTTTCGTCCAAATTGGATGCGATTGATTTTCTGGTCAAACTTGGTCGGTGGGTTGTTTCGCTCAGTAAGCCGTTTCCACCCAAAAAAGTCGTATTTTTAGTCTGAAACGGACACAGTTGAATTTTCTTGTCAAACTTGTTCTTTTTGGGCTGTTTGGTGATGTGTTTTGCTCAGAAGATCGTTTCCTCCCGAAAAGGCAGTTCTTTTTTTTTTTTTGTAAAAGTTGGACACAATTGATTTTTCTACTTAAACTCGGTCTTTTTTGGCCCTTGGGGTTGTTTTTCTTAGAAGGTCGTTTCCGCTAAAGAAAGTGGTGTTTTTCGTCCAAAACAGACACAATTGATTTTCAGGTCAAACTTGCATTTTTCGGGCATTTTGGGGGCATTTCGCTCAGAAGGTCGTTTCCACCCTAAAATGTGGTGTTTTCCTTCTAGAATGGTGACAATTGACTTTTCTACTTAAACTTGGTGTTTTGGGGCCTTTTGGTGGCGTTCGACCTAGAATGTCGTTTCCACCCAGAAAAGTAGTGTTTTTCGTCCAAATTGGATGCGATTGATTTTCTGGTCAAACTTGGTCGGTGGGTTGTTTCGCTCAGTAAGCCGTTTCCACCCAAAAAAGTCGTATTTTTAGTCTGAAACGGACACAGTTGAATTTTCTTGTCAAACTTGTTCTTTTTGGGCTGTTTGGTGATGTGTTTTGCTCAGAAGATCGTTTCCTCCCGAAAAGGCAGTTCTTTTTTTTTTTTTGTAAAAGTTGGACACAATTGATTTTTCTACTTAAACTCGGTCTTTTTTGGCCCTTTGGGGTTGTTTTTCTTAGAAGGTCGTTTCCGCTAAAGAAAGTGGTGTTTTTCGTCCAAAACAGACACAATTGATTTTCAGGTCAAACTTGCATTTTTCGGGCATTTTGGGGGCATTTCGCTCAGAAGGTCGTTTCCACCCTAAAATGTGGTGTTTTCCTTCCAGAATGGTGACAATTGACTTTTCTACTTAAACTTGGTGTTTTGGGGCCTTTTGGTGGCATTCGACCTAGAATGTCGTTAACACCCAGAAAAGTAGTGTTTTTCGTCCAAATTGGACGCAATTGATTTTCTGGTCAAACTTGGTCGGTGGGTTGTTTCGCTCAGTAAGCCGTTGCCACCCAAAAAAGTCGTATTTTTAGTCTGAAACGGACACAGTTGAATTTTCTTGTCAAACTTGTTCTTTTTGGGCCGTTTGGTGATGTGTTTTGCTCAGAAGATCGTTTCCTCCCGAAAAGGGCTGTTCTTTTTTTTTTTGTAAAAGTTGGACACAATTGATTTTTCTACTTAAACTCGGTCTTTTTTGGCCCTTTGGGGTTGTTTTTCTTAGAAGGTCGTTTCCGCTAAAGGAAGTGGTGTTTTTCGTCCAAAACAGACACAATTGATTTTCAGGTCAAACTTGCATTTTTCGGGCATTTTGGGGGCATTTCGCTCATAAGGTCGTTTCTACCCAAAAAGGTGGTGTTTTTCTTCAAAAACAGATACGATTGACATTTCTACTCAAACTTGGTGTTTTTGGGCCTTTGGGTGGCGTTTTGCCTAGAATGTCGTTTCCACCCAAAAAAAAGTGTTTCTTTTTCGTCCAAAATGGATGCAATTGATTTTCTGGTCCAACTTGGTCTGTTTCGGCCTTTTGGAGTTAGTTTGCTCTGTAATCCGTTTCCACCCAAAAAAAATGGTATTTTTCGTCTGAAACGGACACGATTGAATTTTCTTTTCACCCAAAAGAGTGGTGTTTGTCCTCCAAAACGGACGCAATCGATTTTCTTGTCAAACCTGTTTTTTTTCTTTTTTTTTTTGCCTTTTGGGTTGGTTTCACTCAGTAAGCTGTTGCCACCCATAAAAATGGTATTTTCGACTGAAACGGACACAGTTGAATTTTCTCGTCAAACTTGGTCTTTTCGTGCCGTTTGGTGATGTTAATCTCAGAAGATCGCTTGCTCCCTAGAAGTGGGGGTGTTTTTCGTCGAAAAAGGAAACAATCGATTTTTCTACTCAAACTTGGTCTTTTTGGGCCATTCGGGGGTGTTTTACTTAGAAGGTCGTTCCCCCTTGAGAAAGTGGCATTTTTCGTCCGAAATGGACACAATTGAATTTTCTGGCGAAACTTGGTCTTTTTGGACCGTTTGGGGTCATTTTTCTCATATGGTCGTTTGCACCCTAAAAGGTGGTGTTTTTCGTCCAAAACGAACATAATTGATTTTTCTTCTAAAACTTGGTCGTCTTGGGCATTTTTGGGGCGTTCGACCTAGAATGTCGTTTTCAACCAAAAAAAGTGGTTTTTTTTCGTCCAAAACAAACGCAATTGATTTTCTGGCCTTTTGGGGGGTTTTTCGCTGTGAAGGTCGTTTCCACCCTTATAAGTTGGTGTTTTTGTTACAAAACGGATACGTTCGACATTTCTATTAAAACTTGGTGTTTTCGGCCCATCGGTGGTGTTTTGCCGAGAATGTCGTTTCCACCAAAAAGAAGTGGCCTTTTTAGTCGAAAACGGACGCAATTGATTTTCTGGTCAAACTTGGTATGTTTTTGCCTTTTGGGTTGGTTTTGCTCTCTAGGTCGTTGCCACCCAAAAAAGAATGGTATTTTTCGTCTGAAACGGACACAGTTGAATTTTCTTGTCAAACTTGTTCGTTTTGTGCCGTTTGGTGATGTTTTGCTCAGAAAGTCGTTTGCTCCCTAATAGGGGGGTGTTTTTCGTCAAAATAGGACACAATCGATTTTTCTACTCAAACTTGGTGTTTTGGGGCCATTTGGGGGTGTTTTTAACTTAGAAGGTCGTTTCCCCTTGAGAAAGTGGCGTTTCTCGTCCGAAATGGACACGGTTGAAGTTTCTAGCCAAACTTGGTTTTTTTGGGCCGTTTGGGGTCATTTTTCTCAGAAGGTCGTTTGTACCTTAAATTGTGGTGTTTTTTCGTCGAAAACGGATACAATTGATTTTTCTATTCAAACTTGGTCGTTTTGGGCATTTTTGGGGCGTTCGACCTAGAATGTCCTTTCCAACCTAAAACAGTGGTGTTTTTCGTCCACAACGGACACAATTTATTTTCTCTTCAAACTTGGACTTTTCTGGCCTTTCGGTGGCGTTTCGCTGTGAAGGTCGTTTCCACCCTATAAGGCGGTGTTTTTCTTCCAAAATGGATACGTTTGACTTTTCTATTAAAACTTGGTGTTTTTGGCCCTTCGGTGGCGTTTTTACTGAGAATGTCGTTTCCCCCCAAAGACAAAACTGGCGTTTTTTCGTCCAAAACGGACGCAATTGATTTTCTGGTCAAACTTGGTATGTTTTTGCCTTTTCGGGCTGTTTTGCTCTGTAAGTCGTTGCTACCCAAAAAAGAATGGTATTTTTCGTCTGAAACGGACACAGTTGAATTTTCTTTTCAAACTTTTTCTTTTTGTGCCGTTTGGTGATGTTTTGTTCCTTAAAAGGGGGGTGTTTTCCGTAAAAAACGGACACAATTGCTTTTTGTACTCGAACTTGGTCTTTTAGGGCCATTTGGGGGTATTTTACTTTGATGGTTGTTTACAGTTAAGAAAGTGTTGTTTTTCGTCCAAAACGGACACAATTGCTTTTCAAATCAAAATTGGACTTTTCGGGCCTTTTGGGGGGGGGGAGGGGGGGGCATTTCGCTCAGAAGGTCGTTTCCACCCTAAAATGTGGTGTTTTCCTTCCAGAATGGTGACAATTGACTTTTCTACCTAAACTTGGTGTTTTGGGGCCTTTTGGTGGCGTTCGACCTAGAATGTCGTTTCCACCCAGAAAAGTAGTGTTTTTCGTCCAAATTGGACGCGATTGATTTTCTGGTCAAACTTGGTCGGTGGGTTGTTTCACTCAGTAAGCCGTTTCCACCCAAAAAAGTCGTATTTTTAGTCTGAAACAGACACAGTTGAATTTTCTTGTCAAACTTGTTCTTTTTTGGCCGTTTGGTGATGTGTTTTGCTCAGAAGATCGTTTCCTCCCGAAAAGGGCAGTTCTTTTTTTTTTTTGTAAAAGTTGGACACAATTGATTTTTCTACTTAAACTCGGTCTTTTTTGGCCCTTTGGGGTTGTTTTTCTTAGAAGGTCGTTTCCGCTAAAGAAAGTGGTGTTTTTCGTCTAAAACAGACATAATTGATTTTCGGGTCAAACTTGCATTTTTTCGGGCATTTTGGGGGCATTTCGCTCAGAAGGTCGTTTCCACCCTAAAATGTGGTGTTTTCCTTCCAGAATGGTGACAATTGACTTTTCTACTTAAACTTGGTGTTTTGGGGCCTTTTGGTGGCGTTCGACCTAGAATGTCGTTTCCACCCAGAAAAGTAGTGTTTTTCGTCCAAATTGGACGCGATTGATTTTCTGGTCAAACTTGGTCGGTGGGTTGTTTCGCTCAGTAAGCCGTTTCCACCCAAAAAAGTCGTATTTTTAGTCTGAAACGGACACAGTTGAATTTTCTTGTCAAACTTGTTCTTTTTGGGCCGTTTGGTGATGTGTTTTGCTCAGAAGATCGTTTCCTCCCGAAAAGGGCAGTTCTTTTTTTTTTTTTGTAAAAGTTGGACACAATTGATTTTTCTACTTAAACTCGGTCTTTTTTGGCCCTTTGGGGTTGTTTTTCTTAGAAGGTCGTTTCCGCTAAAGAAAGTGGTGTTTTTCGTCCAAAACAGACACAATTGATTTTCAGGTCAAACTTGCATTTTTCGGGCATTTTGGGGGCATTTCGCTCAGAAGGTCGTTTCCACCCTAAAATGTGGTGTTTTCCTTCCAGAATGGTGACAATTGACTTTTCTACTTAAACTTGGTGTTTTGGGGCCTTTTGGTGGCGTTCGACCTAGAATGTCGTTTCCACCCAGAAAAGTAGTGTTTTTCGTCCAAATTGGATGCGATTGATTTTCTGGTCAAACTTGGTCGGTGGGTTGTTTCGCTCAGTAAGCCGTTTCCACCCAAAAAAGTCGTATTTTTAGTCTGAAACGGACACAGTTGAATTTTCTTGTCAAACTTGTTCTTTTTGGGCCGTTCGGTGATGTGTTTTGCTCAGAAGATCGTTTCCTCCCGAAAAGGGCAGTTCTTTTTTTTTTTTTGTAAAAGTTGGACACAATTGATTTTTCTACTTAAACTCGGTCTTTTTTGGCCCTTTGGGGTTGTTTTTCTTAGAAGGTCGTTTCCGCTAAAAAAAAGTGGTGTTTTTCGTCCAAAACAGACACAATTGATTTTCGGGTCAAACTTGCATTTTTCGGGCATTTTGGGGGCATTTCGCTCAGAAGGTCGTTTCCACCCTAAAATGTGGTGTTTTCCTTCCAGAATGGTGACAATTGACTTTTCTACTTAAACTTGGTGTTTTGGGGCCTTTTGGTGGCGTTCGACCTAGAATGTCGTTTCCACCCAGAAAAGTAGTGTTTTTCGTCCAAATTGGATGCGATTGATTTTCTGGTCAAACTTGGTCGGTGGGTTGTTTCGCTCAGTAAGCCGTTTCCACCCAAAAAGTCGTATTTTTAGTCTGAAACGGACACAGTTGAATTTTCTTGTCAAACTTGTTCTTTTTGGGCTGTTTGGTGATGTGTTTTGCTCAGAAGATCGTTTCCTCCCGAAAAGGCAGTTCTTTTTTTTTTTTTTTGTAAAAGTTGGACACAATTGATTTTTCTACTTAAACTCGGTCTTTTTTGGCCCTTGGGGTTGTTTTTCTTAGAAGGTCGTTTCCGCTAAAGAAAGTGGTGTTTTTCGTCCAAAACAGACACAATTGATTTTCAGGTCAAACTTGCATTTTTCGGGCATTTTGGGGGCATTTCGCTCAGAAGGTCGTTTCCACCCTAAAATGTGGTGTTTTCCTTCTAGAATGGTGACAATTGACTTTTCTACTTAAACTTGGTGTTTTGGGGCCTTTTGGTGGCGTTCGACCTAGAATGTCGTTTCCACCCAGAAAAGTAGTGTTTTTCGTCCAAATTGGATGCGATTGATTTTCTGGTCAAACTTGGTCGGTGGGTTGTTTCGCTCAGTAAGCCGTTTCCACCCAAAAAAGTCGTATTTTTAGTCTGAAACGGACACAGTTGAATTTTCTTGTCAAACTTGTTCTTTTTGGGCTGTTTGGTGATGTGTTTTGCTCAGAAGATCGTTTCCTCCCGAAAAGGCAGTTCTTTTTTTTTTTTTGTAAAAGTTGGACACAATTAATTTTTCTACTTAAACTCGGTCTTTTTTGGCCCTTTGGGGTTGTTTTTCTTAGAAGGTCGTTTCCGCTAAAGAAAGTGGTGTTTTTCGTCCAAAACAGACACAATTGATTTTCAGGTCAAACTTGCATTTTTCGGGCATTTTGGGGGCATTTCGCTCAGAAGGTCGTTTCCACCCTAAAATGTGGTGTTTTCCTTCCAGAATGGTGACAATTGACTTTTCTACTTAAACTTGGTGTTTTGGGGCCTTTTGGTGGCGTTCGACCTAGAATGTCGTTAACACCCAGAAAAGTAGTGTTTTTCGTCCAAATTGGACGCAATTGATTTTCTGGTCAAACTTGGTCGGTGGGTTGTTTCGCTCAGTAAGCCGTTGCCACCCAAAAAAGTCGTATTTTTAGTCTGAAACGGACACAGTTGAATTTTCTTGTCAAACTTGTTCTTTTTGGGCCGTTTGGTGATGTGTTTTGCTCAGAAGATCGTTTCCTCCCGAAAAGGGCTGTTCTTTTTTTTTTTGTAAAAGTTGGACACAATTGATTTTTCTACTTAAACTCGGTCTTTTTTGGCCCTTTGGGGTTGTTTTTCTTAGAAGGTCGTTTCCGCTAAAGGAAGTGGTGTTTTTCGTCCAAAACAGACACAATTGATTTTCAGGTCAAACTTGCATTTTTCGGGCATTTTGGGGGCATTTCGCTCATAAGGTCGTTTCTACCCAAAAAGGTGGTGTTTTTCTTCAAAAACAGATACGATTGACATTTCTACTCAAACTTGGTGTTTTTGGGCCTTTGGGTGGCGTTTTGCCTAGAATGTCGTTTCCACCCAAAAAAAAGTGTTTCTTTTTCGTCCAAAATGGATGCAATTGATTTTCTGGTCCAACTTGGTCTGTTTCGGCCTTTTGGAGTTAGTTTGCTCTGTAATCCGTTTCCACCCAAAAAAAATGGTATTTTTCGTCTGAAACGGACACGATTGAATTTTCTTTTCACCCAAAAGAGTGGTGTTTGTCCTCCAAAACGGACGCAATCGATTTTCTTGTCAAACCTGTTTTTTTTTTTTTTTTTTTTTTGCCTTTTGGGTTGGTTTCACTCAGTAAGCTGTTGCCACCCATAAAAATGGTATTTTCGACTGAAACGGACACAGTTGAATTTTCTCGTCAAACTTGGTCTTTTCGTGCCGTTTGGTGATGTTAATCTCAGAAGATCGCTTGCTCCCTAGAAGTGGGGGTGTTTTTCGTCGAAAAAGGAAACAATCGATTTTTCTACTCAAACTTGGTCTTTTTGGGCCATTCGGGGGTGTTTTACTTAGAAGGTCGTTCCCCCTTGAGAAAGTGGCATTTTTCGTCCGAAATGGACACAATTGAATTTTCTGGCGAAACTTGGTCTTTTTGGACCGTTTGGGGTCATTTTTCTCATATGGTCGTTTGCACCCTAAAAGGTGGTGTTTTTCGTCCAAAACGAACATAATTGATTTTTCTTCTAAAACTTGGTCGTCTTGGGCATTTTTGGGGCGTTCGACCTAGAATGTCGTTTTCAACCAAAAAAAGTGGTTTTTTTCGTCCAAAACAAACGCAATTGATTTTCTGGCCTTTTGGGGGGTTTTTCGCTGTGAAGGTCGTTTCCACCCTATAAGTTGGTGTTTTTGTTACAAAACGGATACGTTCGACATTTCTATTAAAACTTGGTGTTTTCGGCCCATCGGTGGTGTTTTGCCGAGAATGTCGTTTCCACCAAAAAGAAGTGGCCTTTTTAGTCGAAAACGGACGCAATTGATTTTCTGGTCAAACTTGGTATGTTTTTGCCTTTTGGGTTGGTTTTGCTCTCTAGGTCGTTGCCACCCAAAAAAGAATGGTATTTTTCGTCTGAAACGGACACAGTTGAATTTTCTTGTCAAACTTGTTCGTTTTGTGCCGTTTGGTGATGTTTTGCTCAGAAAGTCGTTTGCTCCCTAATAGGGGGGTGTTTTTCGTCAAAATAGGACACAATCGATTTTTCTACTCAAACTTGGTGTTTTGGGGCCATTTGGGGGTGTTTTTAACTTAGAAGGTCGTTTCCCCTTGAGAAAGTGGCGTTTCTCGTCCGAAATGGACACGGTTGAAGTTTCTAGCCAAACTTGGTCTTTTTGGGCCGTTTGGGGTCATTTTTCTCAGAAGGTCGTTTGTACCCTAAATTGTGGTGTTTTTTCGTCCGAAAACGGATACAATTGATTTTTCTATTCAAACTTGGTCGTTTTGGGCATTTTTGGGGCGTTCGACCTAGAATGTCCTTTCCAACCTAAAACAGTGGTGTTTTTCGTCCACAACGGACACAATTTATTTTCTCTTCAAACTTGGACTTTTCTGGCCTTTCGGTGGCGTTTCGCTGTGAAGGTCGTTTCCACCCTATAAGGTGGTGTTTTTCTTCCAAAATGGATACGTTTGACTTTTCTATTAAAACTTGGTGTTTTTGGCCCTTCGGTGGCGTTTTTACTGAGAATGTCGTTTCCCCCCCAAAGACAAAACTGGCGTTTTTCGTCCAAAACGGACGCAATTGATTTTCTGGTCAAACTTGGTATGTTTTTGCCTTTTCGGGCTGTTTTGCTCTGTAAGTCGTTGCTACCCAAAAAAGAATGGTATTTTTCGTCTGAAACGGACACAGTTGAATTTTCTTTTCAAACTTTTTCTTTTTGTGCCGTTTGGTGATGTTTTGCTCCTTAAAAGGGGGGTGTTTTCCGTAAAAAACGGACACAATTGCTTTTTGTACTCGAACTTGGTCTTTTAGGGCCATTTGGGGGTATTTTACTTTGATGGTTGTTTACAGTTAAGAAAGTGTTGTTTTTCGTCCAAAACGGACACAATTGCTTTTCAAATCAAAATTGGACTTTTCGGGCCTTTTGGGGGGGGGGAGGGGGGGCATTTCGCTCAGAAGGTCGTTTCCACCCTAAAATGTGGTGTTTTCCTTCCAGAATGGTGACAATTGACTTTTCTACCTAAACTTGGTGTTTTGGGGCCTTTTGGTGGCGTTCGACCTAGAATGTCGTTTCCACCCAGAAAAGTAGTGTTTTTCGTCCAAATTGGACGCGATTGATTTTCTGGTCAAACTTGGTCGGTGGGTTGTTTCACTCAGTAAGCCGTTTCCACCCAAAAAAGTCGTATTTTTAGTCTGAAACAGACACAGTTGAATTTTCTTGTCAAACTTGTTCTTTTTTGGCCGTTTGGTGATGTGTTTTGCTCAGAAGATCGTTTCCTCCCGAAAAGGGCAGTTCTTTTTTTTTTTTGTAAAGTTGGACACAATTGATTTTTCTACTTAAACTCGGTCTTTTTTGGCCCTTTGGGGTTGTTTTTCTTAGAAGGTCGTTTCCGCTAAAGAAAGTGGTGTTTTTCGTCTAAAACAGACATAATTGATTTTCGGGTCAAACTTGCATTTTTCGGGCATTTTGGGGGCATTTCGCTCAGAAGGTCGTTTCCACCCTAAAATGTGGTGTTTTCCTTCCAGAATGGTGACAATTGACTTTTCTACTTAAACTTGGTGTTTTGGGGCCTTTTGGTGGCGTTCGACCTAGAATGTCGTTTCCACCCAGAAAAGTAGTGTTTTTCGTCCAAATTGGACGCGATTGATTTTCTGGTCAAACTTGGTCGGTGGGTTGTTTCGCTCAGTAAGCCGTTTCCACCCAAAAAAGTCGTATTTTTAGTCTGAAACGGACACAGTTGAATTTTCTTGTCAAACTTGTTCTTTTTGGGCCGTTTGGTGATGTGTTTTGCTCAGAAGATCGTTTCCTCCCGAAAAGGGAAGTTCTTTTTTTTTTTTTTGTAAAAGTTGGACACAATTGATTTTTCTACTTAAACTCGGTCTTTTTTGGCCCTTTGGGGTTGTTTTTCTTAGAAGGTCGTTTCCGCTAAAGAAAGTGGTGTTTTTCGTCCAAAACAGACACAATTGATTTTCAGGTCAAACTTGCATTTTTCGGGCATTTTGGGGGCATTTCGCTCAGAAGGTCGTTTCCACCCTAAAATGTGGTGTTTTCCTTCCAGAATGGTGACAATTGACTTTTCTACTTAAACTTGGTGTTTTGGGGCCTTTTGGTGGCGTTCGACCTAGAATGTCGTTTCCACCCAGAAAAGTAGTGTTTTTCGTCCAAATTGGATGCGAATTGATTTTCTGGTCAAACTTGGTCGGTGGGTTGTTTCGCTCAGTAAGCCGTTTCCACCCAAAAAAGTCGTATTTTTAGTCTGAAATGGACACAGTTGAATTTTCTTGTCAAACTTGTTCTTTTTGGGCCGTTTGGTGATGTGTTTTGCTCAGAAGATCGTTTCCTCCCGAAAAGGGCAGTTCTTTTTTTTTTTTTTTGTAAAAGTTGGACACAATTGATTTTTCTACTTAAACTCGGTCTTTTTTGGCCCTTTGGGGTTGTTTTTCTTAGAAGGTCGTTTCCGCTAAAGAAAGTGGTGTTTTTCGTCCAAAACAGACACAATTGATTTTCAGGTCAAACTTGCATTTTTTCGGGCATTTTGGGGGCATTTCGCTCATAAGGTCGTTTCTACCCAAAATGGTGGTGTTTTTCTTCAAAAACAGATACGATTGACATTTCTACTCAAACTTGGTGTTTTTGGGCCTTTGGGTGGCGTTTTGCCTAGAATGTCAGTTTCCACCCAAAAAAAAGTGTTTCTTTTTCGTCCAAAATGGATGCAATTGATTTTCTGGTCCAACTTGGTCTGTTTCGGCCTTTTGGAGTTAGTTTGCTCTGTAATCCGTTTTCCACCCAAAAAAAATGGTATTTTTCGTCTGAAACGGACACGATTGAATTTTCTTTTCACCCAAAAGAGTGGTGTTTGTCCTCCAAAACGGACGCAATCTGATTTTCTTGTCAAACCTGTTTTTTTTTTTTTTTTTTTTTTGCCTTTTGGGTTGGTTTCACTCAGTAAGCTGTTGCCACCCATAAAAATGGTATTTTCGACTGAAACGGACACAGTTGAATTTTCTCGTCAAACTTGGTCTTTTCGTGCCGTTTGGCGATGTTAATCTCAGAAGATCGCTTGCTCCCTAGAAGTGGGGGTGTTTTTCGTCGAAAAAGGAAACAATCGATTTTTCTACTCAAACTTGGTCTTTTTGGGCCATTTGGGGGTGTTTTACTTAGAAGGTCGTTCCCCCTTGAGAAAGTGGCATTTTTCGTCCGAAATGGACACAATTGAATTTTCTGGCGAAACTTGGTCTTTTTGGACCGTTTGGGGTCATTTTTCTCATATGGTCGTTTGCACCCTAAAAGGTGGTGTTTTTTGTCCAAAACGAACGTAATTGATTTTTCTTCTAAAACTTGGTCGTTTTGGGCATTTTTGGGGCGTTCCGACCTAGAATGTCGTTTTCAACCAAAAAAAGTGGTTTTTTTTCGTCCAAAACGAACGCAATTGATTTTCTGGCCTTTTGGGGGTTTTTCGCTGTGAAGGTCGTTTCCACCCTATAAGTTGGTGTTTTTGTTACAAAACGGATACGTTCGACATTTCTATTAAACTTGGTGTTTTTGGCCCATCGGTGGTGTTTTGCCGAGAATGTCGCTTCCACCAAAAAAAGTGGCCTTTTTAGTCGAAAACGGACGCAATTGATTTTCTGGTCAAACTTGGTATGTTTTTGCCTTTTGGGTTGGTTTTGCTCTCTAGGTCGTTGCCACCCAAAAAACAATGGTATTTTTCGTCTGAAACGGACACAGTTGAATTTTCTTGTCAAACTTGTTCGTTTTGTGCCGTTTGGTGATGTTTTGCTCAGAAAGTCGTTTGCTCCCTCATAGGGGGGTGTTTTTCGTCAAAATAGGACACAATCGATTTTTCTACTCAAACTTGGTGTTTTGGGGCCATTTGGGGGTGTTTTTGCTTAGAAGGTCGTTTCCCCTTGAGAAAGTGGCGTTTCTCGTCCGAAATGGACACAGTTGAAGTTTCTGGCCAAACTTGGTCTTTTTGGGCCGTTTGGGGTCATTTTTCTCAGAAGGTCGTTTGTACCCTAAATTGTGGTGTTTTTTCGTCCAAAACGGATACAATTGATTTTTCTATTCAAACTTGGTCGTTTTGGGCATTTTTGGGGCGTTCGACCTAGAATGTCCTTTCCAACCTAAAAAAGTGGTGTTTTTCGTCCCCAATGGACACAATTTATTTTCTCGCCAAACTTGGACTTTTCTGGCCTTTCGGTGGCGTTTCGCTGTGAAGGTCGTTTCCACCCTATAAGGTGGTGTTTTTCTTCCAAAATGGATACGTTTAACTTTTCTATTAAAACTTGGTGTTTTTGGCCCTTCGGTGGCGTTTTTACTGAGAATGTCGTTTCCCACCCCCCCAAAAAAAAACTGGCGTTTTTCGTCCAAAACGGACGCAATTGATTTTCTGGTCAAACTTGGTATGTTTTTGCCTTTTCGGGCTGTTTTGCTCTGTAAGTCGTTGCTACCCAAAAAAGAATGGTATTTTTCGTCTGAAACGGACACAGTTGAATTTTCTTTTCAAACTTTTTCTTTTTGTGCCGTTTGGTGATGTTTTTCTCAGAAAATCGTTTGCTCCTTAAAAGGGGGGTGTTTTTCGTAAAAAACGGACACAATTGCTTTTTGTACTCGAACTTGGTCTTTCTGGGCCATTTGGGGGTGTTTTACTTTGAAGGTTGTTTACAGTTAAGAAAGTGTTGTTTTTTCGTCCAAAACGGACACAATTGTTTTTCAAATCAAAATTGGACTTTTCGGGCCTTTTGGGGGCATTTCGCTCAGAAGGTCGTTTCCACCCTAAAATGTGCTGTTTTCCTTCCAGAATGGTGACAATTGACTTTTCTACTTAAACTTGGTGTTTTTGGGCCTTTTGGTGGCGTTCGACCTAGAATGTCGTTTCCACCCAGAAAAGTAGTGTTTTTCGTCCAAATTGGACGCAATTGATTTTCTGGTCAAACTAGGTCGGTGGGTTGTTTTGCTCAGTAAGTCGTTCCCACCCAAAAAAGTGGTATTTTTAGTCTGAAACGGACACAGTTGAATTTTCTTGTCAAACTTGTTCTTTTTGGGCCGTTTGGTGATGTGTTTTGCTCAGAAGATCGTTTCCTCCCGAAAAGGGCAGTTCTTTTTTTTTTTTTTTTTTTTTTTTTTGTAAAAGTTGGACGCAATTGATTTTTCTACTTAAACTCGGTCTTTTTTGGCCCTTTGGGGTTGTTTTTCTTAGAAGGTCGTTTCCGCTAAAGAAAGTTGATGAGAACCAACGTGCACCAACAAAGGATCCGCTGCATGTTCCAATTGGGCCTATTACGAGGGCAAGATCCAAGAAGATCAAAGAAGCACTTAATGGGCTAATTCAAGATATATGGGCTGAATCTAAAGTCATAATGCCCAAGTTAGGCCCAAATGGCAATCAAGGCCTAATCCATCTCATAAAGGCAAGCAAATGGGCTTAGTCATGAACTTAAATGGGCCAAAACATGAGACCCACGAAATTCTACTTATTTATTTTAGTTTATATCATTTTGTAAGACATCAATGCCAATTAGTATTTTTATTTTCTAGTATTGATCTTGTAATAAGTTTGAAAGGCATCTAGGACTTTTGTTCTTGTAGCCTCCCCCTAGGTGTGAAATGCCACCCACTATCTATAGTAGGGTGTGCTAAAGTTGAAGACTTCTTGTGTGAAAAGGACAACCCTAGGTGTGAAAGACCGCCCCCTATCTAAGGTAGGGTGTGCTTGACCACCCACTAGCCTAGGCTCTTCTTTGTGTTGGTTGCCTATTTAAGAGAGTTGTATTCCATGGGAAAAACACATTACTTGAATAATATATCAGATTGAGAGAGTTTTCTCTTGAGTTCTTCATAGAACTTTTCTTTGAACTTATCAAGAATTTCTTGTGGCGTTCAAACTTTATAACTTCGGTTCGTGATTCCATTATAATCTTTGGGTCGAGGTTTGTTATTTTATACCTTTGGTTCGCGTTTCATTCATAAACGTTGGGTCAAGGTTTCTATCAAACATTCTGTATTTTTGTGTTCTTCCTTTCTTTCTTTTCATTATAAATCCAGATTTTAGATCGATCCTAGCAAAGACATCATAAATTGGTTTCGGGTCTCACTAATTCTTGGTGAGGTTCGCATCATTTGGTAATCAGAGCACGGTTCTAAAATCAGGTTTGATCTATCCTTGTTTTTCATTAATTAGTTTCTTTTATTTCATCTTCAATTCTATTCAGATCTTGTTTAAGTCTTCAATTCTGTTCAGATCTCGTTTAAAGCTTCAATTCTGTTCAGATCTTGTTAAGTGTTCAAATCTGTTCAGATCTTGTTTAAAGTCTTCAAATTTGTTAGATATTTTTAAGGTTATTGTCATCATCAAAAAAAAAAAAAAAAAAAAAAAAAAAAAACGAAAATCCTGCAGCCAAAAAAAAAAAAAAAAACAGAAACAGAAACAAAACAAAAAAAAAAAAAAAACGAAAATCCTACAGCCAAAAAGAGAGCATATTCTTCTTGATCGATTCCATAACTTATCCTTTGTGTTGTCCTTGTTCGTTTTGTTTTCTTTCCTAAATTTCATTCTTAGTGAAGTGAATCACAGAGTTCGGATTGTTGCGAGAAATTCTGATTGAGATATGTTAAGTTCAATAAAGAACTAAAAGAGGAAGCTACGAGTGAAAAAAGGCAAGAGAGTGTGAGTGACATACTTTGAGTGCAAACACGTGAGGGAGTGTGTGAGGACTTATTCTCTAATATTTCTATTTTCAAGATATGTCTTCCAGGGGTAACACATCAAACAATGAAGGAGGGGAAGTGACGACCACCATGTTGCAGGCTATGCAACAACAATTTGAACGCATAAATGTGGTGTTTAATGAAATACGGGATCGGATGGATAAGCAAGACGCTGCTATTGCCGCTTGGCGTGAGGGGCAGCCCCAAGGAGTCCCAAATGCTAGAAGAAGGCAAGAAAGGCGTGCCCAAGTGGAAAATTCTGATGGTGACCACGAGGATGAGTTCAAAAATGATGAAGAGCAATCTTCATTGAACGGCGAGGGTTGGTTCGTGCCAAGGGTAGAAAGGCGTGGTAGAGTTTTCCGCAGAGATCC
>CM028334.1:42866451-42886451 GCA_016647705.1 Eucommia ulmoides | reverse complement strand
TCCTTCTTTTTTTTCATTATAAATCCAGATTTTAGATCGATCCTAGCAAAGACATCATAAATTGGTTTCGGGTCTCACTAATTCTTGGTGAGGTTCGCATCAAAAGTGGTGTTTTTCGTCCAAAACAGACACAATTGATTTTCAGGTCAAACTTGCATTTTTCGGGCATTTTGGGGGCATTTCGCTCATAAGGTCGTTTCTACCCAAAAAGGTGGCGTTTTTCTTCAAAAACAGATACGATTGACATTTCTACTCAAACTTGGTGTTTTTGGGCCTTTTGGTGGCGTTTTGCCTAGAATGTCGTTTCCACCCAAAAAAAAGTGTTTCTTTTTCGTCCAAAATGGATGCAATTGATTTTCTGGTCCAACTTGGTCTGTTTCGGCCTTTTGGAGTTAGTTTGCTCTGTAATCCGTTTCCACCCAAAAAAAATGGTATTTTTCGTCTGAAACGGACACGATTGAATTTTCTTTTCACCCAAAAGAGTGGTGTTTGTCCTCCAAAACGGACGCAATTGATTTTCTTGTCAAACCTGGTTTTTTTTTTTTTTTTTTGCCTTTTGGGTTGGTTTCACTCAGTAAGCTGTTGCCACCCATAAAAATGGTATTTTCGACTGAAACGGACACAGTTGAATTTTCTCGTCAAACTTGGTCTCTTCGTGCCGTTTGGCGATGTTAATCTCAGAAGATCGCTTGCTCCCTAGAAGTGGGGGTGTTTTTCGTCGAAAAAGGAAACAATCGATTTTTCTACTCAAACTTGGTCTTTTTGGGCCATTTGGGGGTGTTTTACTTAGAAGGTCGTTCCCCCTTGAAAAAGTGGCATTTTTCGTCCGAAGTGGACACAATTGAATTTTCTGGCGAAACTTGGTCTTTTTGGACCGTTTGGGGTCATTTTTCTCATATGGTCGTTTGCACCCTAAAAGGTGGTGTTTTTCGTCCAAAACGAACATAATTGATTTTTCTTCTAAAACTTGGTCGTTTTGGGCATTTTTGGGGCGTTCGACCTAGAATGTCGTTTTCAACCAAAAAAAGTGGTTTTTTTCGTCCAAAACGAACGCAGTTGATTTTCTGGCCTTTTGGGGGTTTTTCCGCTGTGAAGGTCGTTTCCACCCTATAAGTTGGTGTTTTTGTTACAAAACGGATACGTTCGACATTTCTATTAAAACTTGGTGTTTTTGGCTCATCGGTGGTGTTTTGCCGAGAATGTCGTTTCCACCAAAAAGAAGTGGCCTTTTTAGTCGAACACGGACACAATTGATTTTCTGGTCAAACTTGGTATGTTTTTGCCTTTTGGGTTGGTTTTGCTCTCTAGGTCGTTGCCACCCAAAAAAGAATGGTATTTTTCGTCTAAAACGGACACAGTTGAATTTTCTCGTCAAACTTGGTCTCTTTCGTGCCGTTTGGCGATGTTAATCTCAGAAGATCGCTTGCTCCCTAGAAGTGGGGGTGTTTTTCGTCGAAAAAGGAAACAATCGATTTTTCTACTCAAACTTGGTCTTTTTGGGCCATTCGGGGGTGTTTTACTTAGAAGGTCGTTCCCCCTTGAGAAAGTGGCATTTTTCGTCCGAAGTGGACACAATTGAATTTTCTGGCGAAACTTGGTCTTTTTGGACCGTTTGGGGTCATTTTTCTCATATGGTCATTTGCACCCTAAAAGGTGGTGTTTTTCGTCCAAAACGAACATAATTGATTTTTCTTCTAAAACTTGGTCGTTTTGGGCATTTTTGGGGCGTTCGACCTAGAATGTCGTTTTCAACCAAAAAAAGTGGTTTTTTTTTCGTCCAAAACGAACGCAGTTGATTTTCTGGCCTTTTGGGGGTTTTTCGCTGTGAAGGTCGTTTCCACCCTATAAGTTGGTGTTTTTGTTACAAAACGGATACGTTCGACATTTCTATTAAAACTTGGTGTTTTTGGCCCATCGGTGGTGTTTTGCCGAGAATGTCGTTTCCACCAAAAAGAAGTGGCCTTTTTAGTCGAAAACGGACGCAATTGATTTTCTGGTCAAACTTGGTATGTTTTTGCCTTTTGGGTTGGTTTTGCTCTCTAGGTCGTTGCCACCCAAAAAAGAATGGCATTTTTCGTCTGAAACGGACACAGTTGAATTTTCTTGTCAAACTTGTTCGTTTTGTGCCGTTTGGTGATGTTTTGCTCAGAAAGTCGTTTGCTCCCTCATAGGGGGGTGTTTTTCGTCAAAATAGGACACAATCGATTTTTCTACTCAAACTTGGTGTTTTTGGCCCTTCAGTGGCGTTTTTACTGAGAACGTCATTTCCCCACCAAAAAAAAACTGGCGTTTTTCGTCCAAAACGGACGCGATTGATTTTCTGGTCAAACTTGGTATGTTTTTGCCTTTTCGGGCTGTTTTGCTCTGTAAGTCGTTGCTACCCAAAAATGAATGGTATTTTTCGTCTGAAACGGACACAGTTGAATTTTCTTTCCAAACTTTTTCTTTTTGTGCCGTTTGGTGATGTTTTGCTCAGAAAATCGTTTGCTCCTTAAAAAGGGGGGTGTTTTTCGTAAAAAACGGACACAATTGCTTTTTGTACTCGAACTTGGTCTTTCTGGGACATTTGGGGGTGTTTTACTTTGAAGGTTGTTTACAGTTAAGAAAGTGTTGTTTTTTCGTCCAAAACGGACACAATTGTTTTTCAAATCAAAATTGGACTTTTCGGGCCTTTTGGGGGCATTTCGCTCAGAAGGTCGTTTCCACCCTAAAATGTGCTGTTTTCCTTCCAGAATGGTGACAATTGACTTTTCTACTTAAACTTGGTGTTTTTGGGCCTTTTGGTGGCGTTCGACCTAGAATGTCGTTTCCACCCTGAAAAGTAGTGTTTTTCGTCCAAATTGGACGCAATTGATTTTCTGGTCAAACTTGGTCGGTGGGTTGTTTTGCTCAGTAAGCCGTTTCCACCCAAAAAAGTGGTATTTTTAGTCTGAAACGGACACAGTTGAATTTTCTTGTCAAACTTGTTCTTTTCGGGCCGTTTGGCGATGTGTTTTGCTCAGAAGATCGTTTCCTCCCGAAAAGGGCAGTTCTTTTTTTTTTTTTTTTTTTTTTTTTTTGTAAAAGTTAGACACAATTGATTTTTCTACTTAAACTTGGTCTTTTTTGGCCCTTTGGGGTTGTTTTTCTTTGAAGGTCGTTTCCGCTAAAGAAAGTAGTGTTTTTCGTCCAAAACAGACACAATTGATTCTCAGGTCAAACTTGCATTTTTCGGGCATTTTGGAGGCATTTCGCTCATAAGGTCGTTTCTACCCAAAAAGGTGGCGTTTTTCTTCAAAAACAGATACGATTGACATTTCTACTCAAACTTGGTGTTTTTGGGCCTTTTGGTGGCGTTTTGCCTAGAATGTCATTTCCACCCAAAAAAAAGTGTTTCTTTTTCATCCAAAATGGATACAATTGATTTTCTGGTCCAACTTGGTCTGTTTCGGCCTTTTGGAGTTAGTTTGCTATGTAATCCGTTTCCACCCAAAAAAAATGGTATTTTTCGTCTGAAACGGACACGATTGAATTTTCTTTTCACCCAAAAGAGTGGTGTTTGTCCACCAAAACGGACGCAATTGATTTTCTTGTCAAACCTGTTTTTTTTTTTTTTTTTTTTTGCCTTTAGGGTTGGTTTCACTCAGTAAGCTGTTGCCACCCATAAAAATGGTATTTTCGACTGAAACGGACACAGTTGAATTTTCTCCTCAAACTTGGTCTTTTCGTGCCGTTTGGCGATGTTAATCTCAGAAGATCGCTTGCTCCCTAGAAGTGGGGGTGTTTTTCGTCGAAAAAGGAAACAATCGATTTTTCTACTCAAACTTGGTCTTTTTGGGCCATTTGGGGGTGTTTTACTTAGAAGGTCGTTCCCCCTTGAGAAAGTGGCATTTTTTGTCCGAAATGGACACAATTGAATTTTCTGGCGAAACTTGGTCTTTTTGGACCGTTTGGGGTCATTTTTCTCATATGGTCGTTTGCACCCTAAAAAGTGGTGTTTTTCGTTCAAAACAAACATAATTGATTTTTCTTCTAAAACTTGGTCGTTTTGGGCATTTTTGGGGCGTTCGACCTAGAATGTCGTTTTCAACCAAAAAAAGTGGTTTTTTTTCGTCTAAAACGAACGCAATTGATTTTCTGGCCTTTTGGGGGTTTTTCGCGGTGAAGGTCGTTTCCACCCTATAAGTTGGTGTTTTTGTTACAAAACGGATACGTTCGACATTTCTATTAAAACTTGGTGTTTTTGGCCCATCGGTGGTGTTTTGCCGAGAATGTCGTTTCCACCAAAAAGAAGTGGCCTTTTTAGTCGAAAACGGACGCAATTGATTTTCTGGTCAAACTTGGTATGTTTCTGCCTTTTGGGTTGGTTTTGCTCTCTAGGTCGTTGCCACCCAAAAAAGAATGGTATTTTTCGTCTGAAACGGACACAGTTGAATTTTCTTGTCAAACTTGTTCGTTTTGTGCCGTTTGGTGATGTTTTTGCTCAGAAAGTCGTTTGCTCCCTCATAGGGGGGTGTTTTTCGTCAAAATAGGACACAATCGATTTTTCTACTCAAACTTGGTGTTTTGGGGCCATTTGGGGGTGTTTTTACTTAGAAGGTCGTTTCCCCTTGAGAAAGTGGCGTTTCTCGTCCGAAATGGACACAGTTGAAGTTTCTGGCCAAACTTGGTCTTTTTGGGCCGTTTGGGGTCATTTTTCTCAGAAGGTCGTTTGTACCCTAAATTGTGGTGTTTTTTCGTCCAAAACGGATACAATTGATTTTTCTATTCAAACTTGGTCGTTTTGGGCATTTTTGGGGCGTTCGACCTAGAATGTCCTTTCCAACCTAAAAAAGTGGTGTTTTTCGTCCACAACGGACACAATTTATTTTCTCGCCAAACTTGGACTTTTCGGGCCTTTCGGTGGCATTTCGCTGTGAAGGTCGTTTCCACCCTATAAGGTGGTGTTTTTCTTCCAAAATGGATACGTTTGACTTTTCTATTAAAACTTGGTGTTTTTGGCCTTTCGGTGGCGTTTTTACTGAGAATGTCGTTTCCCCCCCGCCAAAAAAAACTGGAGTTTTTCGTCCAAAACGGACGCAATTGATTTTCTGGTCAAACTTGGTATGTTTTTGCCTTTTGGGTTGGTTTTGCTCTCTAGGTCGTTGCCACCCAAAAAAGAATGGTATTTTTCGTCTGAAACGGACACTGTTGAATTTTCTTTTCAAACTTTTTCTTTTTGTGCCGTTTGGTGATGTTTTGCTCAGAAAATCGTTTGCTCCTTAAAAAGGGGGGTGTTTTTCGTAAAAAACGGACACAATTGCTTTTTGTACTCGAACTTGGTCCTTCTGGGCCATTTGGGGGTGTTTTACTTTGAAGGTTGTTTACAGTTAAGAAAGTGTTGTTTTTTCGTCCAAAACGGACACAATTGTTTTTCAAATCAAAATTGGACTTTTCGGGCCTTTTGGGGGCATTTCGCTCAGAAGGTCGTTTCCACCCTAAAATATGCTGTTTTCCTTCCAGAATGGTGACAATTGACTTTTCCACTTAAACTTGGTGTTTTTGGGCCTTTTGGTGGCGTTCGACCTAGAATGTCGTTTCCACCCAGAAAAGTAGTGTTTTTCGTCCAAATTGGACGCAATTGATTTTCTGGTCAAACTTGGTCGGTGGGTTGTTTTGCTCAGTAAGCCGTTTCCACCCAAAAAAGTGGTATTTTTAGTCTGAAACGGACACAGTTGAATTTTCTGTCAAAATTGTTCTTTTTGGGCCGTTCGGTGAAGTGTTTTGCTCAGAAGATCGTTTCCTCCCGAAAAGGGCAGTTCTTTTTTTTTTTTTTTTTTTTTTTTTGTAAAAGTTGGACACAATTGATTTTTCTACTTAAACTTGGTCTTTTTTGGCCCTTTGGGGTTGTTTTTCTTAGAAGGTCGTTTCCGCTAAAGAAAGTGGTGTTTTTCATCCAAAACAGACACTATTGATTTTCAGGTCAAACTTGCATTTTTCTGGCATTTTGGGGGCATTTCGCTCATAAGGTCGTTTCTACCCAAAAAGGTGGCGTTTTTCTTCAAAAACAGATACGATTGACATTTCTACTCAAACTTGGTGTTTTTGGGCCTTTTGGTGGCGTTTTGCCTAGAATGCCGTTTCCACCCAAAAAAAAGTGTTTCTTTTTCGTCCAAAATGGATGCAATTGATTTTCTGGTCCAACTTGGTCTGTTTCGGCCTTTTGGAGTTAGTTTGCTCTGTAATCCGTTTCCACCCAAAAAAAATGGTATTTTTCGTCTGAAACGGACACGATTGAATTTTCTTTTCACCCAAAAGAGTGGTGTTTGTCCTCCAAAACGGATGCAATTGATTTTCTTGTCAAACCTGGTTTTTTTTTTTTTTTTTTTTGCCTTTTGGGTTGGTTTCACTCAGTAAGCTGTTGCCACCCATAAAAATGGTATTTTCGACTGAAACGGACACAGTTGAATTTTCTTGTCAAACTTGGTCTCTTCGTGCCGTTTGGCGATGTTAATCTCAGAAGATCGCTTGCTCCCTAGAAGTGGGGGTGTTTTTCGTCGAAAAAGGAAACAATCGATTTTTCTACTCAAACTTGGTCTTTTTGGGCCATTCGGGGGTGTTTTACTTAGAAGGTCGTTCCCCCTTGAGAAAGTGGCATTTTTCGTCCGAAATGGACACAATTGAATTTTCTGGCGAAACATGGTCTTTTTGGACCGTTTGGGGTCATTTTTCTCATATGGTCGTTTGCACCCTAAAAGGTGGTGTTTTTCGTCCAAAACGAACATAATTGATTTTTCTTCTAAAACTTGGTCGTTGTGGGCATTTTTGGGGCGTTCGACCTAGAATGTCGTTTTCAACCAAAAAAAGTGATTTTTTTCGTCCAAAACGAACGCATTTGATTTTCTGGCCTTTTGGGGGTTTTTCTCTGTGAAGGTCGTTTCCACCCTATAAGTTGGTGTTTTTGTTACAAAACGGATACGTTCGACATTTCTATTAAAACTTGGTGTTTTTGGCCCTTCGGTGGCGTTTTTACTGAGAATGTCCTTTCCCCCCCCCCCCAAAAAAAAACTGGCGTTTTTCGTCCAAAACGGACGCAATTGATTTTCTGGTCAAACTTGGTATGTTTTTGCCTTTTCGGGCTGTTTTGCTCTGTAAGTCGTTGCTACCCAAAAAAGAATGGTATTTTTCGTCTGAAACGGACACAGTTGAATTTTCTTTTCAAACTTTTTCTTTTTGTGCCGTTTGGTGATGTTTTGCTCAGAAAATCGTTTGCTCCTTAAAAAGGGGGGTGTTTTCCATAAAAAACGGACACAATTGCTTTTTGTACTCGAGTCTTTCTGGGCCATTTGGGGGTGTTTCACTTTGAAGGTTGTTTACAGTTAAGAAAGTGTTGTTTTTTCGTCCAAAACGGACACAAATGTTTTTCAAATCAAAATTGGACTTTTCGGGCCTTTTGGGGGCATTTCGCTCAGAAGGTCGTTTCCACCCTAAAATGTGCTGTTTTCCTTCCAAAATGGTGACAATTGACTTTTCTACTTAAACTTGGTGTTTTTGGGCCTTTTGGTGGCGTTCGACCTAGAATGTCATTTCCACCCAGAAAAGTAGTGTTTTTCGTCCAAATTGGACGCAATTGATTTTCTGGTCAAACTTGGTAGGTGGGTTGTTTTGCTCAGTAAGCCGTTTCCACCCAAAAAAGTGGTATTTTTAGTTTGAAACGGACACAGTTGAATTTTCTTGTCAAACTTGTTCTTTTTGGGCCGTTTGGTGATGTGTTTTGCTCAGAAGATCGTTTCTTCCCGAAAAGGGCAGTTCTTTTTTTTTTTTTTTTCTGTAAAAGTTGGACACAATTGATTTTTCTACTTAAACTTGGTCTTTTTTGGCCCTTTGGGGTTGTTTTTCTTAGAAGGTCATTTCCGCTAAAGAAAGTGATGTTTTTCGTCCAAAACAGACACAATTGATTCTCAGGTCAAACTTGCATTTTTTGGGCATTTTGGGGGCATTTCGCTCATAAGGTCGTTTCTACCCAAAAAGGTGGCGTTTTTCTTCAAAAACAGATACGATTGACATTTCTACTCAAACTTGGTGTTTTTGGGCCTTTTGGTGGCGTTTTGCCTAGAATGTCGTTTCCACCCAAAAAAAAGTGTTTCTTTTTCGTCCAAAATGGATGCAATTGATTTTCTGGTCCAACTTGGTTTGTTTCGGCCTTTTGGAGTTAGTTTGCTCTGTAATCCGTTTCCACCCAAAAAAAATGGTATTTTTCGTCTGAAACGGACACGATTGAATTTTCTTTTCACCCAAAAGAGTGGTGTTTATCCTCCAAAACGGAAGCAATTGATTTTCTTGTCAAACCTGTTTTTTTTTTTTTTTTTTTTTTTGCCTTTTGGGTTGGTTTCACTCAGTAAGCTGTTGCCACCCATAAAAATGGTATTTTCGACTGAAACGGACACAGTTGAATTTTCTCCTCAAACTTGGTCTTTTCGTGCCGTTTGGCGATGTTAATCTCAGAAGATCGCTTGCTCCCTAGAAGTGGGGGTGTTTTTCGTCGAAAAAGGAAACAATCGATTTTTCTACTCAAACTTGGTCTTTTTGGGCCATTTGGGGGTGTTTTACTTAGAAGGTCGTTCCCCCTTGAGAAAGTGGCATTTTTCGTCCGAAATGGACACAATTGAATTTTCTGGCGAAACTTGGTCTTTTTGGACCGTTTGGGGTCATTTTTCTCATATGGTCGTTTGCACCCTAAAAGGTGGTGTTTTTCATCCAAAACGAACATAATTGATTTTTCTTCTAAAACTTGGTCATTTTGGGCATTTTTGGGGCGTTCGACCTAGAATGTCGTTTCCAACCAAAAAAAGTGATTTTTTTTTCGTCCAAAACGAACGGAGTTGATTTTCTGGCCTTTTGGGGGTTTTTCGCTGTGAAGGTCGTTTCCACCCTATAAGTTGGTGTTTTTGTTACAAAACGGATACGTTCGACATTTCTATTAAAACTTGGTGTTTTTGGCCCATCGGTGGTGTTTTGCCGAGAATGTTGTTTCCACCAAAAAGAAGTGGCCTTTTTAGTCGAAAACGGACGCAATTGATTTTCTGGTCAAACTTGGTATGTTTTTGCCTTTTGGGTTGGTTTTGCTCTCTAGGTCGTTGCCACCCAAAAAAGAATGGTATTTTTCGTCTGAAACGGACACAGTTGAATTTTCTTGTCAAACTTGTTCGTTTTGTGCCGTTTGGTGATGTTTTGCTCAGAAAGTCGTTTGCTCCCTCATAGGGGGGTGTTTTTCGTCAAAATAGGACACAATCGATTTTTCTACTCAAACTTGGTGTTTTGGGGCCATTTGGGGGTGTTTTTACTTAGAAGGTCGTTTCCCCTTGAGAAAGTGGCATTTCTCGTCCGAAATGGACACAGTTGAAGTTTCTGGCCAAACTTGGTCTTTTTGGGCCGTTTGGGGTCATTTTTCTCAGAAGGTCGTTTGTACCCTAAATTGTGGTGTTTTTTCGTCCAAACGGATACAATTGATTTTTCTATTCAAACTTGGTCGTTTTGGGCATTTTTGGGGCGTTCGACCTAGAATGTCCTTTCCAACCTAAAAAAGTGGTGTTTTTCGTCCACAACGGACACAATTTATTTTCTCGCCTGATGAGAACCAACGTGCACCAACAAAGGATCCGCTGCATGTTCCAATTGGGCCTATTACGAGGGCAAGATCCAAGAAGATCAAAGAAGCACTTAATGGGCTAATTCAAGATATATGGGCTGAATCTAAAGTCATAATGCCCAAGTTAGGCCCAAATGGAAATCAAGGCCTAATCCATCTCATAAAGGCAAGCAAATGGGCTTAGTCATGAACTTAAATGGGCCAAAACATGAGACCCACGAAATTCTACTTATTTATTTTAGTTTATATCATTTTGTAAGACATCAATGCCAATTAGTATTTTTATTTTCTAGTATTGATCTTGTAATAAGTTTGAAAGGCATCTAGGACTTTTGTTCTTGTAGCCTCCCCCTAGGTGTGAAAGGCCACCCACTATCTATAGTAGGGTGTGCTAAAGTTGAAGACTTCTTGTGTGAAAAGGACAACCCTAGGTGTGAAAGACCGCCCCCTATCTAAGGTAGGGTGTGCTTGACCACCCACTAGCCTAGGCTCTCCTTTGTGTTGGTTGCCTATTTAAGAGAGTTGTATTCCATGGGAAAAACGACATTACTTGAATAATATATCAGATTGAGAGAGTTTTCTCTTGAGTTCATTATAGAACTTTTCTTTGAACTTATCAAGAATTTCTTGTGGCGTTCAAACTCTATAACTTCGGTTCGTGATTCCATTATAATCTTTGGGTCGAGGTTTGTTATTTTATACCTTTGGTTCGCGTTTCATTCATAAACGTTGGGTCAAGGTTTCTATCAAACATTCTGTATTTTTGTGTTCTACCTTTCTTTCTTTTCATTATAAATCCAGATTTTAGATCGATCCTAGCAAAGACACCATAAATTGGTTTCGGGTCTCACTAATTCTTGGTGAGGTTCGCATCATCGCCAAACTTGTACTTTTCTGGCCTTTCGGTGGCGTTTCGCTGTGAAGGTCGTTTCCACCCTATAAGGTGGTGTTTTTCTTCCAAAATGGATACGTTTGACTTTTCTATTAAAACTTGGTGTTTTTGGCCCTTCGGTGGCGTTTTTACTGAGAATGTCGTTCCCCCCCCCCAAAAAAAAACTGGCGTTTTTCGTCCAAAACGGACGCAATTGATTTTCTGGTCAAACTTGGTATGTTTTTGCCTTTTCGGGCTGTTTTGCTCTGTAAGTCGTTGCTACCCAAAAAAGAATGGTATTTTTCGTCTGAAACGGACACAGTTGAATTTTCTTTTCAAACTTTTTCTTTTTGTGTCGTTTGGTGATGTTTTGCTCAGAAAATCGTTTGCTCCTTAAAAAGGGGGGTGTTTTCCGTAAAAAACGGACACAATTGCTTTTTGTACTCGAACTTGGTCTTTCTGGGCCATTTGGGGGTGTTTTACTTTGAAGGTTGTTTACAGTTAAGAAAGTGTTGTTTTTTCGTCCAAAACGGACACAATTGTTTTTCAAATCAAAATTGGACTTTCCGGGCCTTTTGGGGGCATTTCGCTCAGAAGGTCATTTCCACCCTAAAATGTGCTGTTTTCCTTCCAGAATGGTGACAATTGACTTTTCCACTTAAACTTGGTGTTTTTGGGCCTTTTGGTGGCGTTCGACCTAGAATGTCGTTTCCACCCAGAAAAGTAGTGTTTTTCGTCCAAATTGGACGCAATTGATTTTCTGGTCAAACTTGGTAGGTCGGTTGTTTTGCTCAGTAAGCCGTTTCCACCCAAAAAAGTGGTATTTTTAGTCTGAAACGGACACAGTTGAATTTTCTTGTCAAACTTGTTCTTTTCGGGCCGTTCGGTGATGTGTTTTCCTCAGAAGATCGTTTCCTCCCGAAAAGGGCAGTTCTTTTTTTTTTTTTCTGTAAAAGTTGGACACAATTGATTTTTCTACTTAAACTTGGTCTTTTTTGGCCCTTTGGGGTTGTTTTTCTTAGAAGGTCGTTTCCGCTAAAGAAAGTGGTGTTTTTCGTCCAAAATAGACACAATTGATTCTCAGGTCAAACTTGCATTTTTCGGGCATTTTGGGGGCATTTCGCTCATAAGGTCGTTTCTACCCAAAAAGGTGGCGTTTTTCTTCAAAAACAGATACGATTGACATTTCTACTCAAACATGGTGTTTTTGGGCCTTTTGGTGGAGTTTTGCCTAGAATGCCGTTTCCACCCAAAAAAAAGTGTTTCTTTTTCGTCCAAAATGGATGCAATTGATTTTCAGGTCTAACTTGGTCTGTTTCGGCCATTTGGAGTTAGTTTGCTCTATAATCCGTTTCCACCCAAAAAAAATGGTATTTTTCGTCTGAAACGGATACGATTGAATTTTCTTTTCACCCAAAAGAGTGGTGTTTGTCCTCCAAAACGGACTCAATTGATTTTCTTGTCAAACCTGTTTTTTTTTTTTTTTTTTTTTGCCCTTTGGGTTGGTTTCATTCAGTAAGCTGTTGCCACCCATAAAAATGGTATTTTCGACTGAAACGGACACAGTTGAATTTTCTCCTCAAACTTGGTCTTTTCGTGCCGTTTGGCGATGTTAATCTCAGAAGATCGCTTGCTCCCTAGAAGTGGGGGTGTTTTTCGTCGAAAAAGGAAACAATCGATTTTTCTACTCAAACTTGGTCTTTTTGGGCCATTTGGGGGTGTTTTACTTAGAAGGTCGTTCCCCCTTGAGAAAGTGGCATTTTTCGTCCGAAATGGACACAATTGAATTTTCTGGCGAAACTTGGTCTTTTTGGACCGTTTGGGGTCATTTTTCTCATATGGTCGTTTGCACCCTAAAAGGTGGTGTTTTTCGTCCAAAACGAACATAATTGATTTTTCTTCTAAAACTTGGTCGTTTTGGGCATTTTTGGGGCGTTCGACCTAGAATGTCGTTTTCAACCAAAAAAAAATGGTTTTCTTCGTCCAGAACGAACGCAATTGATTTTCTGGCCTTTTGGGGGTTTTTCGCTGTGAAGGTCGTTTCCACCCTATAAGTTGGTGTTTTTGTTACAAAACGGATACGTTCGACATTTCTATTAAAACTTGGTGTTTTTGGCCCATCGGTGGTGTTTTGCCGAGAATGTCGTTTCTACCAAAAAGAAGTGGCCTTTTTAGTCGAAAACGGACGCAATTGATTTTCTTGTCAAACTTGGTATGTTTTTGCCTTTTGGGTTGGTTTTGCTCTCTAGGTCGTTGCCACCCAAAAAAGAATGGTATTTTTCGTCTGAAACGGACACAGTTGAATTTTCTTGTCAAACTTGTTCGTTTTGTGCCGTTTGGTGATGTTTTGCTCAGAAAGTCGTTTGCTCCCTCATAGAGGGGTGTTTTTCGTCAAAATAGGACACAATCGATTTTTCTACTCAAACTTGGTGTTTTGGGGCCATTTGGGGGTGTTTTTACTTAGAAGGTCGTTTCCCCTTGAGAAAGTGGCGTTTCCCGTCCGAAATGGACACAGTTGAAGTTTCTGGCCAAACTTGGTCTTTTTGGGCCGTTTGGGGTCATTTTTCTCAGAAGGTCGTTTGTACCCTAAATTGTGGTGTTTTTTCGTCCAAAACGGATACAATTGATTTTTCTATTCAAACTTGGTCGTTTTGGGCATTTTTGGGGCGTTCGACCTAGAATGTCCTTTCCAACCTAAAAAAGTGGTGTTTTTCGTCCACAACGGACACAATTTATTTTCTCGCCAAACTTGGACTTTTCGGGTCTT
The DNA here is from genome assembly GCA_016647705.1 of Eucommia ulmoides. Classification (NCBI taxonomy): domain Eukaryota; kingdom Viridiplantae; phylum Streptophyta; class Magnoliopsida; order Garryales; family Eucommiaceae; genus Eucommia; species Eucommia ulmoides. Next base: position 42,873,206 of record CM028334.1, on the reverse strand, counting down.
TCGGTGGCGTTTCGCTGTGAAGGTCGTTTCCACCCTATAAGGTGGTGTTTTTCTTCCAAAATGGATACGTTTGACTTTTCTATTAAAACTTGGTGTTTTTGGCCCTTCGGTGGCGTTTTTACTGAGAATGTCGTTCCCCCCCCCCAAAAAAAACTGGCGTTTTTCGTCCAAAACGGACGCAATTGATTTTCTGGTCAAACTTGGTATGTTTTTGCCTTTTCGGGCTGTTTTGCTCTGTAAGTCGTTGCTACCCAAAAAAGAATGGTATTTTTCGTCTGTAACGGACACAGTTGAATTTTCTTTTCAGACTTTTTCTTTTTGTGCTGTTTGGTGATGTTTTGCTCAGAAAATCGTTTGCTCCTTAAAAAGGGGGGTGTTTTTCATAAAAAACGGACACAATTGCTTTTTGTACTCGAACTTGGTCTTTCTGGGCCATTTGGGGGTGTTTTACTTTGAAGGTTGTTTACAGTTAAGAAAGTGTTGTTTTTTCGTCCAAAACGGACACAATTGTTTTTCAAATCAAAATTGGACTTTTCGGGCCTTTTGGGGGCATTTCACTCAGAAGGTCGTTTCCACCCTAAAATGTGTTGTTTTCCTTCTAGAATGGTGACAATTGACTTTTCTACTTAAACTTGGTGTTTTTGGGCCTTTTGGTGGCGTTCGACCTACAATGTCGTTTCCACCCAGAAAAGTAGTGTTTTTCGTCCAAATTGGACGCAATTGATTTTCTGGTCAAACGTGGTCGGTGGGTTGTTTTGCTCAGTAAGCCGTTTCCACCCAAAAAAGTGGTATTTTTAGTCTGAAACGGACACAGTTGAATTTTCTTGTCAAACTTGTTCTTTTTGGGCCGTTTGGTGATGTGTTTTGCTCAGAAGATCGTTTCCTCCCGAAAAGGGCAGTTCTTTTTTTTTTTTTGGCCCTTTGGGGTTATTTTTCTTAGAAGGTCGTTTCCGCTAAAGAAAGTGGTGTTTTTCGTCCAAAACAGACACAATTGATTCTCAGGTCAAACTTGCATTTTTCGGGCATTTTGGGGGGCATTTCGCTCATAAGGTCGTTTCTATCCAAAAAGGTGGCGTTTTTCTTCACAAACAGATACGATTGACATTTCTACTCAAACTTGGTGTTTTTGGGCCTTTTGGTGGCGTTTTGCCTAGAATGTCGTTTCCACCCGAAAAAAAGTGTTTCGTTTTCGTCCAAAATGGATGCAATTGATTTTCTGGTCCAACTTGGTCTGTTTCGGCCTTTTGGAGATAGTTTGCTCTCTAATCCGTTTCCACCCAAAAAAAATGGTATTTTTCGTCTGAAACGGACACGATTGAATTTTCTTTTCACCCAAAAGAGTGGTGTTTGTCCTCTAAAACGGACGCAATTGATTTTCTTGTCAAACCTGTTTTTTTTTTTTTTTTTTGCCTTTTGGGTTGGTTGTACTCAGTAAGCTGTTGCCACCCATAAAAATGGTATTTTCGACTGAAACGGACACAGTTGAATTTTCTCGTCAAACTTGGTCTTTTCGTGCCGTTTGGCGATGTTAATCTCAGAAGATCGCTTGCTCCCTAGAAGTGGGGGTGTTTTTCGTCGAAAAAGGAAACAATCGATTTTTCTACTCAAACTTGGTCTTTTTGGGCAATTTGGGGGTGTTTTACTTAGAAGGTCGTTCCCCCTTGAGAAAGTGGCATTTTTCGTCCGAAATGGACACAATTGAATTTTCTGGCGAAACTTGGTCTTTTTGGACCGTTTGGGGTCATTTTTCTCATATAGTCGTTTGCACCCTAGAAGGTGGTGTTTTTCGTCCAAAACGAACATAATTGATTTTTCTTCTAAAACTTGGTCGTTTTGGGCTTTTTTGGGGCGTTCGACCTAGAATGTCGTTTTCAACCAAAAAAAAGTGGTTTTTTTCGTCCAAAACGAACGCAATTGATTTTCTGGCCTTTTGGGCGTTTTTCGCTGTGAAGGTCGTTTCCACCCTATAAGTTGGTGTTTTTGTTACAAGACGGATACGTTCGACATTTCTATTAAAACTTGGTGTTTTTGGCCCATCGGTGGTGTTTTGCCGAGAATGTCGTTTCCACCAAAAGGAAGTGGCCTTTTTAGTCGAAAACGGACGCAATTGATTTTCTGGTCAAACTTGGTATGTTTTTGCCTTTTGGGTTGGTTTTGCTCTCTAGGTCGTTGCCACCCAAAAAAGAATGGTATTTTTCGTCTGAAACGGACACAGTTGAATTTTCTTGTCAAACTTGTTCGTTTTGTGCCGTTTGGTGATGTTTTGCTCAGAAAGTCGTTTGCTCCCTCATAGGGGGGTGTTTTTCGTCAAAATAGGACACAATCGATTTTTCTACTCAAACTTGGTGTTTTGGGGCCATTTGGGGGTGTTTTTACTTAGAAGGTCGTTTCCCCTTGAGAAAGTGGCGTTTCTCGTCCGAAATGGACACAGTTGAAGTTTCTGGCCAAACTTGGTCTTTTTGGGTCGTTTGGGGTCATTTTTCTCAGAAGGTCGTTTGTACCCTAAATTGTGGTGTTTTTTCGTCCAAAACGGATACAATTGATTTTTCTATTCAAACTTGGTCGTTTTGGGCATTTTTGGGGCGTTCGACCTAGAATGTCCTTTCCAACCTAAAAAAGTGGTGTTTTCCATCCACAACGGACACAATTTATTTTCTCGCCAAACTTCGACCTTTCGGGCCTTTCGGTGGCATTTCGCTGTGAAGGTCGTTTCCACCCTATAAGGTGGTGTTTTTCTTCCAAAATGGATACGTTTGACTTTTCTATTAAAACTTGGTGTTTTTGGCCCTTCGGTGGCGTTTTTACTGAGAATGTCGTTTCCCCCCCCCCCCAAAAGAAAACTGGCGTTTTTCGTCCAAAACGGACGCAATTGATTTTCTGGTCAAACTTGGTATGTTTTTGCCTTTTCGGGCTGTTTTGCTCTGTAAGTCGTTGCTACCCAAAAAAGAATGGTATTTTTCGTCTGAAATGGACACAGTTGAATTTTCTTTTCAAACTTTTTCTTTTTGTGCCGTTTGGTGATGTTTTGCTCAGAAAATCGTTTGCTCCTTAAAAAGGGGGGTGTTTTTCGTAAAAAACGGACACAATTGCTTTTTGTACTCGAACTTGGTCTTTCTGGGCCATTTGGGGGTGTTTTACTTTGAAGGTTGTTTACAGTTAAGAAAGTGTTGTTTTTTCGTCCAAAAAGGACACAATTGTTTTTCAAATCAAAATTGGACTTTTCGGGCCTTTTGGGGGCATTTCGCTCAGAAGGTCGTTTCCACCCTAAAATGTGCTGTTTTCCTTCCAGGGTGACAATTGACTTTTCTACTTAAACTTGGTGTTTTTGGGCCTTTTGGTGGCGTTCGACCTAGAATGTCGTTTCCACCCAGAAAAGTAGTGTTTTTCGTCCAAATTGGACGCAATTGATTTTCTGGTCAAACTTGGTCGGTGGGTTGTTTTGCTCAGTAAGCCGTTTCCACCCAAAAAAGTGGTATTTTTAGTCTGAAACGGACACAGTTGAATTTTCTTGTCAAACTTGTTCTTTTTGGGCCGTTTGGTGATGTGTTTTGCTCAGAAGATCGTTTCCTCCCGAAAAGGGCAGTTCTTTTTTTTTTTTGGCCCTTTGGGGTTGTTTTTCTTAGAAGGTCGTTTCCGCTAAAGAAAGTGGTGTTTTTCGACCAAAACAGACACAATTGATTCTCAGGTCAAACTTGCATTTTTCGGGCATTTTGGGGGGCATTTCGCTCATAAGGTCGTTTCTACCCAAAAAGGTGGCGTTTTTCTTCAAAAACAGATACGATTGACATTTCTACTCAAACTTGGTGTTTTTGGGCCTTTTGGTGGCGTTTTGCCTAGAATGTCGTTTCCACCCGAAAAAAAGTGTTTCTTTTTCGTCCAAAATGGATGCAATTGATTTTCTGGTCCAACTTGGTCTGTTTCGGCCTTTTGGAGATAGTTTGCTCTATAATCCGTTTCCACCCAAAAAAAATGGTATTTTTCGTCTGAAACGGACACGATTGAATTTTCTTTTCACCCAAAAGAGTGGTGTTTGTCCTCCAAAACGGACGCAATTGATTTTCTTGTCAAACCTGTTTTTTTTTTTTTTTTTTTTTTTTTTGCCTTTTGGGTTGGTTTCACTCAGTAAGCTGTTGCCACCCATAAAAATGGAATTTTCGACTGAAACGGACACAGTTGAATTTTCTCGTCAAACTTGGTCTTTTCGTGCCGTTTGGCGATGTTAATCTCAGAAGATCGCTTGCTCCCTAGAAGTGGGGGTGTTTTTCGTCGAAAAAGGAAACAATCGATTTTTCTACTCAAACTTGGTCTTTTTGGGCCATTTGGGGGTGTTTTACTTAGAAGGTCGTTCCCCCTTGAGAAAGTGGCATTTTTCGTCCGAAATGGACACAATTGAATTTTCTGGCGAAACTTGGTCTTTTTGAACCGTTTGGGGTCATTTTTCTCATATGGTCGTTTGCACCCTAAAAGGTGGTGTTTTTCGTCCAAAACGAACATAATTGATTTTTCTTCTAAAACTTGGTCGTTTTGGGCATTTTTGGGGCGTTCGACCTAGAATGTCGTTTTCAACCAAAAAAAGTGGTTTTTTTCGTCCAAAACGAACGCAATTGATTTTCTGGCCTTTTGGGGGTTTTTTCGCTGTGAAGGTCGTTTCCACCCTATAAGTTGGTGTTTTTGTTACAAAACGGATACGTTCGACATTTCTATTAAAACTTGGTGTTTTTGGCCCATCGGTGGTGTTTTGCCGAGAATGTCGTCTCCACCAAAAAGAAGTGGCCTTTTTAGTCGAATACGGACGCAATTGATTTTCTGATCAAACTTGGTATGTTTTTGCCTTTTGGGTTGGTTTTGCTCTCTAGGTCGTTGCCACCCAAAAAAGAATGGTATTTTTCGTCTGAAACGGACACAGTTGAATTTTCTTGTCAAACTTGTTCGTTTTGTGCCGTTTGGGGATGTTTTGCTCAGAAAGTCGTTTGCTCCCTCATAGGGGGGTGTTTTTCGTCAAAATAGGACACAATCGATTTTTCTACTCAAACTTGGTGTTTTGGGGCCATTTGGGGGTGTTTTTACTTAGAAGGTCGTTTCCCCTTGAGAAAGTGGCGTTTCTCGTCCGAAATGGACACAGTTGAAGTTTCTGGCCAAACTTGGTCTTTTTGGGCCGTTTGGGGTCATTTTTCTCAGAAGGTCGTTTGTACCCTAAATTGTGGTGTTTTTTCGTCCAGAACGGATACAATTGATTTTTCTATTCAAACTTGGTCGTTTTGGGCATTTTTGGGGCGTTCGACCTAGAATGTCCTTTCCAACCTAAAAAAGTGGTGTTTTTCGTCCACAACGGACACAATTTATTTTCTCGCCAAACTTGGACTTTTCTGGCCTTTCGGTGGCGTTTCGCTGTGAAGGTCGTTTCCACCCTATAAGGTGGTGTTTTTCTTCCAAAATGGATACGTTTGACTTTTCTATTAAAACTTGGTGTTTTTGGCCCTTCGGTGGCGTTTTTACTGAGAATGTCGTTTCCCCCCCCCCCCAAAAAAAAAACTGGCGTTTTTCGTCCAAAACGGACGCAATTGATTTTCTGGTCAAACTTGGTATGTTTTTGCCTTTTCAGGCTGTTTTGCTCTGTAAGTCGTTGCTACCCAAAAAAGAATGGTATTTTTCGTCTGAAACGGACACAGTTGAATTTTCATTTCAAACTTTTTCTTTTTGTGCCGTTTGGTGATGTTTTGCTCAGAAAATCGTTTGCTCCTTAAAAATGGGGGTGTTTTTCGTAAAAAACGGTTGTACTCGAACTTGGTCTTTCTGGGCCATTTGGGGGTGTTTTACTTTGAAGGTTTGATGAGAACCAACATGCACCAACAAAGGATCCGCTGCATGTTCTAATTGGGCCTATTACGAGGGCAAGATCCAAGAAGATCAAAGAAGCACTTAATGGGCTAATTCAAGATATATGGGCTGAATCTAAAGTCATAATGCCCAAGTTAGGCCCAAATGGAAATCAAGGCCTAATCCATCTCATAAAGGCAAGCAAATGGGCTTAGTCATGAACTTAAATGGGCCAAAACATGAGACCCACGAAATTCTACTTATTTATTTTAGTTTATATCATTTTGTAAGACATCAATGCCAATTAGTATTTTTATTTTCTAGTATTGATATTGTAATAAGTTTGAAAGGCATCTAGGACTTTTGTTCTTGTAGCCTCCCCCTAGGTGTGAAAGGCCACCCACTATCTATAGTAGGGTGTGCTAAAGTTGAAGACTTCTTGTGTGAAAAGGACAACCCTAGGTGATGCGAACCTCACCAAGAATTAGTGAGACCCGAAACCAATTTATGGTGTCTTTGCTAGGATCGATCTAAAATCTGGATTTATAATGAAAAGAAAGAAAGGTAGAACACAAAAATACAGAATGTTTGATAGAAACCTTGACCCAACGTTTATGAATGAAATGCGAACCAAAGGTATAAAATAACAAACCTCGACCCAAAGATTATAATGGAATCACGAACCGAAGTTATAGAGTTTGAACGCCACAAGAAATTCTTGATAAGTTCAAAGAAAAGTTCTATGAAGAACTCAAGAGAAAACTCTCTCAATCTGATATATTATTCAAGTAGTGTGTTTTTCCCATGGAATACAACTCTCTTAAATAGGCAACCAACACAAAGGAGAGCCTAGGCTAGTGGGTGGTCAAGCACACCCTACCTTAGATAGGGGGCGGTCTTTCACACCTAGGGTTGTCCTTTTCACACAAGAAGTCTTC
>CM028334.1:42851451-42861451 GCA_016647705.1 Eucommia ulmoides | reverse complement strand
TTTTTCGTCCAAAACGAACATAATTGATTGTTCTTCTAAAATTTGGTCGTTTTGGGCATTTTTGGGGCATTCGACCTAGAATGTCGTTTTCAACCAAAAAAAGTGGTTTTTTTCGTCCAAAACGAACGCAATTGATTTTCTGGCCTTTTGGGGGGTTTTCGCTGTGAAGGTCGTTTCCACCCTATAAGTTGGTGTTTTTGTTACAAAACGGATACGTTCGACATTTCTATTAAAACTTGGTGTTTTTGGCCCATCGGTGGTGTTTTGCCGAGAATGTCGTCTCCACCAAAAAGAAGTGGCCTTTTTAGTCGAAAACGGACGCAATTGATTTTCTGGTCAAACTTGGTATGTTTTTGCCTTTTGGGTTGGTTTTGCTCTCTAGGTCGTTGCCACCCAAAAAAGAATGGTATTTTTCGTCTGAAACGGACACAGTTGAATTTTCTTGTCAAACTTGTTCGTTTTGTGCCGTTTGGTGATGTTTTGCTCAGAAAGTCGTTTGCTCCCTCATAGGGGGGTGTTTTTCGTCAAAATAGGACACAATCGATTTTTCTACTCAAACTTGGTGTTTTGGGGCCATTTGGGGGTGTTTTTACTTAGAAGGTCGTTTCCCCTTGAGAAAGTGGCGTTTCTCGTCCGAAATGGACACAGTTGAAGTTTCTGGCCAAACTTGGTCTTTTTGGGCCGTTTGGGGTCATTTTTCTCAGAAGGTCGTTTGTACCCTAAATTGTGGTGTTTTTTCGTCCAAAACGGATACAATTGATTTTTCTATTCAAACTTGGTCGTTTTGGGCATTTTTGGGGACGTTCGACCTAGAATGTCCTTTCCAACCTAAAAAAGTGGTGTTTTTCGTCCACAACGGACACAATTTATTTTCTCGCCAAACTTGGACTTTCCTGGCCTTTCGGTGGCGTTTCGCTGTGAAGGTCGTTTCCACCCTATAAGGTGGTGTTTTTCTTCCAAAATGGATACGTTTGACTTTTCTATTAAAACTTGGTGTTTTTGGCCCTTCGGTGGCGTTTTTACTGAGAATGTGGTTCCCCCCCCCCCAAAAAAACTGGCGTTTTTCGTCCAAAACGGACGCAATTGATTTTCTGGTCAAACTTGGTATGTTTTTGCCTTTTCGGGCTGTTTTGCTCTGTAAGTCGTTGCTACCCAAAAAAGAATGGTATTTTTCGTCTGAAACGGACACAGTTGAATTTTCTTTTCAAACTTTTTCTTTTTGTGCCGTTTGGTGATGTTTTGCTCAGAAAATCGTTTGCTCCTTAAAAAGGGGGGTGTTTTTCGTAAAAAACGGACACAATTGCTTTTTGTACTCGGACTTGGTCTGTCTGGGCCATTTGGGGGTGTTTTACTTTGAAGGTTGTTTACAGTTAAGAAAGTGTTGTTTTTTCGTCCAAAACGGACACAATTGTTTTTCAAATCAAAATTGGACTTTTCGGGCCTTTTGGGGGCATTTCGCTCAGAAGGTCGTTTCCACCCTAAAATGTGCTGTTTTCCTTCCAGAATGGTGACAATTGACTTTTCTACTTAAACTTGGTGTTTTTGGGCCTTTTGGTGGCGTTCGACCTAGAATGTCGTTTCCACCCAGAAAAGTAGTGTTTTTCGTCCAAATTGGACGCAATTGATTTTCTGGTCAAACTTGGTCGGTGGGTTGTTTTGCTCAGTAAGCCGTTTCCACCCAAAAAAGTGGTATTTTCAGTCTGAAACGGACACAGTTGAATTTTCTTGTCAAACTTGTTCTTTTTGGGCCGTTTGGTGATGTGTTTTGCTCAGAAGATCGTTTCCTCCCGAAAAGGGCAGTTCTTTTTTTTTTTTTTTTTTGTAAAAGTTGGACACAATTGATTTTTCTACTTAAACTTGGTCTTTTTTGGCCCTTTGGGGTTGTTTTTCTTAGAAGGTCGTTTCCGCTAAAGAAAGTGGTGTTTTTCGTCCAAAACAGACACAATTGATTCTCAGGTCAAACTTGCATTTTTCGGGCATTTTGGGGGCATTTCGCTCATAAGGTCGTTTCTACCCAAAAAGGTGGCGTTTTTCTTCAAAAACAGATACGATTGACATTTCTACTCAAACTTGGTGTTTTTGGGCCTTTTGGTGGCGTTTTGCCTAGAATGTCGTTTCCACCCAAAAAAAAAGTGTTTCTTTTTCGTCCAAAATGGATGCAATTGATTTTCTGGTCCAACTTGGTCTGTTTCGGCCTTTTGGAGTTAGTTTGCTCTATAATCCGTTTCCACCCAAAAAAAATGGTATTTTTCGTCTGAAACGGACACGATTGAATTTTCTTTTCACCCAAAAGAGTGGTGTTTGTCCTCCAAAACGGACGCAATTGATTTTCTTGTCAAACCTGTTTTTTTTTTTTTTTTTTTTTTTGCCTTTTGGGTTGGTTTCACTCAGTAAGCTGTTGCCACCCATAAAAATGGTATTTTCGACTGAAACGGACACAGTTGAATTTTCTCGTCAAACTTGGTCTTTTCGTGCCGTTTGGCGATGTTAATCTCAGAAGATCGCTTGCTCCCTAGAAGTGGGGGTGTTTTTCGTCGAAAAAGGAAACAATCGATTTTTCTACTCAAACTTGGTCTTTTTGGGCCATTTGGGGGTGTTTTACTTAGAAGGTCGTTCCCCCTTGAGAAAGTGGCATTTTTCGTCCGAAATGGACACAATTGAATTTTCTGGCGAAACTTGGTCTTTTTGAACCGTTTGGGGTCATTTTTCTCATATGGTCGTTTGCACCCTAAAAGGTGGTGTTTTTCGTCCAAAACGAACATAATTGATTTTTCTTCTAAAACTTGGTCGTTTTGGGCATTTTTGGGGCGTTCGACCTAGAATGTCGTTTTCAACCAAAAAAAGTGGTTTTTTTTCGTCCAAAACGAACGCAATTGATTTTCTGGCCTTTTGGGGGGTTTTCGCTGTGAAGGTCGTTTCCACCCTATAAGTTGGTGTTTTTCGTCCAAAACGAACATAATTGATTTTTCTTCTAAAACTTGGTCGTTTTGGGCATTTTTGGGGCGTTCGACCTAGAATGTCGTTTTCAACCAAAAAAAGTGGTTTTTTTCGTCCAAAACGAACGCAATTGATTTTCTGGCCTTTTGGGGGGTTTTCGCTGTGAAGGTCGTTTCCACCCTATAAGTTGGTGTTTTTGTTACAAAACGGATACGTTCGACATTTCTATTAAAACTTGGTGTTTTTGGCCCATCGGTGGTGTTTTGCCGAGAATGTCGTCTCCACCAAAAAGAAGTGGCCTTTTTAGTCGAAAACGGACGCAATTGATTTTCTGGTCAAACTTGGTATGTTTTTGCCTTTTGGGTTGGTTTTGCTCTCTAGGTCGTTGCCACCCAAAAAAGAATGGTATTTTTCGTCTGAAACGGACACAGTTGAATTTTCTTGTCAAACTTGTTCGTTTTGTGCCGTTTGGTGATGTTTTGCTCAGAAAGTCGTTTGCTCCCTCATAGGGGGGTGTTTTTCGTCAAAATAGGACACAATCGATTTTTCTACTCAAACTTGGTGTTTTGGGGCCATTTGGGGGTGTTTTTACTTAGAAGGTCGTTTCCCCTTGAGAAAGTGGCGTTTCTCGTCCGAAATGGACACAGTTGAAGTTTCTGGCCAAACTTGGTCTTTTTGGGCCGTTTGGGGTCATTTTTCTCAGAAGGTCGTTTGTACCCTAAATTGTGGTGTTTTTTCGTCCAAAACGGATACAATTGATTTTTCTATTCAAACTTGGTCGTTTTGGGCATTTTTGGGGCGTTCGACCTAGAATGTCCTTTCCAACCTAAAAAAGTGGTGTTTTTCGTCCACAACGGACACAATTTATTTTCTCGCCAAACTTGGACTTTCCTGGCCTTTCGGTGGCGTTTCGCTGTGAAGGTCGTTTCCACCCTATAAGGTGGTGTTTTTCTTCCAAAATGGATACGTTTGACTTTTCTATTAAAACTTGGTGTTTTTGGCCCTTCGGTGGCGTTTTTACTGAGAATGTTGTTCCCCCCCCCCCCAAAAAAAACTGGCGTTTTTCGTCCAAAACGGACGCAATTGATTTTCTGGTCAAACTTGGTATGTTTTTGCCTTTTCGGGCTGTTTTGCTCTGTAAGTCGTTGCTACCCAAAAAAGAATGGTATTTTTCGTCTGAAACGGACACAGTTGAATTTTCTTTTCAAACTTTTTCTTTTTGTGCCGTTTGGTGATGTTTTGCTCAGAAAATCGTTTGCTCCTTAAAAAGGGGGGTGTTTTTCGTAAAAAACGGACACAATTGCTTTTTGTACTCGGACTTGGTCTTTCTGGGCCATTTGGGGTGTTTTACTTTGAAGGTTGTTTACAGTTAAGAAAGTGTTGTTTTTTCGTCCAAAACGGACACAATTGTTTTTCAAATCAAAATTGGACTTTTCGGGCCTTTTGGGGGCATTTCGCTCAGAAGGTCGTTTCCACCCTAAAATGTGCTGTTTTCCTTCCAGAATGGTGACAATTGACTTTTCTACTTAAACTTGGTGTTTTTGGGCCTTTTGGTGGCGTTCGACCTAGAATGTCGTTTCCACCCAGAAAAGTAGTGTTTTTCGTCCAAATTGGACGCAATTGATTTTCTGGTCAAACTTGGTCGGTGGGTTGTTTTGCTCAGTAAGCCGTTTCCACCCAAAAAAGTGGTATTTTCAGTCTGAAACGGACACAGTTGAATTTTCTTGTCAAACTTGTTCTTTTTGGGCTGTTTGGTGATGTGTTTTGCTCAGAAGATCGTTTCCTCCCGAAAAGGGCAGTTCTTTTTTTTTTTTTTTTTTTGTAAAAGTTGGACACAATTGATTTTTCTACTTAAACTTGGTCTTTTTTGGCCCTTTGGGGTTGTTTTTCTTAGAAGGTCGTTTCCGCTAAAGAAAGTGGTGTTTTTCGTCCAAAACAGACACAATTGATTCTCAGGTCAAACTTGCATTTTTCGGGCATTTTGGGGGCATTTCGCTCATACGGTCGTTTCTACCCAAAAAGGTGGCGTTTTTCTTCAAAAACAGATACGATTGACATTTCTACTCAAACTTGGTGTTTTTGGGCCTTTTGGTGGCGTTTTGCCTAGAATGTCGTTTCCACCCAAAAAAAAAGTGTTTCTTTTTCGTCCAAAATGGATGCAATTGATTTTCTGGTCCAACTTGGTCTGTTTCGGCCTTTTGGAGTTAGTTTGCTCTATAATCCGTTTCCACCCAAAAAAAATGGTATTTTTCGTCTGAAACGGACACGATTGAATTTTCTTTTCACCCAAAAGAGTGGTGTTTGTCCTCCAAAACGGACGCAATTGATTTTCTTGTCAAACCTGTTTTTTTTTTTTTTTTTTTTTTTGCCTTTTGGGTTGGTTTCACTCAGTAAGCTGTTGCCACCCATAAAAATGGTATTTTCGACTGAAACGGACACAGTTGAATTTTCTCGTCAAACTTGGTCTTTTCGTGCCGTTTGGCGATGTTAATCTCAGAAGATCGCTTGCTCCCTAGAAGTGGGGGTGTTTTTCGTCGAAAAAGGAAACAATCGATTTTTCTACTCAAACTTGGTCTTTTTGGGCCATTTGGGGGTGTTTTACTTAGAAGGTCGTTCCCCCTTGAGAAAGTGGCATTTTTCGTCCGAAATGGACACAATTGAATTTTCTGGCGAAACTTGGTCTTTTTGAACCGTTTGGGGTCATTTTTCTCATATGGTCGTTTGCACCCTAAAAGGTGGTGTTTTTCGTCCAAAACGAACATAATTGATTTTTCTTCTAAAACTTGGTCGTTTTGGGCATTTTTGGGGCGTTCGACCTAGAATGTCGTTTTCAACCAAAAAAAGTGGTTTTTTTTCGTCCAAAACGAACGCAATTGATTTTCTGGCCTTTTGGGGGGTTTTCGCTGTGAAGGTCGTTTCCACCCTATAAGTTGGTGTTTTTCGTCCAAAACGAACATAATTGATTTTTCTTCTAAAACTTGGTCGTTTTGGGCATTTTTGGGGCGTTCGACCTAGAATGTCGTTTTCAACCAAAAAAAGTGATTTTTTTCGTCCAAAACGAACGCAATTGATTTTCTGGCCTTTTGGGGGGTTTTCGCTGTGAAGGTCGTTTCCACCCTATAAGTTGGTGTTTTTGTTACAAAACGGATACGTTCGACATTTCTATTAAAACTTGGTGTTTTTGGCCCATCGGTGGTGTTTTGCCGAGAATGTCGTTTCCACCAAAAAGAAGTGGCCTTTTTAGTCGAAAACGGACGCAATTGATTTTCTGGTCAAACTTGGTATGTTTTTGCCTTTTGGGTTGGTTTTGCTCTCTAGGTCGTTGCCACCCAAAAAAGAATGGTATTTTTCGTCTGAAACGGACACAGTTGAATTTTCTTGTCAAACTTGTTCGTTTTGTGCCGTTTGGTGATGTTTTGCTCAGAAAGTCGTTTGCTCCCTCATAGGGGGGTGTTTTTCGTCAAAATAGGACACAATCGATTTTTCTACTCAAACTTGGTGTTTTGGGGCCATTTGGGGGTGTTTTTACTTAGAAGGTCGTTTCCCCTTGAGAAAGTGGCGTTTCTCGTCCGAAATGGACACAGTTGAAGTTTCTGGCCAAACTTGGTCTTTTTGGGCCGTTTGGGGTCATTTTTCTCAGAAGGTCGTTTGTACCCTAAATTGTGGTGTTTTTTCGTCCAAAACGGATACAATTGATTTTTCTATTCAAACTTGGTCGTTTTGGGCATTTTTGGGGCGTTCGACCTAGAATGTCCTTTCCAACCTAAAAAAGTGGTGTTTTTCGTCCACAACGGACACAATTTATTTTCTCGCCAAACTTGGACTTTTCTGGCCTTTCGGTGGCGTTTCGCTGTGAAGGTCGTTTCCACCCTATAAGGTGGTGTTTTTCTTCCAAAATGGATACGTTTGACTTTTCTATTAAAACTTGGTGTTTTTGGCCCTTCGGTGGCGTTTTTTACTGAGAATGTCGTTCCCCCCCCCCCCAAAAAAACTGGCATTTTTCGTCCAAAACGGACGCAATTGATTTTCTGGTCAAACTTGGTATGTTTTTGCCTTTTCGGGCTGTTTTGCTCTGTAAGTCGTTGCTACCCAAAAAAGAATGGTATTTTTCGTCTGAAACGGACACAGTTGAATTTTCTTTTCAAACTTTTTCTTTTTGTGCCGTTTGGTGATGTTTTGCTCAGAAAATCGTTTGCTCCTTAAAAAGGGGGGTGTTTTTCGTAAAAAACGGACACAATTGCTTTTTGTACTCGGACTTGGTCTTTCTGGGCCATTTGGGGGTGTTTTACTTTGAAGGTTGTTTACAGTTAAGAAAGTGTTGTTTTTTCGTCCAAAACGGACACAATTGTTTTTCAAATCAAAATTGGACTTTTCGGGCCTTTTGGGGGCATTTCGCTCAGAAGGTCGTTTCCACCCTAAAATGTGCTGTTTTCCTTCCAGAATGGTGACAATTGACTTTTCTACTTAAACTTGGTATTTTTGGGCCTTTTGGTGGCGTTCGACCTAGAATGTCGTTTCCACCCAGAAAAGTAGTGTTTTTCGTCCAAATTGGACGCAATTGATTTTCTGGTCAAACTTGGTCGGTGGGTTGTTTTGCTCAGTAAGCCGTTTCCACCCAAAAAAGTGGTATTTTTAGTCTGAAACGGACACAGTTGAATTTTCTTGTCAAACTTGTTCTTTTTGGGCCGTTTGGTGATGTGTTTTGCTCAGAAGATCGTTTCCTCCCGAAAAGGGCAGTTCTTTTTTTTTTTTTTGTAAAAGTTGGACACAATTGATTTTTCTACTTAAACTTGGTCTTTTTTGGCCCTTTGGGGTTGTTTTTCTTAGAAGGTCGTTTCCGCTAAAGAAAGTGGTGTTTTTCGTCCAAAACAGACACAATTGATTCTCAGGCCAAACTTGCATTTTTCGGGCATTTTGGAGGCATTTCGCTCATAAGGTCGTTTCTACCCAAAAAGGTGGCGTTTTTCTTCAAAATCAGATACGATTGACATTTCTACTCAAACTTGGTGTTTTTGGTCCTTTTGGTGGCGTTTTGCCTAGAATGTCGTTTCCACCCAAAAAAAAAGTGTTTCTTTTTCGTCCAAAATGGATGCAATTGATTTTCTGGTCCAACTTGGTCTGTTTTGGCCTTTTGGAGTTAGTTTGCTCTGTAATCCGTTTCCACCCAAAAAAAATGGTATTTTTCGTCTGAAACGGACACAGTTGAATTTTCTTTTCAAACTTTTTCTTTTTGTGCCGTTTGGTGATGTTTTGCTCAGAAAATCGTTTGCTCCTTAAAAAGGGGGGTGTTTTTTGTAAAAAACGGACACAATTGCTTTTTGTACTCGAACTTGGTCTTTCTGGTCCATTTGGGGGTGTTTTACTTTGAAGGTTGTTTACAGTTAAGAAAGTGTTGTTTTTTCGTCCAAAACGGACACAATTGTTTTTCAAATCAAAATTGGACTTTTCGGGCCTTTTGGGGGCATTTCGCTCAGAAGGTCTGATGCGAACCTCACCAAGAATTAGTGAGACCCGAAACCAATTTATGGTGTCTTTGCTAGGATCGATCTAAAATCTGGATTTATAATGAAAAGAAAGAAAGGAAGAACACAAAAATACAGAATGTTTGATAGAAACCTTGACCCAACGTTTATGAATGAAACGCGAACCAAAGGTATAAAATAACAAACCTCGACCCAAAGATTATAATGGAATCACGAACCGAAGTTATAGAGTTTGAACACCACAAGAAATTCTTGATAAGTTCAAAGAAAAGTTCTATGAAGAACTCAAGAGAAAACTCTCTCAATCTGATATATTATTCAAGTAATGTGTTTTTCCCATGGAATACAACTCTCTTAAATAGGCAACCAACACAAAGGAGAGCCTAGGCTAGTGGGTGGTCAAGCACACCCTACCTTAGATAGGGGGCGGTCTTTCACACCTAGGGTTGTCCTTTTCACACAAGAAGTCTTCAACTTTGGCACACCCTACTATAGATAGTGGGTGGCCTTTCACACCTAGGGGGAGGCTACAAGAACAAAAGTCGTAGATGCCTTTCAAACTTATTACAATATCAATACTAGAAAAATAAAAATACTAATTGGCATTGATGTCTTACAAAATGATATAAACTAAAATAAATAAGTAGAATTTCGTGGGTCTCATGTTTTGGCCCATTTAAGTTCATGACTAAGCCCATTTGCTTGCCTTTATGAGATGGATTAGGCCTTGATTGCCATTTGGGCCTAACTTGGGCATTATGACTTTAGATTCAGCCCATATATCTTGAATTAGCCCATTAAGTGCTTCTTTGATCTTCTTGGATCTTGCCCTCGTAATAGGCCCAATTGGAACATGCAGCGGATCCTTTGTTGGTGCACGTTGGTTCTCATCATCCCTCCTCTCTTCAAAAGGATTCGACCTCGAATCGTCTCCTACATCAAACAGAGAGAGATCAGAAACATTAAATGTTGCACTAACTTTATACTCACCTGGAAGATCCAGCTTGTATGCATTATCATTGATCCTCTCAAGGACTTGAAATGGACCATCCCTTCTTGGATGTAGCTTGGACCGCCTATGGACTGGAAATCTTTCTTTTCTCATGTGTACCCAAACCCATTCACCCGGTTCAAAGACGACTCATCTACGGCCCTTGTTGGCTTTGATCGCATATTGCTCGTTTTTCTTTTCTATGTGTTGTCGTACATTTTCATGAAGTTTCTTCACCATCTCTGCCTTCTTTTGACCATCCAAACTTGTCCTTTCATTAACTGGCAAAGGCAGCAAATCCAAAGGAGTTAGTGGATTAAACCCATAAACAATCTCAAATGGTGAAAAATCAGTAGTAGAATGAACACTTCGATTATATGCAAACTCAATGAATGGCAAACAATCCTCCCAATTTTTCAAGTTCTTTTGAATTATAGTACGCAACAAAGTAGATAAAGTTCGATTTACTACCTCGGTTTGTCCATCTGTTTGGGGATGACAAGTGGTTGAAAACAATAATTTAGTTCCCAACTTTCCCCACAAGACTTTCCAAAAATAGCTAAGGAACTTAACATCACAATCAGACACG
>CM028334.1:42843951-42848951 GCA_016647705.1 Eucommia ulmoides | reverse complement strand
ACTTCCGCCATCAATGATCATACTACATACCTTGTTGTTGACGTGGCATCTAGTATGAAAAATATTCTCCCTTTGTTGTTCCATGTCATCCTCCGCTATTGGGCACTTAGAGCGCGCCTTGCCACAAGTGACTCTCCCTCCACCGGGTACTCCATGTCATCGTCACAAGCATCCTTATGTGGTGTCATTTGGTCATCTTCACTCTCATTTTCCGTTTCCACTTCTCCATCAACACGTGCTATCATGGTCCTTTTATTTGGGCATTGTGAAGCTATATGACCTACTCCCAAACAACGAAAACATTTAATATCACGGTTACGAGTTTGAGTTTCAGTTTTACCTTTGTTGGCATTGGGCACATCATCTCTCCTTTTTGGTGGTTCGGTTTTGGACTTTGAAACAACCCCTTCATCTTTCCTCCCATTCGGCCTCCATGAAGTAGAGGAGCTCGAGTTTTGAAATGACCGAGTTCCCTTCCTTTTAAGTTGTCGTTCCACCTTTATTGCCATGTGCACCATGTCCTCCAACTCCACATAGTGTTGCAACTCCACTACGTTGGCAATCTCCCGATTCAGCCCATTCAAGAACCTTGCCATTGTGGCTTCTTTGTCCTTCTCGATATTAGCCCGAATCATGGCGATCTCCATCTCCTTGAAGTAATCATCCACGCTCCGATAGCCTTGAGTAAGACTTTGTAACTTTTGGTACAAGTCCCTATAGTAGTGACTAGGGACAAACCTCCTCCTCATGATGGCCTTCATTTCCGCCCACGACTCGATTGGCCTCTCATGGTTTCTCCTTCTGTTCATCACAAGTTGATCCCACCATATTATAGCATAATCAACAAATTCAATTACAGCGAGTTTTACCTTTTTCTCCTCGGAGTAATTGTGACACTCAAAAATCAACTCCACCTTCTTCTCCCACTCCAAGTAAGCTTCAGGGTCATTTTTTCCTTGGAACGACGGTATCTTCATTTTTATGTTCCCAAGGTTTCGATCAAGCCCATCTCGCCATCTTGGATCTCTGCGGAAAACTCTTCCACGCCTTTCTGCCCTTGGCACGAACCAACCCTCACCGTTCAATGAAGATTGCTCTTTATTATTTTCGAACTCATCCTCGTGGTCACCATCAGAATTTTCCACGTGGGCACGCCTTTCTTGCCTTCTTCTAGCATTTGGGACTCCTTGGGGCTGCCCCTCACGCCAAGCGGCAATAGCAGCGTCTTGCTTATCTATCCGATCCCGCATTTCATTAAACACCACATTTATGCGTTCAAATTGTTGCTGCATAGCCTGCAACATGGTGGTCGTCACTTCCCCTCCTTCATTGTTTGATGTGTTACCCCTGGAAGACATATCTTGAAAATAGAAATATTAGAGAATAAGTCCTCACACACTCCCTCACGTGTTTGCACTCAAAGTATGTCACTCATACTCTCTTGCCTTTTTTCACTTGTAACTTCCTCTTTTAGTTCTTTATTGAACTTAACCTATCTCAATCAGAATTTCTCGCAACAATCCGAACTCTGTGATTCACTTCACTAAGAATGAAATTTAGGAAAGAAAACAAAACGAACAAGGACAACACAAAGGATAACTTATGGAATCGACCTAGAACGACATTTCTACTCAAACTTGGTGTTTTTGGGCCTTTTGGTGGCGTTTTGCCTAGAATGTCGTTTCCACCCAAAAAAAAAAGTGTTTCTTTTTCGTCCAAAATGGATGCAATTGATTTTCTGGTCCAACTTGGTCTGTTTCGGCCTTTTGGAGTTAGTTTGCTCTGTAATCCGTTTCCACCCAAAAAAAAATTGTATTTTTCGTCTGAAACGGACACGATTGAATTTTCTTTTCACCCAAAAGAGTGGTGTTTGTCCTCCAAAACGGACGCAATTGATTTTCTTGTCAAACCTGTTTTTTTTTTTTTTTTTTTTTTTGCCTTTTGGGTTGGTTTCACTCAGTAAGCTGTTGCCACCCATAAAAATGGTATTTTCGACTGAAACGGACACAGTTGAATTTTCTCGTCAAACTTGGTCTTTTCGTGCCGTTTGGCGATGTTAATCTCAGAAGATCGCTTGCTCCCTAGAAGTGGGGGTGTTTTTCGTCGAAAAAGGAAACAATCGATTTTTCTACTCAAACTTGGTCTTTTTGGGCCATTTGGGGGTGTTTTACTTAGAAGGTCGTTCCCCCTTGAGAAAGTGGCATTTTTCGTCCGAAATGGACACAGTTGAAGTTTCTGGCTAAACTTGGTCTTTTTGGTCCGTTTGGGGTCATTTTTCTCAGAAGGTCGTTTGTACCCTAAATTGTGGTGTTTTTTTCGTCCAAAACGGATACAATTGATTTTTCTATTCAAACTTGGTCGTTTTGGGCATTTTTGGGGCGTTCGACCTAGAATGTCCTTTCCAACCTAAAAAAGTGGTGTTTTTCGTCCACAACGGACAAAATTTTTTTTCTCGCCAAACTTGGACTTTTCTGGCCTTTCGGTGGCGTTTCGCTGTAAAGGTCGTTTCCACCCTATAAGGTGGTGTTTTTCTTCCAAAATGGATACGTTTGACTTTTCTATTAAAACTTGGTGTTTTTGGCCCTTCGGTGGCGTTTTTACTGAGAATGTCGTTTCCCCCCCCCCAAAAAAAAAACTGGCGTTTTTCGTCCAAAACGGACGCAATTGATTTTCTGGTCAAACTTGGTATGTTTTTGCCTTTTCGGGCTGTTTTGCTCTGTAAGTCGTTGCTACCCAAAAAAGAATGGTATTTTTCGTCTGAAACGGACACAGTTGAATTTTCTTTTCAAACTTTTTCTTTTTGTGCCGTTTGGTGATGTTTTTCTCAGAAAATCGTTTGCTCCTTAAAAAGGGGGGTGTTTTTCGTAAAAAACGGACACAATTGCTTTTTGTACTCGAACTTGGTCTTTCTGGGCCATTTGGGGGTGTTTTACTTTGAAGGTTGTTTACAGTTAAGAAAGTGTTGTTTTTTCGTCCAAAACGGACACAATTGTTTTTCAAATCAAAATTGGACTTTTCGGGCCTTTTGGGGGCATTTCGCTCAGAAGGTCGTTTCCACCCTAAAATGTGCTGTTTTCCTTCCAGAATGGTGACAATTGACTTTTCTACTTAAACTTGGTGTTTTTGGGCCTTTTGGTGGCGTTCGACCTAGAATGTCGTTTCCACCCAGAAAAGTAGTGTTTTCGTCCAAATTGGACGCAATTGATTTTCTGGTCAAACTTGGTCGGTGGGTTGTTTTGCTCAGTAAGCCGTTTCCACCCAAAAAAGTGGTATTTTTACTCTGAAACGGACACAGTTGAATTTTCTTGTCAAACTTGTTCTTTTTGGGCCGTTTGGTGATGTGTTTTGCTCAGAAAATCGTTTCCTCCCGAAAAGGGCAGTTCTTTTTTTTTTTTTTTTTTTTGTAAAAGTTGGACACAATTGATTTTTCTACTTAAACTTGGTCTTTTTTGGCCCTTTGGGGTTGTTTTTCTTAGAAGGTCGTTTCCGCTAAAGAAAGTGGTGTTTTTCGTCCAAAACAGACACAATTGATTCTCAGGTCAAACTTGCATTTTTCGGGCATTTTGGGGGCATTTCGCTCATAAGGTCGTTTCTACCCAAAAAGGTGGCGTTTTTCTTCAAAAACAGATACGATTGACCTTTCTACTCAAACTTGGTGTTTTTGGGCCTTTTGGTGGCGTTTTGCCTAGAATGTCGTTTCCACCCAAAAAAAAATGATGCGAACCTCACCAAGAATTAGTGAGACCCGAAACCAATTTATGGTGTCTTTGCTAGGATCGATCTAAAATCTGGATTTATAATGAAAAGAAAGAAAGGAAGAACACAAAAATACAGAATATTTGATAGAAACCTTGACCCAACGTTTATGAATGAAACGCGAACCAAAGGTATAAAATAACAAACCTCGACCCAAAGATTATAATGGAATCACGAACCGAAGTTATAGAGTTTGAACGCCACAAGATTTTCTTGATAAGTTCAAAGAAAAGTTCTATGAAGAACTCAAGAGAAAACTCTCTCAATCTGATATATTATTCAAGTAATGTGTTTTTCCCATGGAATACAACTCTCTTAAATAGGCAACCAACACAAAGGAGAGCCTAGGCTAGTGGGTGGTCAAGCACACCCTACCTTAGATAGGGGGCAGTCTTTCACACCTAGGGTTGTCCTTTTCACACAAGAAGTCTTCAACTTTAGCACATCCTACTATAGATAGTGGGTGGCATTTCACACCTAGGGGGAGGCTACAAGAACAAAAGTCCTAGATGCCTTTCAAACTTATTACAAGATCAATACTAGAAAATAAAAATACTAATTGGCATTGATGTCTTACAAAATGATATAAACTAAAATAGATAAGTAGAATTTCGTGGGTCTCATGTTTTGGCCCATTTAAGTTCATGACTAAGCCCATTTGCTTGCCTTTATGAGATGGATTAGGCCTTGATTTCCATTTGGGCCTAACTTGGGCATTATGACTTTAGATTCAGCCCATATATCTTGAATTAGCCCATTAAGTGCTTCTTTGATCTTCTTGGATCTTGCCCTCGTAATAGGCCCAATTGGAACATGCAGCGGATCCTTTGTTGGTGCACGTTGGTTCTCATCATCCCTCCTCTCTTCAAAAGGATTCGACCTCGAATCGTCTCCTACATCAAACGGAGAGAGATCAAAAACATTAAATGTTGCACTAACTTTATACTCACCTGGAAGATCCAGCTTGTATGCATTATCATTGATCCTCTCAAGGACTTGAAATGGACCATCCCCTCTTGGATGTAGCTTGGACCGCCTATGGACTGGAAATCTTTCTTTTCTCATGTGTACCCAAACCCATTCACCCGGTTCAAAGACGACTCGTCTACGGCCCTTGTTAGCTTTGATCGCATATTGCTCGTTTTTCTTTTCTATGTGTTGTCGTACATTTTCATGGAGTTTCTTCACCATCTCTGCCTTCTTTTGACCATCCAAACTTATCATTTCATTAACTGGCAAAGGCA
>CM028334.1:42823951-42838951 GCA_016647705.1 Eucommia ulmoides | reverse complement strand
TAACAAACCTCGACCCAAAGATTATAATGGAATCACGAACCGAAGTTATAGAGTTTGAACGCCACAAGATTTTCTTGATAAGTTCAAAGAAAAGTTCTATGAAGAACTCAAGAGAAAACTCTCTCAATCTGATATATTATTCAAGTAATGTGTTTTTCCCATGGAATACAACTCTCTTAAATAGGCAACCAACACAAAGGAGAGCCTAGGCTAGTGGGTGGTCAAGCACACCCTACCTTAGATAGGGGGCGGTCTTTCACACCTAGGGTTGTCCTTTTCACACAAGAAGTCTTCAACTTTAGCACACCCTACTATAGATAGTGGGTGGCATTTCACACCTAGAGGGAGGCTACAAGAACAAAAGTCCTAGATGCCTTTCAAACTTATTACAAGATCAATACTAGAAAATAAAAATACTAATTGGCATTGATGTCTTACAAAATGATATAAACTAAAATAGATAAGTAGAATTTCGTGGGTCTCATGTTTTGGCCCATTTAAGTTCATGACTAAGCCCATTTGCTTGCCTTTATGAGATGGATTAGGCCTTGATTTCCATTTGGGCCTAACTTGGGCATTATGACTTTAGATTCAGCCCATATATCTTGAATTAGCCCATTAAGTGCTTCTTTGATCTTCTTGGATCTTGCCCTCGTAATAGGCCCAATTGGAACATGCAGCGGATCCTTTGTTGGTGCACGTTGGTTCTCATAAAAAAAAGTGTTTCTTTTTCGTCCAAAATGGATGCAATTGATTTTCTGGTCCAACTTGGTCTGTTTCGGCCTTTTGGAGTTAGTTTGCTCTGTAATCCGTTTCCACCCAAAAAAAATGGTATTTTTCGTCTGAAACGGACACGATTGAATTTTCTTTTCACCCAAAAGAGTGGTGTTTGTCCTCCAAAACGGACGCAATTGATTTTCTTGTCAATCCTGTTTTTTTTTTTTTTTTTTTTTTTTTTTTGCCTTTTGGGTTGGTTTCACTCAGTAAGCTGTTGCCACCCATAAAAATGGTATTTTCGACTGAAACGGACACAGTTGAATTTTCTCGTCAAACTTGGTCTTTTCGTGCCGTTTGGCGATGTTAATCTCAGAAGATCGCTTGCTCCCTAGAAGTGGGGGTGTTTTTCGTCGAAAAAGGAAACAATCGATTTTTCTACTCAAACTTGGTCTTTTTGGGCCATTTGGGGGTGTTTTACTTAGAAGGTCGTTCCCCCTTGAGAAAGTGGCATTTTTCGTCCGAAATGGACACAATTGAATTTTCTGGCGAAACTTGGTCTTTTTGGACCGTTTGGGGTCATTTTTCTCATATGGTCGTTTGCACCCTAAAAGGTGGTGTTTTTCGTCCAAAACGAACGTAATTGATTTTTCTTCTAAAACTTGGTCGTTTTGGGCATTTTTGGGGCGTTCGACCTAGAATGTCGTTTTCAACCAAAAAAAGTGGTTTTTTTTCGTCCAAAACGAACGCAATTGATTTTCTGGCCTTTTGGGGGTTTTTCGCTGTGAAGGTCGTTTCCACCCTATAAGTTGGTGTTTTTGTTACAAAACGGATACGTTCGACATTTCTATTAAAACTTGGTGTTTTTGGCCCATCGGTGGTGTTTTGCCGAGAATGTCGTTTCCACAAAAAAGAAGTGGCCTTTTTAGTCGAAAACGGACGCAATTGATTTTCTTGTCAAACTTGTTATGTTTTTGGCTTTTCGGGCTGTTTTGCTCTGTAAGTCGTTGCTACCCAAAAAAGAATGGTATTTTTCGTCTGAAACGGACACAGTTGAATTTTCTTTTCAAACTTTTTCTTTGTGTGCCGTTTGGTGATGTTTTTCTCAGAAAATCGTTTGCTCCTTAAAAAGGGGGGTGTTTTTCGTAAAAAACGGACACAATTGCTTTTTGTACTCGAACTTGGTCTTTCTGGGCCATTTGGGGGTGTTTTACTTTGAAGGTTGTTTACAGTTAAGAAAGTGTTGTTTTTTCGTCCAAAACGGACACAATTGTTTTTCAAATCAAAATTGGACTTTTCGGGCCTTTTGGGGGCATTTCGCTCAGAAGGTCGTTTCCACCCTAAAATGTGCTGTTTTCCTTCCGGAATGGTGACAATTGACTTTTCTACTTAAACTTGGTGTTTTTGGGCCTTTTGGTGGCGTTCGACCTAGAATGTCGTTTCCACCCAGAAAAGTAGTGTTTTTCGTCCAAATTGGACGCAATTGATTTTCTGGTCAAACTTGGTCGGTGGGTTGTTTTGCTCAGTAAGCCGTTTCCACCCAAAAAAGTGGTATTTTTAGTCTGAAACGGACACAGTTGAATTTTCTTGTCAAACTTGTTCTTTTTGGGCCGTTTGGTGATGTGTTTTGCTCAGAAAATCGTTTCCTCCCGAAAAGGGCAGTTCTTTTTTTTTTTTTTGTAAAAGTTGGACACAATTGATTTTTCTACTTAAACTTGGTCTTTTTTGGCCCTTTGGGGTTGTTTTTCTTAGAAGGTCGTTTCCGCTAAAGCAAGTGGTGTTTTTCGTCCAAAACAGACACAATTGATTCTCAGGTCAAACTTGCATTTTTCAGGCATTTTGGGGGCATTTCGCTCATAAGGTCGTTTCTACCCAAAAAGGTGGCGTTTTTCTTCAAAAACAGATACGATTGACATTTCTACTCAAACTTGGTGTTTTTGGGCCTTTTGGTGGCGTTTTGCCTAGAATGTCGTTTCCACCCAAAAAAAAAAGTGTTTCTTTTTCGTCCAAAATGGATGCAATTGATTTTCTGGTCCAACTTCGTCTATTTCGGCCTTTTGGAGTTAGTTTGCTCTTTAATCCGTTTCCACCCAAAAAAAATGGTATTTTTCGTCTGAAACGGACACGATTGAATTTTCTTTTCACCCAAAAGAGTGGTGTTTGTCCTCCAAAACGGACGCAATTGATTTTCTTGTCAAACCTGTTTTTTTTTTTTTTTTTTTTTTTTTTGGCCTTTTGGGTTGGTTTCACTCAGTAAGCTGTTGCCACCCATAAAAATGGTATTTTCGACTGAAACGGACACAGTTGAATTTTCTCGTCAAACTTGGTCTTTTCGTGCCGTTTGGCGATGTTAATCTCAGAAGATCGCTTGCTCCCTAGCAGTGGGGGTGTTTTTCGTCGAAAAAGGAAACAATCGATTTTTCTACTCAAACTTGGTTTTTTTGGGCCATTTGGGGGTGTTTTACTTAGAAGGTCGTTCCCCCTTGAGAAAGTGGCATTTTTCGTCCGAAATGGACACAATTGAATTTTCTGGCGAAACTTGGTCTTTTTGGACCGTTTGGGGTCATTTTTCTCATATGGTCGTTTGCACCCTAAAAGGTGGGGTTTTTCGTCCAAAACGAACGTAATTGATTTTTCTTCTAAAACTTGGTCGTTTTGGGCATTTTTGGGGCGTCCGACCTAGAATGTCGTTTTCAACCAAAAAAAGTGGTTTTTTTTCGTCCAAAACGAACGCAATTGATTTTCTGGCCTTTTGGGGGTTTTTCGCTGTGAAGGTCGTTTCCACCCTATAAGTTGGTGTTTTTGTTACAAAACGGATACGTTCGACATTTCTATTAAAACTTGGTGTTTTTGGCCCATCGGTGGTGTTTTGCCGAGAATGTCGTTTCCACAAAAAAGAAGTGGCCTTTTTAGTCGAAAACGGACGCAATTGATTTTCTTGTCAAACTTGGTATGTTTTTGCCTTTTGGGTTGGTTTTGCTCTCTAGGTCGTTGCCACCCAAAAAAGAATGGTATTTTTCGTCTGAAACGGACACAGTTGAATTTTCTTGTCAAACTTGTTCGTTTTGTGCCGTTTGGTGATGTTTTGCTCAGAAAGTCGTTTGCTCCCTCATAGGGGGGTGTTTTTCGTCAAAATAGGACACAATCGATTTTTCTACTCAAACTTGGTGTTTTGGGGCCATTTGGGGGTGTTTTGGCTTAGAAGGTCGTTTCCCGTTGAGAAAGTGGCGTTTCTCGTCCGAAATGGACACAGTTGAAGTTTCTGGCCAAACTTGGTCTTTTTGGGCCGTTTGGGGTCATTTTTCTCAGAAGGTCGTTTGTACCCTAAATTGTGGTGTTTTTTTCGTCCAAAATGGATACAATTGATTTTTCTATTCAAACTTGGTCGTTTTGGGCATTTTTGGGGCGTTCGACCTAGAATGTCCTTTCCAACCTAAAAAAGTGGTGTTTTTCGTCCACAACGGACACAATTTATTTTCTCGCCAAACTTGGACTTTTCTAGCCTTTCGGTGGCGTTTCGCTGTGAAGGTCGTTTCCACCCTATAAGGTGGTGTTTTTCTTCCAAAATCGATACGTTTGACTTTTCTATTAAAACTTGGTGTTTTTGGCCCTTCGGTGGCGTTTTTACTAAGAATGTCGTTTCCCACCCCCCCCCCAAAAAAAAACTGGCGTTTTTCGTCCAAAACGGACGCAATTGATTTTCTGGTCAAACTTGGTATGTTTTTGCCTTTTCGGGCTGTTTTGCTCTGTAAGTCGTTGCTACCCAAAAAGGAATGGTATTTTTCGTCTGAAACGGACACAGTTGAATTTTCTTTTCAAACTTTTTCTTTTTGTGCCGTTTGGTGATGTTTTGCTCAGAAAATCCTTTGCTCCTTAAAAAGGGGGGTGTTTTTCGTAAAAAAACGGACACAATTGCTTTTTGTACTCGAACTTGGTCTTTCTGGGCCATTTGGGGGTGTTTTACTTTGAAGGTTGTTTACAGTTAAGAAAGTGTTGTTTTTTCGTCCAAAACGGACACAATTGTTTTTCAAATCAAAATTGGACTTTTCGGGCCTTTTGGGGGCATTTCGCTCAGAAGGTCGTTTCCACCCTAAAATGTGCTGTTTTCCTTCCAGAATGGTGATAATTGACTTTTCTACTTAAACTTGGTGTTTTTGGGCCTTTTGGTGGCGTTCGACCTAGAATGTCGTTTCCACCCAGAAAAGTAGTGTTTTTCGTCCAAATTGGACGCAATTGATTTTCTGGTCAAACTTGGTCGGTGGGTTGTTTTGCTCAGTAAGCCGTTTCCACCCAAAAAAGTGGTATTTTTCGTCTGAAACGGACACAGTTGAATTTTCTTGTCAAACTTGTTCTTTTTGGGCCGTTTGGTGATGTGTTTTGCTCAGAAGATCGTTTCCTCCCGAAAAGGGCAGTTCTTTTTTTTTTTTTTTTTTTTTTGTAAAAGTTGGACACAATTGATTTTTCTACTTAAACTTGGTCTTTTTTGGCCCTTTGGGGTTGTTTTTCTTAGAAGGTCGTTTCCGCTAAAGAAAGTGGTGTTTTTCGTCCAAAACAGACACAATTGATTCTCAGGTCAAACTTGCATTTTTCGGGCATTTTGGGGGCATTTCGCTCATAAGGTCGTTTCTACCCAAAAAGGTGGTGTTTTTCTTCAAAAACAGATACGATTGACATTTCTACTCAAACTTGGTGTTTTTGGGCCTTTTGGTGGCAGTTTTGCCTAGAATGTCGTTTCCACCCAAAAAAAAAGTGTTTCTTTTTCGTCCAAAATGGATGCAATTGATTTTCTGGTCCAACTTGGTCTGTTTCGGCCTTTTGGAGTTAGTTTGCTCTGTAATCCGTTTCCACCCAAAAAAAAATGGTATTTTTCGTCTGAAACTGGACACGATTGAATTTTCTTTTCACCCAAAAGAGTGGTGTTTGTCCTCCAAAACGGACGCAATTGATTTTCTTGTCAAACCTGTTTTTTTTTTTTTTTTTTTTTGTGCCTTTCGGGTTGGTTTCACTCAGTAAGCTGTTGCCACCCATAAAAATGGTATTTTCGACTGAAACGGACACAGTTGAATTTTCTCGTCAAACTTGGTCTTTTCGTGCCGTTTGGCGATGTTAATCTCAGAAGATCGCTTGCTCCCTAGAAGTGGGGGTGTTTTTCGTCGAAAAAGGAAACAATCGATTTTTCTACTCAAACTTGGTCTTTTTCGGGCCATTCGGGGGTGTTTTACTTAGAAGGTCGTTCCCCCTTGAGAAAGTGGCATTTTTCGTCCGAAATGGACACAATTGAATTTTCTGGCGAAACTTGGTCTTTTTGGACCGTTTGGGGTCATTTTTCTCATATGGTCATTTGCACCCTAAAAGGTGGTGTTTTTCGTCCAAAACGAACGTAATTGATTTTTCTTCTAAAACTTGGTCGTTTTGGGCATTTTTGGGGCGTTCGACCTAGAATGTCGTTTTCAACCAAAAAAAGTGGTTTTTTTTCGTCCAAAACGAACGCAATTGATTTTCTGGCCTTTTGGGGGTTTTTCGTTGTGAAGGTCGTTTCCACCCTATAAGTTGGTGTCTTTGTTACAAAACGGATACGTTCGACATTTCTATTAAAACTTGGTGTTTTCGGCCCATCGGTGGTGTTTTGCCGAGATTGTCGCTTCCACCAAAAAGAAGTGGCCTTTTTAGTCGAAAACGGACGCAATTGATTTTCTGGTCAAACTTGGTATGTTTTTGCCTTTTGGGTTGGTTTTGCTCTCTAGGTCGTTGCCACCCAAAAAAGAATGGTATTTTTCGTCTGAAACGGACACAGTTGAATTTTCTTGTCAAACTTGTTCGTTTTGTGCCGTTTGGTGATGTTTTGCTCAGAAAGTCGTTTGCTCCCTCATAGGGGGGTGTTTTTCGTCAAAATAGGACACAATCGATTTTTCTACTCAAACTTGGTGTTTTGGGGCCATTTGGGGGTGTTTTTACTTAGAAGGTCGTTTCCCCTTGAGAAAGTGGCGTTTCTCGTCCGAAATGGACACAGTTGAAGTTTCTGGCCTAAACTTGGTCTTTTTGGTCCGTTTGGGGTCATTTTTCTCAGAAGGTCGTTTGTACCCTAAATTGTGGTGTTTTTTTCGTCCAAAACGGATACAATTGATTTTTCTATTCAAACTTGGTCGTTTTGGGCATTTTTGGGGCGTTCGACCTAGAATGTCCTTTCCAACCTAAAAAAGTGGTGTTTTTCGTCCACAACGGACAAAATTTTTTTTCTCGCCAAACTTGGACTTTTCTAGCCTTTCAGGTGGCGTTTCGCTGTGAAGGTCGTTTCCACCCTATAAGGTGGTGTTTTTCTTCCAAAATCGATACGTTTGACTTTTCTATTAAAACTTGGTGTTTTTGGCCCTTCGGTGGCGTTTTTACTGAGAATGTCGTTTCCCACCCCCCCCCAAAAAAAAACTGGCGTTTTTCGTCCAAAACGGACGCAATTGATTTTCTGGTCAAACTTGGTATGTTTTTGCCTTTTCGGGCTGTTTTGCTCTGTAAGTCGTTGCTACCCAAAAAAGAATGGTATTTTTCGTCTGAAACGGACACAGTTGAATTTTCTTTTCAAACTTTTTCTTTTTGTGCCGTTTGGTGATGTTTTGCTCAGAAAATCCTTTGGCTCCTTAAAAAGGGGGGTGTTTTTCGTAAAAAAACGGACACAATTGCTTTTTGTACTCGAACTTGGTCTTTTTGGGCCATTTGGGGGTGTTTTACTTTGAAGGTTGTTTACAGTTAAGAAAGTGTTGTTTTTTCGTCCAAAACGGACACAATTGTTTTTCAAATCAAAATTGGACTTTTCGGGCCTTTTGGGGGCATTTCGCTCAGAAGGTCGTTTCCACCCTAAAATGTGCTGTTTTCCTTCCAGAATGGTGACTAATTGACTTTTCTACTTAAACTTGGTGTTTTTGGGCCTTTTGGTGGCGTTCGACCTAGAATGTCGTTTCCACCCAGAAAAGTAGTGTTTTTCGTCCAAATTGGACGCAATTGATTTTCTGGTCAAACTTGGTCGGTGGGTTGTTTTGCTCAGTAAGCCGTTTCCATCCCAAAAAAGTGGTATTTTTAGTCTGAAACGGACACAGTTGAATTTTCTTGTCAAACTTGTTCTTTTTGGGCCGTTTGGTGATGTGTTTTGCTCAGAAGATCGTTTCCTCCCGAAACGGGCAGTTCTTTTTTTTTTTTTTTTTTTTTGTAAAAGTTGGACACAATTGATTTTTCTACTTAAACTTGGTCTTTTTTGGCCCTTTGGGGTTGTTTTTCTTAGAAGGTCGTTTCCGCTAAAGAAAGTGGTGTTTTTCGTCCAAATAGACACAATTGATTCTCAGGTCAAACTCTGCATTTTTCGGGCATTTTGGGGGCATTTCGCTCATAAGGTCGTTTCTACCCAAAAAGGTGGCGTTTTTCTTCAAAAACAGATACGATTGACATTTCTACTCAAACTTGGTGTTTTTGGGCCTTTTGGTGGCGTTTTGCCTAGAATGTCGTTTCCACCCAAAAAAAAAGTGTTTCTTTTTCGTCCAAAATGGATGCAATTGATTTTCTGGTCCAACTTGGTCTGTTTCGGCCTTTTGGAGTTAGTTTGCTCTGTAATCCGTTTCCACCCAAAACAAATGGTATTTTTCGTCTGAAACGGACACGATTGAATTTTCTTTTCACCCAAAAGAGTGGTGT
Organism: Eucommia ulmoides; assembly: GCA_016647705.1. Taxonomy (NCBI): domain Eukaryota; kingdom Viridiplantae; phylum Streptophyta; class Magnoliopsida; order Garryales; family Eucommiaceae; genus Eucommia; species Eucommia ulmoides. Next base: position 42,830,560 of record CM028334.1, on the reverse strand, counting down.
TTGTCCTCCAAAACGGACGCAATTGATTTTCTTGTCAAACCTGTTTTTTTTTTTTTTTTTTTTTTTTGCCTTTTGGGTTGGTTTCACTCAGTAAGCTGTTGCCACCCATAAAAATGGTATTTTCGACTGAAACGGACACAGTTGAATTTTCTCGTCAAACTTGGTCTCTTCGTGCCGTTTGGCGATGTTAATCTCAGAAGATCGCTTGCTCCCTAGAAGTGGGGGTGTTTTTCGTCGAAAAAGGAAACAATCGATTTTTCTACTCAAACTTGGTCTTTTTCGGCCATTCGGGGGTGTTTTACTTAGAAGGTCGTTCCCCCTTGAGAAAGTGGCATTTTTCGTCCGAAATGGACACAATTGAATTTTCTGGCGAAACTTGGTCTTTTTGGACCGTTTGGGGTCATTTTTCTCATATGGTCGTTTGCACCCTAAAAGGTGGTGTTTTTCGTCCAAAACGAACATAATTGATTTTTCTTCTAAAACTTGGTCGTTTTGGGCATTTTTGGGGCGTTCGACCTAGAATGTCGTTTTCAACCAAAAAAAGTGGTTTTTTTCGTCCAAAACGAACGCAATTGATTTTCTGGCCTTTTGGGGGTTTTTCGTTGTGAAGGTCGTTTCCACCCTATAAGTTGGTGTCTTTGTTACAAAACGGATACGTTCGACATTTCTATTAAAACTTGGTGTTTTCGGCCCATCGGTGGTGTTTTGCCGAGATTGTCGCTTCCACAAAAAAGAAGTGGCCTTTTTAGTCGAAAACGGACGCAATTGATTTTCTGGTCAAACTTGGTATGTTTTTGCCTTTTGGGTTGGTTTTGCTCTCTAGGTCGTTGCCACCCAAAAAAGAATGGTATTTTTCGTCTGAAACGGACACAGTTGAATTTTCTTGTCAAACTTGTTCGTTTTGTGCCGTTTGGTGATGTTTTGCTCAGAAAGTCGTTTGCTCCCTCATAGGGGGGTGTTTTTCGTCAAAATAGGACACAATCGATTTTTCTACTCAAACTTGGTGTTTTGGGGCCATTTGGGGGTGTTTTTGCTTAGAAGGTCGTTTCCCCTTGAGAAAGTGGCGTTTCTCGTCCGAAATGGACACAGTTGAAGTTTCTGGCCAAACTTGGTCTTTTTGGGCCGTTTGGGGTCATTTTTCTCAGAAGGTCGTTTGTACCCTAAATTGTGGTGTTTTTTTCGTCCAAAACGGATACAATTGATTTTTCTATTCAAACTTGGTCGTTTTGGGCATTTTTGGGGCGTTCGACCTAGAATGTCCTTTCCAACCTAAAAAAGTGGTGTTTTTCGTCCACAACGGACACAATTTATTTTCTCGCCAAACTTGGACTTTTCTGGCCTTTCGGTGGCGTTTCGCTGTGAAGGTCGTTTCCACCCTATAAGGTGGTGTTTTTCTTCCAAAATGGATACGTTTGAATTTTCTATTAAAACTTGGTGTTTTTGGCCCTTCGGTGGCGTTTTTACTGAGAATGTCATTTCCCCCCCCCCCAAAAAAAACTGGCGTTTTTCGTCCAAAACGGACGCAATTGATTTTCTGGTCAAACTTGGTATGTTTTTGCCTTTCGGGCTGTTTTGCTCTGTAAGTCGTTGCTACCCAAAAAAGAATGGTATTTTTCGTCTGAAACGGACACAGTTGAATTTTCTTTTCAAACTTTTTCTTTTTGTGCCGTTTGGTGATGTTTTTCTCAGAAAATCGTTTGCTCCTTAAAAAGGGGGGTGTTTTTCGTAAAAAAACGGACACAATTGCTTTTTGTACTCGAACTTGGTCTTTCTGGGCCATTTGGGGGTGTTTTACTTTGAAGGTTGTTTACAGTTAAGAAAGTGTTGTTTTTTCGTCCAAAACGGACACAATTGTTTTTCAAATCAAAATTGGACTTTTCGGGCCTTTTGGGGGCATTTCGCTCAGAAGGTCGTTTCCACCCTAAAATGTGCTGTTTTCCTTCCAGAATGGTGACAATTGACTTTTCTACTTAAACTTGGTGTTTTTGGGCCTTTTGGTGGCGTTCGACCTAGAATGTCGTTTCCACCCAGAAAAGTAGTGTTTTTCGTCCAAATTGGACGCAATTGATTTTCTGGTCAAACTTGGTCGGTGGGTTGTTTTGCTCAGTAAGCCGTTTCCACCCAAAAAAGTGGTATTTTTAGTCTGAAACGGACACAGTTGAATTTTCTTGTCAAACTTGTTCTTTTTGGGCCGTTTGGTGATGTGTTTTGCTCAGAAGATCGTTTCCTCCCGAAAAGGGCAGTTCTTTTTTTTTTTTTTTTTTTTTTTTTTGTAAAAGTTGGACACAATTGATTTTTCTACTTAAACTTGGTCTTTTTTGGCCCTTTGGGGTTGTTTTTCTTAGAAGGTCGTTTCCGCTAAAGAAAGTGGTGTTTTTCGTCCAAAACAGACACAATTGATTCTCAGGTCAAACTTGCATTTTTCGGGCATTTTGGGGGCATTTCGCTCATAAGGTCGTTTCTACCCAAAAAGGTGGCGTTTTTCTTCAAAAACAGATACGATTGACATTTCTACTCAAACTTGGTGTTTTTGGGCCTTTTGGTGGCGTTTTGCCTAGAATGTCGTTTCCACCCAAAAAAAAAGTGTTTCTTTTTCGTCCAAAATGGATGCAATTGATTTTCTGGTCCAACTTGGTCTGTTTCGGCCTTTTGGAGTTAGTTTGCTCTGTAAGTCATTTCCACCCAAAAAAATGGTATTTTTCGTTTGAAACGGACGCAGTTGAATTTTCTTTTCCCCTAAAAGAGTGGTGTTTGTCGTCCAAAACTGTCACAATTGATTTTCTGGTCAAACTTGGTTTTTTTTAGCCTTTTGGGTTGGTTTCGCTCAGTAAGCTGTTGCCACCCATAAAAATGGTATTTTTCGACTGACACGGACACAGTTGAATTTTCGTTAAACTTGGTCTTTTCGTGCCGTTTGGTGATGTTAATCTCAGAAGATCGTTTGCTCCCTACAAGTGGGGGTGTTTTTCGTAAAAAACGGATAGAATTGATTTTTCTACTCGAACTTGGCCTTTTTGGGCCATTTGGGGGTGTTTTACTTAGAAGGTCGTTTCCACTTGAGAAAGTGGCATTTTTCGTCCGGAATGGAAATAGTTGAATTTTCTTGCTAAATTGGTTTTTTAAGGCCGTTTGGGGTCATTTTTCTCAGATGGTCGTTTTGGACATTTTTGGGGCGGTCGGCCTAGAATTTCGTTTCCGACCAAAAAAAGTGGTGTTTTTTTGTCCAAAACGGACACAATTAATTTTCTTGCCAAACTTCGACGTTTCTGGCCTTTTGGGGGGTTTTCGCTGTGAAGGTTGTTTTCACCCTATAAGGTGGTGTTTTTGTTACAAAACGGATACACTTGACATTTCTATTAAAACTTGGTGTTTTTGGCCCATCGGTGGCGTTTTCCCGAGAATGTCGTTTCCACAAAAAAAAAAGTGGCATTTTTTGTCCAAAACGGACGCAATTGATTTTCTGGTCAAACTTAGTCTGTTTTTGCCTTTTGGGTTGGTTTCGCTCTCTAAGCTGTTGCCACCCAAAAAAGAATGGTATTTTTCGTCTGAACGGACACAGTTGAATTTCCTTTTCAAACTTGTTCGTTTTGTGCCGTTTGGTGATGTTTTGCTCAGAAAATCATTTGCTCCCTACTAGGGGGTGTTTTTCGTCCAAAACGGACACAATCGATTTTTCTACTCAAACTTGGTCTTTTTGGGCCATTTGGGGGGTGTTTTTACTTAGAATGTCGTTTCCCCTTGAGAAAGTGGCGTTTTTCGTCCGAAATGGACACAATTGAATTTTCTGGCCAAACTTGATCTTTTTGGGCCGTTTGGGGTCATTTTTCTCAGAAGGTCATTTGCACCCAAAAATGTGTTGTTTTTCATCCAAAACGAACACAATTGATTTTTCTACACAAACTTGGTCATTTTGGGCATTTTCGAGGCGCTCGACCTAGATTGTCATTTCCAACAAAAAAAAAGTGGTGTTTTTCGTCCAAAACGGACACAATTGATTTTCTGGCCAAACTTGGTCGGTGGGTTGTTTTGCTAAGTAAGCCGTTTCCACCCAAAAAAATGGTATTTTTAGTCTAAAATGAACACAATTGATTTTTCTACTTAAACTTGGTCTTTTTGGGCCTTTTGGGGTTGTTTTTCTTAGAAGGTCGTTTCCGCTAAAGAAAGTGGTGTTTTTCTTCCAAAACAGACACAAATGATTTTCAGGTCATACTTGCACCTTTCAGGTCATACCCAAAAAGGTGGTGTTTTTCTTCCAAAACGGATATAATAGACATTTCTACTCAAACTTGGTGTTTCTGGTCCTTTTGGTGGCGTTTAGCCTAGAATGTCGTTTCCACAAAAAAAAAAGTGTTTTTCGTCCAAAATGGATGCAATTGATTTTCTGGTCCAACTTGGTCTATTTCGGCCTATTGGAGTTTTTTTGCTTTGTAAGCCATTTCCACCCGAAAAAATGGTATTTTTCGTCTGAAACAGACACAGTTGAATTTTCTTTTCACCCAAAAGAATGGTGTTTGTCATCCAAAACGGTCGCAATTGATTTTCTGGTCAAACTTGGTTTTTTTTTTTGGCCTTTTGGGTTGGTTTCGCTCAGTAAGTTGTTGTCACCCCTAAAAATGGTATTTTTCGACTGAAACGGACACAGTTGAATTTTCTCATCAAACTTGGTCTTTTCGTGCTGTTTGGAGATGTTAATCTCAGAAGATCGTTTACTCCCAAGAAGTAGGGGGTTTTTTCATAAAAAACGGACACAATTGATTTTTCTACTCGAACTTGGTCTTTTTGGGCCATTTGGGGGTGTTTTACTTAGAAGGTCGTTTCCACCTGAGAAAGTGTTGTTTTTCGTCCAAAATGGTAACAGTTGAATTTTCCGGCCAAATTTGGTCTTTTTTGGCCGTTTGGGGTCATTTTTCTCAGATGGTGGTGTTTTTCGTCCAAAACGGACACAATTGATTTTTCTACTCAAACTTGGTCGTTTTGCGCATTTTTGGGGCGTTCGACCTAGAATGTCGTTTCCAATAAAAAAAAGTGGTGTTTTTCGTCCAAAACGGACGCAATTGATTTTCTGGTCAAACTTGGTCGGTGGGTTGTTTTGCTCAGTAAGCCGTTTCAACCCCAAAAAGTGGTATTTTTAGTCTGTAACGGACACAGTTGAATTTTCTTGTCAAACTTGTTCTTTTTGGGCCGTTTGGTGATTTGTTTTGTTCAGAAGATCGTTTCCTCCAAAAAAAGTGTGGTTTTTTTTTGTTTTTTTTTTTTTTTTTTTTTTTTTTTTTTTTTGTAAAAATTGGATACAATTGATTTTTCTACGTAAACTTGGACTTTTGGGGCCTTTGGGGTTAGTTTTTCTTAGAAGGTCGTTTCCGTTAAAGAAAGTGGTGTTTTTCATCCAAAACATACACAATTGATTTTCAGGTCATACTTACACTTTTCGGGCATTATTGGGGCACTTCGCTCAGAAGGTCGTTTCTACCCAAAAAGGTGGTGTTCTTCTTTCAAAATGGATACAATTGACATTTCTACTCAAACTTGGTGTTTTTGGTCCTTTTCGTGGCGTTTTGCCTAGAATGTCGTTTCCACAAAAAAAAAAAAAAAAAAAAAAAGTGTTTTTTTTTTCATCCAAAATGGATGCAATTGATTTTCTGGTCCAACTTTGTCTGTTTCGGCCTATTGGAATTATTTTGCTCTGTAAGCCGTTTTCACCCGAAAAAATGGTATTTTTCGTCTAAAACGGACGCAGTTGAAAACGGACACAATTGATTTTTCCACTCAAACTTGGTCTTTTTGGGCCATTTGGGGGTGTTGATGAGAACCAACGTGCACCAACAAAGGATCCGCTGCATGTTCCAATTGGGCCTATTACGAGGGCAAGATCCAAGAAGATCAAAGAAGCACTTAATGGGCTAATTCAAGATATATGGGCTGAATCTAAAGTCATAATGCCCAAGTTAGGCCCAAATGGAAATCAAGGCCTAATCCATCTCATAAAGGCAAGCAAATGGGCTTAGTCATGAACTTAAATGGGCCAAAACATGAGACCCACGAAATTCTACTTATTTATTTTAGTTTATATCATTTTGTAAGACATCAATGCCAATTAGTATTTTTATTTTCTAGTATTGATATTGTAATAAGTTTGAAAGGCATCTAGGACTTTTGTTCTTGTAGCCTCCCCCTAGGTGTGAAAGGCCACCCACTATCTATAGTAGGGTGTGCTAAAGTTGAAGACTTATTGTGTGAAAAGGACAACCCTAGGTGTGAAAAAACGCCCCCTATGTAAGGTAGGGTGTGCTTGACCACCCACTAGCCTAGGCTCTCCTTTGTGTTGGTTGCCTATTTAAGAGAGTTGTATTCCATGGGAAAAACACATTACTTGAATAATATATCAGATTGAGAGAGTTTTCTCTTGAGTTCTTCATAGAACTTTTCTTTGAACTTATCAAGAATTTCTTGTGGCTTTCAAACTCTATAACTTCGGTTCGTGATTCCATTATAATCTTTGGGTCGAGGTTTGTTATTTTATACCTTTGGTTCGCGTTTCATTCATAAACGTTGGGTCAAGGTTTCTATCAAACATTCTGTATTTTTGTGTTCTTCCTTTCTTTCTTTTCA
>CM028334.1:42783951-42818951 GCA_016647705.1 Eucommia ulmoides | reverse complement strand
TCGTCTTTGAACCGGGTGAATGGGTTTGGGTACACATGAGAAAAGAAAGATTTCCAGTCCATAGGCGGTCCAAGCTACATCCAAGAGGGGATGGTCCATTTCAAGTCCTTGAGAGGATAAATGATAATGCATACAAGCTGGATCTTCCAGGTGAGTATAAGGTTAGTGCAACATTTAATGTTTCTGATCTTTCTCCGTTTGATGTAGGAGACGATTCGAGGTCGAATCCTTTTGAAGAGAGGAGGGATGATGAGAACCAACGTGCACTAACAAAGGATCCGCTGCATGTTCCAATTGGGCCTATTACGAGGGCAAGATCCAAGAAGATCAAAGAAGCAATTGATTTTTCTACTCAAACTTGGTCGTTTTGGGCATTTTTGGGGCGTTCGACCTAGAATTTCGTTTCCAACCAAAAAAAGTGGTGTTTTATGTCCAAAACGGACACAATTGATTTCCTGGCCAAACTTGGACTTTCCTTTTGGGGGTTTTTCGCTGTGAAGGTCGTTTCCACCCTATAAGGTGTTGTTTTTCTTACAAAACAGATACGCTAGACATTTCTATTAAAACTTGGTGTTTTTGGCCAATCGGTGGCGTTTTACCGAGAATGTCATTTCCACAAAAACAAGTGGCGTTTTTCGTCCAAAACAAACGCTATTGGTTTTCTGGTCAAACTTGGTCTGTTTTTGCCTTTTGGGTTGGTTTCGCTCTATAAGTCGTTGCCACCAAAAAAAGAATGATATTTTTCATCTGAAACGGACACAGTTGAATTTTGTTGTCAAACTTGTTCGTTTTGTGTCGTTTGGTGATGTTTTGCTGAGAAAATCGTTTGCTCCCTAGTAGTGGGGTGTTTTTCGTCCAAAATGGACACAATCGATTTTTCTACTCAAACTTGGTCTTTTTGGGCCATTTGGAGGGTGTTTGTACTTAGAAGGTCGTTTCCCCTTGAGAAAGTGGCATTTTTCGTCCGAAATGGACACAATTGAATTTTCTGGCGAAACTTGGTCTTTTTGGACCGTTTGGGGTCATTTTTCTCATATGGTCGTTTGCACCCTAAAAGGTGGTGTTTTTCTTCCAAAACGGATACGTTTGACTTTTTCTATTAAAATTTGGTGTTTTTGGCTCATCAGTGGCGTTTTGTCGAGAATGTCGTTTCCACCAAAAAAAAAGTGGCCTTTTTAGTCGAAATTGGACGCAATTGATTTTCTGGTCAAACTTGGTAAGTTTTTGCCTTTTGGGGCTGTTTTGCTGACGAGAACCAACACGCAACATTTTGGACACATTGCATGTCCCAGTTGGGCCCATTACTAGGGCAAGATCCAAGAAGATCAAAGAAGCGCTTAATGGGCTAATTGAAGAGCTTTCGGCTGAATCGAAAGTAATAAAGCCCAAATTTGGCCCAAATGACAATCAAGGCCTAATCCATCTCATCAAAGCAAGTGTGGTTTAGACATGAACTCAAATAGACCTTGTGGACCACGAAATTCTTATCATATTTATTTTATTATTTTAAATCTTTTAATTATTTTTAGGCTGATTTGTAAGCTTGATTGCCAAGTAAATCATTCATTTCCTTTTTCAACTAGGAATGTAAGGCAAATTAGGAAACTTTCTTATTCTTTATTTAGCAATTAGATTTTAGGGTTTCCTTTTTCCTCCATGTAGACCCACGAATTTCAAAGTGTATTAGGGTTTCTTTTCTTATTCTCTTGGCCACCTATTTAAGGGGCTTTGTAGACTTATGAATTTGAAATTACTTTGATTAATAAAAATTGTGAGAGTTTTCTCTTTAGTTCTTCAAAGAACTTTTCTTGAACTTATCAAAAGTTTCTTGTGGCGTTCATACTTATATCTTGGATTCGTGATTCATTATAATCATTGGGTCAAGATCATTATACCATTGGTTCGCGTTTCGTTCATAAACGTTGGGTCAAGGTAATCTATCTTTCAATTTCTGTATTTTTAGCTCGTTCAAAATCTGATTTAGTTTTGATCTTCGCGAAGAAACCCTAAGTTGGTTTCGGGTCTCACTAATCCTTGGTGAGGTTCGCATAATTTGCTGTGGAAGCCGTTCCGACCCGAAAAAGAAGGATATTTTTCGTCTGAAACGGACACAGTTGAATTTTCTTGTCAAACTTGTTCTTTTTGTGCCGTTTGGTGATGTTTTGCTAAGAAAATCGTTTGCTCCCTAAATGGGGGTGTTTTTCGTCAAAAACGGACACGATTGATTTTTCTACCCAAACTTGGTCTTTTTGGGCCATTTGGGGGTGTTTTACTTAGAAGGTTGTTTACACTCAAGAAAGTGTTGTTTTTCGTCCCAAACGGACACAATTGATTTTCAAATCAAAATTGGACTTTTTTGGCCTTTTGGCGGCGTTTCGCTGTGAAGGTCGTTTCCACCCTATAAGGTGGTGTTTTTCTTCCAAAATGGATACGTTTGACTTTTTCTATTAAAACTTGGTGTTTTTGGCCCATCAATGGCGTTTTGCCGAGAATGTCGTTTCCACAAAAAAAAGTGGCTTCTTTCATCCAAAACGGACGCAATTGATTTTCTGGTCAAACTTGGTCGGTGGGTTGTTTTGCTCAGTAAGCCGTTTCTACCCAAAAAAGTTGTATTTTGAGTTTGAAACGGACACAATTGATTTTTCTACTTAAACTTGGTCTTTTTGGGCCTTTTGGGGTTGTTTTTCTTACAAGGTCGTTTCCGCTAAAGAAAGTGGTGTTTTTCTTCCAAAACAAACACAATTGATTTTCAGGTCATACTTGCACTTTTCGGGCATTTTTGGGGCATTTCGCTCAGAAGGTCGTTTCTACCCAAAAAGGTGGTGTTTTTCTTCCAAAACGGATACAATTGACATTTCTACTCAAACGTGGTGTTTTTGGTCCTTTTGGTGGCGTTTTGCTTAGAATGTCGTTTCTACCCAAAAAAAAAGTGTTTTTTTTTTTCGTCCAAAACGGTCGCAATTGATTTTCTGGTCAAACTTGTTTTTTTTATTTTTGCCTTTTGGGTTGGTTTCGCTCAGTAAGCTGTTGCCACCCATAAAAATGGTATTTTTCGACTGAAACAGACACAGTTGAATTTTCTCGTCAAACTTGGTCTTTTCGTGCCGTTTGGTGATGTTAATCTCAGAAGATCGTTCGCTCCCTAGAAGTGGGGGTGTTTTTTGTAAAAAACGAACACGATTGATTTTTCTACTCGAACTTGGTCTTTTTTGGCCATTTGGGGGTGTTTTACTTAGAAGGTTGTTTACACTCAAGAAAGTGTTGTTTTTTGTCCAAAACGGACTCAATTGATTTTCAAATCAAAATTGGACTTTTCAGGCGTTTTGGGGGCGTTTCGCTCAGAAGGTCATTTTCCACCCTAAAGGGTGGTGTTTTTCTTCCAGAACGGTGACAATTGACTTTTCTACTCAAACTTGGTGTTTTTGGGCCTTTTGGTGGCGTTCGACCTAGAATGTCGTTTCCACCCAGAAAAATGGTGTTTTTCGTCCAAATTAGACGCAATTGATATGTTGGTCAAACTTGGTCTGTGGGTTGTTGATGAGAACCAACATGCACCAACAAAGGATCCGCTGCATATTCCAATTGGGCCTATTACGAGGGCAAGATCCAAGAAGATCAAAGAAGCACTTAATGGGCTAACTCAAGATATATGGGCTAAATCTAAAGTCGTAATACCCAAATTAGGCCCAAATGGCAATCATGGCCTAATCCATCTCATAAAGGCAAGCAAATGGGCTTAGTCATGAACTTAAATGGGCCAAAACATGAGACCCACGAAATTCTACTTATTTATTTTAGTTTACATCATTTTGTAAGACATCAATGCCAATTAGTATTTTTATTTTCAAGTATTGATCTTGTAATAAGTATGAAAAGCATCTAGGACTTTTGTTCTTGTAGCCTCCCCCTAGGTGTAAAAGGCCACCCACTATTAGGGTGTGCTAAAGTTGAAGACTTCTTGTGTGAAACGGACATCCCTAGGTGTGAAAGACCACCCCCTATCTAAGGTAGGGTGTGCTTGACCACCCACTAGCCTAGGCTCTCCTTTGTGTTGGTTGCCTATTTAAGAGAGTCGTATTCCATGGAAAAAACACATTACTTGAATAATATATCAGTTTGAGAGAGTTTTCTCTTGAGTTCTTCATCGAACTTTTCTTTGAACTTATCAAAAATTTCTTATGGCGTTCAAACTCTATAACTTCGGTTCGTGATTCCATTATAATCTTTGGGTCGAGGTTTGTTATTTTATACCTTTGGTTCGCATTTCATTCATAAACGTTAGGTCAAGGTTTCTATCAAACATTCTGTATTTTTGTGTTCTTCCTTTCTTTCTTTTCATTTATAAATCCAGATTTTAGATCGATCCTAGCAAAGACACCATAAATTGGTTTTGGGTCTCACTAATTCTTGGTGAGGTTCGCATCAGTTGTTTTGCTCAGTAAGTCATTTTTACCCAAAAAAGTGATATTTTTACTCTGAAACAGACACAGTTGAATTTTCTTGTCAAACTTGTTCTTTTTGGGCCGTTTGGTGGTATGTTTTGCTTAGAAGATCGTTTCCTCCCAAAAACGGGTTTTTTTTTTTTTTGTAAAAATTGGACACAATTAATTTTTCTACTTAAACTTGGACTTTTTGGGCCTTTTGGGGTTGTTTTTCTTAGAAGGTCGTTTCTGCTAAAGAAAGTGGTGTTTTTCATCCAAAACAAACACAATTGATTTTCAGGTCATACTTGCACTTTTCGGGCATTTTTGGGGCACTTCGCTCAGAAGGTCATTTCTACCCAAAAAGGTGGTGTTTTTCTTCCAAAACGGATACAATTGACATTTCTACTCAAACTTGATGTTTTTGGCCCTTTTGGTGGCGTTTTGCCTAGAATGTCGTTTTCACAAAAAAAAAAAAAGTGTTTTTTTTTTTCGTCCAAAATGGATGCAATTGATTTTCTGGTCCTACTTGGTCTGTTTCGGCCTATTGGAGTTATTTTACTCTGTAAGCCGTTTCCACCTGAAAAAATGGTATTTTTCGTCTGAAATGGATACAGTTGAATTTTCTTGTCACCCAAAAGAGTGGTGTTTGTCATCCAAAACGGTCGCAATTTATTTTCTGGTCAAACTTGGGTTTTTTTTTTTGCCTTTTGGGTTGGATTCGCTCAGTAAGATGTTGCCACCCATAAAAATGATATTTTTCGACTGAAACGGACACAATTGGACTTTCTCGTCAAACTTGATCTTTTCGTGCTATTTGGTGCTGTTAATCTCAGAAGATCGTTTGCTCCCTAGAAGTAGGGGTGTTTTTCGTCGTAAATGGACACAATTGATTTTTCTACTCGAACTTGGTCTTTTTGGGCCATTTGGGGGTGTTTTACTTAGAAGGTTGTTTCCACTTGAGAAAGTGGCGTTTTTCATCCGGAATGGACACAGTTGAATTTTCAGGCCAAATTGGTCTTTTTGGGCCGTTTGGGGTCATTTTTCTCAGATGTTCATTTGCACCCTAAAAGGTATTGTTTTTCGTCCAAAACGGACACAATTAATTTTCTGTCCAAACTTAGACTTTTCTGGCCTTTCGGGGGTTTTTCACTATGAAGGTCGTTTCCACCCTATAAGGTGGTGTTTTTGTTACAAAACGGATGCGCTTGACATTTCATTTAAAACTTGGTGTTTTTGGCCCATCGGTGGCGTTTTCCCGAGAATGTCGTTTCCACAAAAAAAAAAGTGGTGTTTGTCGTCCAAAACGGTCACAATTGATTTTCTGGTCAAACTTGGTTTTTTTTTGCCTTTTGGGTTGGATTCGCTCAGTAAGCTGTTGCCACCCATAAAAATGATATTTTTCGACTGAAACGGACACAGTTGAACTTTCTCGTCAAACTTGGTCTTTTCATGCCGTTTGGCGCTGTTAATCTCAGTAGATCGTTTGCTCCCTAGAAGTGGGGGTGTTTTTCGTAAAAAATGGACACAGTTGATTTTTTTACTCGAACTTGGTCTTTTTGGGCCATTTGGGGGTGCTTAACTTTGAAGGTCGTTTCCACTTGAGAAAGTGGCGTTTTTCGTACGAAATGGACACAATTGAATTTTCTAACCAAATTGGTCTTTTTGGGCCGTTTGGGGTCATTTTTTTCAGAAGGTCATTTGCACTCTAAAATGTGGTGTTTTTCGTCCAAAACGGACACAATTGATTTTTCTACTCAAACTTGGTCGTTTTGGGCATTTTCGGGATGTTCGACCTCAAATGTCGTTTCCAACAAAAAAAAGTGGTGTTTTTCGTCCAAAACGGACACAATTGATTTTCTTGCCAAACTTGGACTTTTCTGGCCTTTTGGCGGCGTTTCACTGTCAACGTCGTTTCCACCCTATAAGGTGGTGTTTTTCATCCAAAACGGATACGTTTGACTTTTTCTATAAAAACTTGGTGTTTTTGACCATCGATGGCATTTTGCCGAGAATGTCGTTTCTGCCAAAAAAAAGTGGCTTTTCTCGTCTCAAACGGATGCAATTGATTTTCTGGTCAAACTTGGTATGTTTTTGCCTTTTGGGGCTATTTTGCTCTGGAAGCCGTTGGGACCCAAAAAAGAATGGTATTTTTCGTCTGAAACGGACACAGTTGAATTTTCTTGTCAAACTTGTTCTTTTTGTGCCGTTTGGTGATGTTTTGCTCAGAAAATCGTTTGCTCCCTAAAAGAGGGGTGTTTTTCGTCAAAAATGGACACGATTGATTTTTCTACTCAAACTTGGTCTTTTTGGGCCATTTGGGGATTTTTTACTTAGAAGGTTGTTTACACTCAAGAAAGTGTTGTTTTTCGTCCAAAACGGATAATCAATTTTCAAATAAAAATTGGACTTTTCGGGCCTTTTGGGGGCGTTTCGCTCAGAATGTCGTTTCCACCCTAAAAGGTGGTGTTTTTCTTCCAGAACGGTGACAATTGACTTTTCTACTCAAACTTGGTGTTTTTGGGCCTTTTGGTGGCGTTCGACCTAGAATATCTTTTGCACCCAGAAAAGTGGTGTTTTTCGTCCAAATTGGATGCAATTGATTTTCTGGTCAAACTTGGTCGGTGGGTTGTTTTGCTCAGTAAGCCGTTTCCACCCAAAAAAATGGTATTTTTAGTCTGAAATGGACACAGTTGAATTTTCTTGTCAAACTTGTTCTTTTTGGGCCGTTTGGTGATTTGTTTTGCTCAGAAGATCGTTTACTCCCAAAAAGGGTTTTTTTTTTTTTTTTTTTTTTTGTAAAAATTGGACACAAATGATTTTTCTACTTAAACTTGGTCTTTTTGGACCTTTTGGGTTGTTTTTCTTAGAAGGTCGTTTCTGCTAAAGAAAGTGGTGTTTTTCATCCAAAACAGACACAGTTGATTTTCAGGTCATACTTACACTTTGCGAGCATTTCGCTCAAAATGTCGTTTCTACTCAGAAAGGTGGTGTTTTTCTTCCAAAATAGATACAATTGACATTTCTACTCAAACTTGGTGTTTTTGGGCCTTTCGCTGGCATTATCCCTAGAATGTCATTTCCACCGAAAAAAAAATGTGTTTTTTTTTCGTCCAAAATGGATGCAATTGATTTTTCTGGTCCAACTTGGTCTATTTCGGCCTATTGGAGTTATTTTGCTCTGTAAGTCGTTTTCACCGAAAAAAATGGTATTTTTCGTCTGAAACGGACATAGTTGAATTTCGTTTCACCCAAAAGAGTGGTGTTTGTCGTCCAAAACGGTCGCAATTGATTTTCTGGTCACGCTTGGTTTTTTTTTGCCTTTTGGGTTGGTTTCGCTCAGTAAGCTATTGCCACCCATAAAAATGGTATTTTTCGACTGAAATGGACACATTTGAATTTTCTCGTCAAATTTGGTCTTTTCGTGCCGTTTGGTGATGTTAATCACAGAAGATCGTTTGCTCCCTAGAAGTGGGGGTGTTTTTTCGTCAAAAATGGACAAAATTGATTTTTCTACTCGAACTTGGACTTTTTAGGCCATTTCGGGGTGTCTTACTTAGAAGGTCGTTTCCACTTGAGAAAGTGGCGTTTTTCGTCCGAAATGGACACAGTTGAATTTTCTGGCCAAATTGGTCTTTTTGGGCCGTTTGGGATCATTATTCTCAGAGGGTCGTTTGCACCCTAAAAGGTGGTGTTTTTCATCCAAAACGGACACAATTGATTTTTCCACTCAAACTTGGTCGTTTTGCGCATTTTCGGGGCGATCGACCTAGAATTTCGTTTCCAACCAAAAAAAGTGGTGTTTTTCATCCAAAACAGACACAATTGATTTTCTGGCCAAACTTGGACTTTTTAGGCCTTTTGGCGGCGTTTCACTGTGAAGGTCGTTTCTACCCTATAAGGTGGAGTTTTTCTTCCAAAACGGATACGTTTGACTTTTTCTATTAAAACTTGGTGTTTTTGGCGCATCGATGACGTTTTGTCGAGAATGTCATTTTCGCAAAAAAAAATTGGTTTTTTTGGTTCAAAATGGACGCAATTGATTTTCTGGTCAAACTTGGTCAGTTTTTGCCTTTTGGGTTGGTTTCGCTCTCTAAGCCATTGCCACCCAAAAAAGCATGGTATTTTTTGTCTGAAACGGACACAGTTGATGATGAGAACCAACAAGCAACATCAAAGGACACATTGCATGTCCCGATTGGGCCTATTACTAGGACAAGATCCAAGAAGATCAAAGAAGTGCTTAATGGGCTAATTCAAGAGCTTTCGGCTGAATCGAAAACAATAAAGCCCAAATTAGGCCCAAATGACGATCAAGACCTAATCCATCTCATCAAAGCAAGTGAATGGGTTTAGACATGAACTCAAATAGACCAAGGCTTGAGGACCATGAAATTCTCAGCATATTTATTTTATTTATTAGTGTTTTATTTTTAATTTAGTTATTTATTTGATAATTTGTAAGGCAAGATTGCCAATTTAGCCTTTTCCCTTTTAAATTAGGAATTAGTTATTTCTTTTTTAGATTAGGAATAGGATTTCCTTATTTCTCTAGGATTCCTTAGTCCTCTAGGGTTTCCTTTTAGTTCTATTGTGGCCGCCACTATTTATGTACTGTTCACAGACATTGTTCACGGCTACACTATTCACTAGCTAGGGTTTTTCTTTTATCTATTTAAGAGACTTGTATCCTATGGAAAACAATACATTACTTTGATTAATAAAAATTGTGAGATTTTTCTCTTTAGTTCTTTAGAGAACTTTTCCTGAACTTATCAAGAGTTTCTTGTGGCGTTCAAACTTATATCTTTGATTCGTGATTCATTATAATCATTGGGTCAAGATCATTATACCATTGGTTCGCGTTTCATTCATAAACGTTGGGTCAAGATAATCTATCTTTCAATTTTCTGTATTTTTAGCTCGTTCAAAATCTGATTTAGTTTCGATCTTCGCAAAGAAACCCTAAGTTGGTTTTGGGTCTCACTAATCCTTGGTGGGGTTTGCATCATTTGGTAATCAGAGCAAGGTCTAAATCAGGTTTCACCTATCCTCTTTATTCCTCTTCATTCATCGTTTTCTTTTCCTTCATACTTGAACTTTCTTGGCCGAAATATTTATATTTGGTTAAATTTTTTGTTTTTTTTTTCTTTGGTACTGAACATCTTCATTCTTAATTTAAGTTGCTGCAAAAAAAAAAAAAAAAAAAAAAAAAAACAGAAACAAAAGAAAACAAAAAAAGAAGCAGAATAAAAAAAAAAAAAATCCCGCAGCTCCAAAATTCGAAATTTATTTCTTCTTATTCTATTCCGCAAATTTATCTTTTGTGCTCTTCTTGTTCACTTTACTTTTGTCCTAAATCTCATTCTTAGTTAAATGGATTTGTTGAGTTTGAATTATCATGAGAAAGTTTTGATTGAGTTTGGTTAAGTTCGATAAATAACTAAAAGAGTGAACTAAAGAGTGTAAAAAGGCAAGAGAGTGTGAGCTCATAAGAGGGTAAAAGCCGATTTTGAATGAAACACGAGCGTGAGTGCCATCAATCTTGAGGGAAACTTGTGAGAGAGTGTTTGTGAGGTTTGCTAACTTGGTTTTGCAGATTATTAAACATGTCGCAAGAAACAAACAAAGGCTCATCTAATGAAGAACCGGAAAGGATGAACGTCGTGGATGTCAAAGTTTTCTACAAAGCCTTAGAGCAAAAGTTTGAACAATTGAACTCAAGATTTGATGAAGTGCATGAACGACTAGACAAAGTTTAGTCTAGTTCACGGCAACCACCTAAAGCTCCTAATGTACAACGACGAGAGAGGAATCTGCCTCGGTATGAATATGTAGATTATGATGGGGATGACCTAGATGAAGAGGATCGCATCTCTAATGCGAGCTTAGGCAGATTTGGCCGTAGATATGGCAATAGAGAAGATAGATATGGGGAGCAAATCGATAATAACTTTGGAAGTATCAAGATGAAGATTCAATCATTCCAAGGGAAGAACGACCCTGAAGCGTACTTGGAGTGGGAGAAGAAGATGGGATTGAACTTTGAGTGCTGCAACTACTCTGAGCATAAAAAGGTAAAACTCGTTGTAATTGCATTTGTTGATTATGTTATAATATGGTGGGATCAACTTGTGATGAACAGAAGGAAAAACCATGAGAGGCCTATTGAGACATGGGCTGAAATAAAGGCCATAATGAGGAGAAGATTTGTCCTTAGTCACTACTATAGGGATTTGTACTAGAAGTTACAAAGTCTTACTCAAGGCTATTGGAGCGTGGATGATTACTACAAGGAGATAAAGATCGCTATGATCCAGGCTAATGTCGAGGAAGATAGAGAAGCAACAATGGCAAGGTTCTTGAATGGGCTGAATTGGGAGATTGCCAACGTGGTGAAGTTGCAACATTATGTGGAGTTGGAGGACATGGTGCACATGGCAATAAAGGTGGAATGACAACTTAAAAGGAAGGGAACTCTGTTATTTCAAAACCCTGGCTCTTCTACTTCATGGAGGCCAAATAGGAGAATAGACAAAAGGGCTGTTTCAAAGTCCAAAACCGAACCACGAAAAAGGAGAGATGATTTGCTCAATGTTAACAAATCATATGTTGAGGGAGAGATGAAAACTGACAGCGAGAGTGATAATGACCAGATGCTACCGCATAGGGATGCTTGTGACGGTGATGTGGAGTACTTGGTGGAGGGTGAGTTACTTGTTAATTGGCGTGCTCTAAGTGCTCAAGTCGTGGAGGATGACATGGAACAACAAAAGGAAAATGAGGCTCTAATGAAATTGAAAAGAGAGAATGAGTTGAAAAAAACTTGTGAGACCGAGAGTTCAAAAAAAGATGAGAAAGAGGAGAGTGAAAAAGAAAAAGAGAGTTTGTCATACATTACTTTGATTAATAAAAATTGTGAGAGTTTTCTCTTTAGTTCTTCAGAGAACTTTTCCTAAACTTATCAAGAGTTTCTTGTGGCGTTCAAACTTATATCTTTGATTCGTGATTCATTATAATCATTGGGTCAAGATCATTATACCATTGGTTTGCGTTTCGTTCAATTTCTGTATTTTTAGCTCGTTCAAAATCTGATTTAGTTTCGATCTTCGCGAAGAAACCCTAAGTTGGTTTCGGGTCTCACTAATCCTTTGGTGAGATTCGCATCATTTGGTATCAGAGCTCTTTTTGTTCCCTTTGTTTCATGGAGGCCGAATGGGAGGAAGGACGAACGGGCTGTTTCAAAGTCCAAAACCGAACCCCCAAAAAGGAGAGATGATGTTCCCATTGCCAACAAAGGTAAAACCGAAACCCAAACTTGTAACTGTGATATTAAATGTTTTCGTTGTTTGGGAGTAGGTCACATAGCCTCACAATGCCCAAATAAGAGGACCATGATTGCACGTGTTGATGGAGAGGTGGAAACCGAAAGTGAGAGTGATGATGACCAGATTCCACAACTTGAAGATGCTTGTGATGATGATGTGGAGTACCCGGTGGAGGGAGAGTCACTTGGGGCAAGGCGTGCTCTAAGTGCCCAAGTTGCGGAGGATGACATGGAACAGCAAAGGGAGAATATATTTCATACTAGATGCCACGTCAACAACAAGGTATGTAGTATGATCATTGATGGGGGAAGTTGCACTAATGTGGCTAGCACTACTTTAGTAGAGAAACTGAATTTACATACCTTGAAACACCCTAGACCTTATAAATTGCAGTGGTTGAATGATTGTGGGAAGGTTCGGGTAAATAAACAAGTGTCAGTTTCCTTTTCGATTGGGAAGTACAAGGATGAAGTACTTTGTGATATTGTTCCAATGCATGCGGGTCAAATATTGTTGGGCAGGCCATGGCAATTTGATAGGAAGGTTATTCATGACGGGTTCAAGAATAGGCACTCATTCGTCAAAGACAATAAAACCATTACTCTTGTGCCGTTGACTCCAAAACAAGTGTATGAGGATCAAATGAAATTGAAAAGAGAGAATGAGTTGAAAAAAACTTGTGAGACCGAGAGTTCAAAAAAAGATGAGAAAAAAGAGTGTGGAAACATAAAAGAGAGTGAAAAGCAAAAAAGAAATGGAAAAATGAGAGAAAAACAGAGAAACAAGTGAGCTTTTATGCTAAGGCGAGTGATATCAAGGGTGCTTTGTATGCAAACCGTCCTATATTTGTACTATTGTATAAAGAGGCGTGTTTTAGTGCTAACAAATTTGACCAATCTTTACCTAGTGTTGTTGTTTCTTTGTTGCAGGAATTTGAGGACGTGTTCCCTAACGATGTGCCTAGTGGATTGCCACCTATTCGAGGCATTGAGCATCAAATTGACTTTGTGCTGGGTGCAACAATTCCTAACCGATCAGCCTATAAGAGTAATCCAGAGGAGACAAAGGAACTTCAAAGGCAAGTGGAGGAGTTGCTAGCCAAGGGACACGTAAGAGAGAGCATGAGTCCGTGCGCAGTACCGGTACTACTTGTGCCTAAGAAGGATGGAACTTGGCGTATGTGTGTTGATTGCCGAGCTATTAACAACATTACGGTAAAGTATCGACATCCTATTCCTAGGCTAGATGACATGTTAGATGAGTTGCATGGGTCATGTATTTTCACTAAATTGATTTGAAAAGTGAGTATCACCAAATTAAGATGAAAGAAGGTGATGAATGGAAAACTGCCTTTAAAACTAAATATGGATTGTATGAGTGGTTGGTAATGCCTTTTGGGCTAACTAATGAACCAAGTACATTCATGAGGTTAATGAATCATGCATTGTGTGCGTTTATAGGCAAGTTTGCTGTGGTCTATTTTGATGATATTTTGGTGTATAGTAAGAGCTTAGATGAGCATATTGATCATTTGCATTATGTGCTTATTGTTCTGAGAAAAGAAAAATTATATGCAAATTTAAAGAAATGTTCCTTTTGCTTGGACAAAGTTGTGTTTCTTGGCTATGTTGTTAGTTCGGAAGGGATTGTAGTGGATGAGGAAAAGTTGAAGGCTATCAAAGAATGGCCCACACCTAAGTCAATCACGAAGGTAAGAAGTTTTCATGGCTTGGCTAGTTTTTATCGTCGATTTGTTAAAGATTTTAGTACACTAGCTGCACCACTCACTGAAATTGTCAAAAAATCAGTGGGTTTTAAATGGGGTATGGAGCAAGAGCGTGCATTTAATGAGATTAAAGAACGGTTATGTGGTGCTTCTTTATTAGCACTACCTAATTTTTCTAAAACTTTTGAGATTGAGTGTGATGCTTCAGGAATAGGCATTGGAGCTGTTTTGATGCTGGAAAATCGACCAATAGCATACTTTAGGGAAAAGCTAAATGGGGCAGCATTGAATTACCCAACATATGATAAGGAGCTTTTTGTGTTGGTAAGAGCATTGGAGACTTGGCAACATTACCTGTGGCCGAGAAAGTTTGTCATACATACCGATCATGAGTCCTTGAAGCACTTGAAGGGATAAAGTAAATTAAATAGAAGGCATGCCAAGTGGATGGAATTTATTCAAACCTTCCCTTATGTAATCAAATACAAATAAGGTAAGGAAAATATTGTGGCCAATGCACTCTCCAGAAGGTACGCCATTGTCTCTACATTAAATGCAAAGCTACTGGGGTTTGAATATGTTAAAGAATTGTATGCTAATGATGATGATTTTGCTAGTGCGTTTGGTGCATGTGAGAAGACAGCGTTTGGTAAGTTCTATAGACTAGATGGGTACTTGTTTAGAGAAAATAGACTTTGCGTGCCAAATAGTTCTTTGCATGAGTTACTCGTGCGTGAAGCACATGGGAGTGGTTTGATGGGTCATTTTGGTGTGAGAAAGACTTTAGACGTGTTACATGAACACTTCTTTTGGCCAAAGATGAAACGTGATATAAAGAGAGTTTGTGCTAGGTGTGTTACATGTAGGCAAGCCAAATCTAGAGTCTTACCACATGGATTATACACTCCCTTGCCCATACCTAGTGCGCCTTGGATGGATATTTCCATGGACTTTGTTTTAAGCTTGCCTAGGTCAAGGAAAGGTAGGGATTCGATTTTTGTGGTTGTTGACAGGTTCTCTAAGATGGCACATGATGCGAACCTCACCAAGAATTAGTGAGACCCGAAACCAATTTATGGTGTCTTTGCTAGGATCGATCTAAAATCTGGATTTATAAATGTAAAGAAAGAAAGGAAGAACACAAAAATACAGAATGTTTGATAGAAACCTTGACCCAACGTTTATGAATGAAACGCGAACCAAAGGTATAGAATAACAAACCTCGACCCAAAGATTATAATGGAATCACGAACCGAAGTTATAGAGTTTGAACGCCACAAGAAATTCTTGATAAGTTCAAAGAAAAGTTCTATGAAGAACTCAAGAGAAAACTCTCTCAATCTGATATATTATTCAAGTAATGTGTTTTTCCCATGGAATACAACTCTCTTAAATAGGCAACCAACACAAAGGAGAGCCTAGGCTAGTGGGTGGTCAAGCACACCCTACCTTAGATAGGGGGCGGTCTTTCACACCTAGGGTTGTCCTTTTCACACAAGAAGTCTTCAACTTTAGCACACCCTACTATAGATAGTGGGTGGCCTTTCACACCTAGGGGGAGGCTACAAGAACAAAAGTCCTAGATGCCTTTCAAACTTATTACAAGATCAATACTAGAAAATAAAAATACTAATTGGCATTGATGACTTACAAAATGATATAAACTAAAATAAATATGTAGAATTTCGTGGGTCTCATGTTTTGGCCCATTTAAGTTCATGACTAAGCCCATTTGCTTGCCTTTATGAGATGGATTAGGCCTTGATTGCCATTTGGGCCTAACTTGGGCATTATGACTTTAGATTCAGCCCATATATCTTGAATTAGCCCATTAAGTGCTTCTTTGATCTTCTTGGATCTTGCCCTCGTAATAGGCCCAATTGGAACATGCAGCGGATCCTTTGTTGGTGCACGTTGGTTCTCATCAGCACATTTCATATCTTGTAATAAAACTGATGATGCGTCCCACGTCGCTGATTTGTTCTTTAAAGAGATAATGTATCTCCATGGTGTTCCTAAGAGTATTGTAGCTGATCGTGATGTTAAGTTCCTCAGCTATTTTTGGAAAGTCTTGTGGGGAAAGATGGGAACTAAATTATTGTTCTCAACTACTTGTCACCCCCAAACGGATGGACAAACCGAGGCTTGAGGACCATGGAATTCTCAGCATATTTATTTTATTTATTAGTATTTTATTTTTAATTTAGTTATTTATTTGATAATTTGTAAGGCAAGATTGCCAATTTAGCCTTTTCCTTTTTAGATTAGGAATTAGTTATTTCCTTTTTTATATTAGGAATAGGGTTTCCTTATTTCTCTAGGATTCCTTAGTCCTCTAGGGTTTCCTTTTAGTTCTATTGTGGCCGTCACTATTCATGTACTGTTCACGAACACTGTTCACGGCTGCACTATTCACTAGCTAGGAATTTTTTTTTTATCTATTGAAGAGACTTGTATCCCATGGAAAACAATACATTACTTTGATTAATAAAAATTGTGAGAGTTTTCTCTTTAATTCTTCACAGAACTTTTCCTGAACTTATCAAGAGTTTCTTGTGGCCTTCAAACTTATATCTTTGATTCGTGATTCATTATAATCATTGGGTCAAGATCATTATATCATTGGTTCGCGTTTCTTTCATAAAAGTTGGGTCAAGGTAATCTATCTTTCAATTTTCTGTATTTTTAGCTCGTTCAAAATCTGATTTAGTTTCGATCTTCACAAAGAAATTCTAAGTTGGTTTCGGGTCTCGCTAATCCTTGGTGAGGTTTGCATTAGTTGAATTTTCTTGTCAAACATGTTCGTTTTGTACCATTCGGTGATGTTTTGCTCAAAAAATCGTTTACTCCCTAGTAGGGCGTGTTTTTCGTCCAAAACGGACATAATCGATTTTTCTACTCAAACTTGGTATTTCGCTCTGTAAGCCATTTCCACCCGAAAAAATGGTGTTTTACGACTAAAACGGACACAGTTGAATTTTCTTTTCACCCAAAAAAGTGGTGTTTGTTGTCCAAAACGGTCGCAATTGATTTTCGGGACAAACTTGGTTTTTTTTTGCCTTTCAGGTTGGTTTCGCTCAGTAAGCTGTTGCCACCCATAAAAAATGGTATTTTTCGACTGAAACGGACACAATTGAATTTTCTCATCAAACTTGGTCTTTTCGTGCCGTTTGGTGATGTTAATCTCAGAAGATCGTTTGCTCCCTAGAAGTGGGGTGTTTTTCGTAAAAAACGGACACAGTTGATTTTTCTACTCGAAGTTGGTCTTTTTTGGCCATTTGGGGGTGTTTTACTTAGAAGGTCGTTTCCACTTGAGAAAGTGGCGTTTTTCGTCCGAAATGGACAAAGTTGAATTTTTTTGGCCAAATTAGTCTTTTGTGGCCGTTTGGGATAATTTTTCTCAGATGGTCGTTTGCACCCTAAAAGGTGGTGTTTTTCGTCCAAAATGAACACAATTGATTTTTCTACTCAAACTTGGTCGTTTTGGGCATTTTTGGGGCGTTCGACCTAGAATTTTGTTTCCAACAAAAAAAGTGGTGTTTTTCGTCCAAAACGAACACAATTGATTTTCTGGCCAAACTTGGACTTTTCTAGCCTTTTGGGGGTTTTTCACTGTGAAGGTCGTTTCCACCCTATAAGGTGCTTTTTTGTTAGAAGACGGATACGCTTGACATTTCTATTAAAACTTGGTGTTCTTGGCCCATCAGTGGCGTTTTCCTGAGAATGTCATTTCCACAAAAAAAAAGGTGGCATTTTTCGTCCAAAACGGACGCAATTGATTTTCAGGTCGAACTTGGTCTGTTTTTGCCTTTTGGGTTGGTTTCGCTCTCTAAGCCGTTGCCATCCAAAAAAGAATGGTATTTTTCGTCTGAAACGGACACAGTTGAATTTTCTTGTTAAACTTGTTCATTTTGTGCCGTTTGGTGATGTGTTGCTAAAAAAAGAATGGTATTTTTCGTCCAAAACATACACAATCGATTTTTTCCACTCAAACTTGGTCTTTTTGGGCCATTTGGCGGGTGTTTTTACTTAGAAGGTCGTTTCCCCTTGAGAAAGTGGCGTTTTTTGTCCGATATGGACACAGTTGAATTTTCTGGCCAAACTTGGTCTTTTTGGGCCGTTTGGGGTCATTTTTCTCAGAAGGTCGTTTGCACTCTAAACTGTGGTGTTTTTCGTTCAAAAAGTACACAATTGATTTTTCTACTCAAACTTGGTCATTTTGGGCATTTTTGGGGCATTCGACCTCGAATGTCATTTCCCACCAAAAAAAGTGATTTTTTCATCCAAAACGGACCCAAATTGATTTTCTGGCCAAACTTGGACTTTTCTGGCCTTTTGGCGGCATTTCGCTGTCAAGGTCGTTTCCACCCTATAAGGTGGTGTTTTTCTTTCAAAATGGATACGTTTGACTTTTTCTATTTAAACTTGGTGTTTTTGGCCCATCGACGGCGTTTTTGCCAAGAATGTTGTTTCCGCAAAAAAAGATGGCTTTTTTCGTCCAAAACGGACGCAATTGATTTTCTGGTCAAATTTGGTATATTTTTTTGCCTTTTGGGGCTGTTTTGCTCTGGAAGCCGTTGCGATCCAAAAAAGAATGGTATTTTTCGTCTGAAACGGACACAGTTGAATTTTCTTGTCAAACTTGTTCTTTTTGTGCCGTTTGGTGATGTTTTGCTCAGAAAATGCTTTGCTCCCTAAAAGGGGGGTGTTTTTCATAAAAAATGGACACGATTGATTTTTCTACTCAAACATGGTCTTTTTGGGCCATTTGGGGGTGTTTTACTTAGAAGGTTGTTTACACTCAAGAAAGTGTTATTTTTCGTCCAAAACAGACACAACGGATTTTCAAATCAAATTTGGACTTTTCGGGCCTTTTGGGGTCGTTTCCACCCTAAAAGGTGGTGTTTTTCTTCCAGAACGGTGACAATTGACCTTTCTACTCAAACTTGGTGTTTTTGGGCGTTTTGTTGCCGTTCGACCTAGAATGTCGATTCCACCCAGAAAAGTGGTGTTTTTCGTCCAAATTGGACGCAATTGATTTTCTGGTCAAAGTTGGTCGGCGGGTTGTTTTGCTCTGGAAGCCGTTTCCACCCAAAAAAATGGTATTTTTAGTCTGAAACGGACACAGTTGAATTTTCTTGTCAAACTTATTCTTTTTGGGCAGTTTGGTGATATGTGTTGCTCAGAAGATCGTTTCCTCCCAAAAAGGGAGTGTATTTTTTATTTTATTTTTGTAAAAATTGGACACAATTGATTTTTCTACTTACACTTGGTCTTTTTGGGCATTTTGGGGTTGTTTTTCTTAGAAGGTCGTTTCCGCTAAAGAAAGTGGTGTTTTTCATCCAAAACAGACACAATTGATTTTCAGGTCATACTTGCACTTTTCAGGCATTTTTGGGGCATTTCGCTCAGAAGGTCATTTCTACACAAAAAAACGTGGTGTTTTTCTTCCAAAACGGATACAATTGACATTTCTACACAAACTTGGTGTTTTTTGGGCCTTTCGGTGGCGTTTGCCTAGAATGTCGTTTCCACCGAAGAAAAAGTGTTTTTTTTTTCCGTCCAAAATGGAGGCAATTGATTTTCTGGTCCAACTTGGTCTGTTTCGGCCTATTGGAGTTATTTTGCTCTGTAAGTCGTTTCCACCCAAAAAAAATGGTATTTTTCGTCTGAAACGGACACAGTTGAATTTTCTTTTCACCCAAAAGAGTGGTATTTGTCGTCCAAAACGGTCGCAAGTGATTTTCTGGTCATACTTGGTTTTTCTTTGCCTTTTGGGTTGGTTTCGCTCAGTAAGCTGTTGCCACCCATAAAAATGGTATTTTTCTACTGAAACGGAGACAGTTGATTTTTCTCGTCAAGCTTGGTCTTTTCGTGCCATTTGGTGATGTTAATCTCAGAAGATCGTTTGCTCCCTAGAAGTGGGGGTGTTTTTCGTCAAAAACGGACACAATTGATTTTTCTACTCGAACTTGGGCTTTTTGGGCCATTTGAGGGTGTTTTACTTATAAGGTCGTTTCCACTTGAGAAAGTGGCGTTTTTCGTCCGAAATGGACACAGTTGAATTTTTTGGCCAAATTGGTCTTTTTGGGCCGTTTGGGGTCATTTTTCTCAGATGGTCGTTTGCACCCTAAAAGGTGGTGTTTTTCATCCAAAACGGACACAATTGATTTTTCTACTCAAACTTGGTCGTTTTGGGCATTTTCGGGGGGCGTTCGACCCAGAATTTTGTTTCCAAACAAAAAAAGTGGTGTTTTTCGTCCAAAACGGACACAATTGATTTTTAGGCCAAACTTGGACTTTTCTGGCCATTTTGGGGTTTTTCGCTGTGAAGGTCGTTTCCACCCTATAAGGTGGTGTTTTTGTTACAAAACGGATACGCTTGACATTTCTATTACAACTTGGTGTTTTTGGCCCATCGGTGCCATTTTCCCGAGAATGTCGTTTCCACAAAAAAAAAAGTGGCATTTTTCGTCCAAAACGGACACAATTGATTTTCTAGTCAAACTTGGTCTGTTTTTGCCTTTTGGGTTGGTTTTACTCTCTAAGCCGTTGCCACCCAAAAAAGAATGGTATTTTTCGTCTGAAACGGTCACAGTTGAATTTTCTTGTCAAACTTGTTCATTTTGTGCCGTTCGGTGATGTTTTGCTCAGAAAATCGTTTGCCCCCTAGTAGGGGGTGTTTTTCGTCCAAAACGGACATAATCGGTTTTTCTACTCTAACTTGGTCTTTTGGGGCCATTTGGGGGGTGTTTTACTTAGAAGGTTTTTTACACTCAAGAAAGTGTTGTTTTTCGTCCAAAACAGACACAACGGATTTTCAAATCAAAATTGGACTTTTCGGGCCTTTTGGGGGCGTTTCGCTCAGAAGGTCGTTTCCACCCTAAAAGGTGGTGTTTTTCTTCCAGAACCCTAACAATTGACTTTTCTACTCAAACATGGTCGTTTTGGGCATTTTCGGGGCGTTCGACCTAGAATGTCGTTTCCAACCAAAAAAAGTGGTGTTTTTCTTCCAAAACGGATACGTTTGACTTTTTCAATTAAAAGTTGGTGCTTTTGGCCCATCGATGACATTTTGCCGAGAATCTCGTTTTCGCAAAAAAAAGTGGTTTTTTTGTCCAAAACGGATGCAATTGATTTTCTGGTCAAACTTGGTCTGTTTTTGCCTTTTGGGTTGGTTTCGCTCTCTAACCCGTTGCCACCCAAAAAAGCATGGTATTTTTCATCTGAAACGGACACAGTTGAATTTTCTTGTCAAACTTGTTCGTTTCGTACCGTTTGGTGATGTTTTGCTCAGAAAATTGTTTGCTCCCTAGTAGGGGGGGTGTTTTTCGTCCAAAACGGACACAATCGATTTTTCTACTAAAACTTGGTATTTTGTTCTGTAAGCCGTTTCCACCTGAAAAAATGGTGTTTTTCATCTGAAACGGGCACAGTTCAATTTTCTTTTCACTCAAAAGAGTGGCGTTTGTCGTCCAAAACGGTCGCAATTGATTTTCGGGTCAAACTTGTTTTTTTTTTTCCTTTTGGGTTGGTTTCACTCAATAAGCTGTTGCCACCCATAAAAATGGTATTTTTCAATTGAATCGGACATAGTTGAATTTTCTCATTAAACTTGGCCTTTTCGTGCCGTTTGGTGATGTTAATCTCAGAAGATCGTTTGCTACCTAGAAGGGGCGGTGTTTTTCGTCAAAAACGGACAGAATTGATTTTTCTACTCGAACTTGGTCTTTTTGGGCCATTTGGGGGTGTTTTACTTAGAAGATCGTTTCCACTTGAGAAAGTGGTATTTTTCGTCCGAAATGGACACAGTTGAATTTTCTGGCCAAATTGGTCTTTTTGGGCCGTTTGGGGTTATTTTCTAAGATGGTCGTTTGCACCCTAAAAGGTGGTGTTTTCCGTCCAAAATGGACACAATTGATTTTTCTACTCAAACTTGGTCGTTTTGGGCATTTTTGGGGCGTTCGTCCAAGAATTTCGTTTCCAACCAAAAAAAGTGGTGTTTTTCGTCCAAAACGAACACAAATGATTTTCTGGCCAAACTTGGACTTTTCTGGCCTTTTGGGGGTTTTCGCTGTGAAGGTCGTTTCCACCCTATAAGGTGCTGTTTTTGTTACAAGACGGATACGCTTGACATTTCTATTAAAACTTGGTGTTCTTGGCCCATCGGTGGCGTTTTCTCGAGAATGTTGTTTCCACAAAAAAAAGGTGGCATTTTTCGTCCAAAACGGACGCAATTGATTTTCAGGTCAAACTTGGTCTGTTTTTTCCTTTTGGGTTGGTTTCGCTCTCTAAGCCGTTGCCATCCAAAAAAGAATGGTATTTTTCGTCTGAAACGGACACAGTTGAATTTTCTTGTTACACTTTTCATTTTGTGCCGTTTGGTGATGTGTTGCTCAGAAAATCGTTCGCCCCTAGTAGGGGGTGTTTTTCGTCAAAAACGGACACGATTGATTTTTCCACTCAAACTTGGTCTTTTCGGGCCGTTTGGGGGGTCTTTTTACTTAGAAGGTTGTTTCCCCTTGAGAAAGTGGCGTTTTTCGTCCGAAATAGACACAGTTGAATTCTCTAGCCAAACTTGGTCTTTTTGGGCCGTTTGGGGTCATTTTTCTCAGAAGGTCGTTTGCACTCTAAAATGTGGTGTTTTACGTCCAAAACGGACACAAATGATTTTTCTACTCAAACTTGGTCGTTTTGGGCATTTTTGGGGCGTTCGACCTAGAATGTCATTTTCCAACCAAAAAAAGTGGTGTTTTTCTTCCAAAACGAATACGTTTGACTTTTTCTATTAAAAGTTGGTGCTTTTGGCACATCGATGACATTATGCCGAGAATGTCGTTTTCGCAAAAAAAAAGTGGTTTTTTTCATCCAAAACGGATGCAATTGATTTTCCAGTGAAACTTGGTCTGTTTTTGCCTTTTGGGTTGGTTTCGCTCTCTAACCCGTTGCCACCCAAAAAAGCGAGGTATTTTTCTTCTGAAACGGACACAGTTGAATTTTCTTGTCAAACTTGTTCGTTTCGTACCGTTTGGTGATGTTTTGCTCAGAAAATCGTTTGCTCCCTAGTAGGGGGGTGTTTTTCGTCCAAAACGGACACAATCGATTTTTCTACTAAAACTTGGTATTTTGTTCTGTAAGCCGTTTCCACCCGACAAAATGGTGTTTTTCGTCTGAAACGGGCACAGTTCAATTTTCTTTTCACTCAAAAGAGTGGCGTTTGTCGTCCAAAACGGTCGCAATTTATTTTCGGGTCAAACTTGTTTTTTTTTTTTTTTTTCCTTTTGGGTTGGTTTCACTCAGTAAGCTGTTGCCACCCATAAAAATGATATTTTTCGATTGAATCGGACACAGTTGAATTTTCTCGTCAAACTTGGCCTTTTCGTGCCGTTTGGTGATGTTAATCTCAGAAGATCGTTTGCTACCTAGAAGGGGCGGTGTTTTTCGTCAAAAACGGACAGAATTAATTTTTCTACTCGAACTTGGTCTTTTTGGGCCATTTGGGGGTGTTTTACTTAGAAGATCGTTTCCACTTGAGAAAGTGGTATTTTTCGTCCGAAATGGACACAGTTGAATTTTCTGGCCAAATTGGTCTTTTTGGGCCGTTTGGGGTTATTTTCTAAGATGGTCGTTTGCACCCTAAAAGGTGGTGTTTTCCGTCCAAAATGGACACAATTGATTTTTCTACTCAAACTTGGTCGTTTTGGGCATTTTTGGGGCGTTCGTCCAAGAATTTCGTTTCCAACCAAAAAAAGTGGTGTTTTTCGTCCAAAACGAACACAAATGATTTTCTGGCCAAACTTGGACTTTTCTGGCCTTTTGGGGGTTTTCGCTGTGAAGGTCGTTTCCACCCTATAAGGTGCTGTTTTTGTTACAAGACGGATACGCTTGACATTTCTATTAAAACTTGGTGTTCTTGGCCCATCGGTGGCGTTTTCTCGAGAATGTTGTTTCCACAAAAAAAAGGTGGCATTTTTCATCCAAAACGGACGCAATTGATTTTCAGGTCAAACTTGGTCTGTTTTTTCCTTTTGGGTTGGTTTCGCTCTCTAAGCCGTTGCCATCCAAAAAAGAATGGTATTTTTCGTCTGAAACGGACACAGTTGAATTTTATTGTTACACTTTTCATTTTGTGCCGTTTGGTGATGTGTTGCTCAGAAAATCGTTCGCCCCTAGTAGGGGGTGTTTTTCGTCAAAAACGGACACGATTGATTTTTCCACTCAAACTTGGTCTTTTCGGGCCGTTTGGGGGGTCTTTTTACTTAGAAGGTTGTTTCCCCTTGAGAAAGTGGCGTTTTTCGTCCGAAATAGACACAGTTGAATTCTCTAGCCAAACTTGGTCTTTTTGGGCCGTTTGGGGTCATTTTTCTCAGAAGGTCGTTTGCACTCTAAAATGTGGTGTTTTACGTCCAAAACGGACACAAATGATTTTTCTACTCAAACTTGGTCGTTTTGGGCATTTTTGGGGCGTTCGACCTAGAATGTCATTTTCCAACCAAAAAAAGTGGTGTTTTTCTTCCAAAACGAATACGTTTGACTTTTTCTATTAAAAGTTGGTGCTTTTGGCCCATCGATGACATTATGCCGAGAATGTCGTTTTCGCAAAAAAAAGTGGTTTTTTTCATCCAAAACGGATGCAATTGATTTTCCGGAGAAACTTGGTCTGTTTTTGCCTTTTGGGTTGGTTTCGCTCTCTAACCCGTTGCCACCCAAAAAAGCGAGGTATTTTTCTTCTGAAACGGACACAGTTGAATTTTCTTGTCAAACTTGTTCGTTTCGTACCGTTTGGTGATGTTTTGCTCAGAAAATCGTTTGCTCCCTAGTAGGGGGGTGTTTTTCGTCCAAAACGGACACAATCGATTTTTCTACTAAAAATTGGTATTTTGTTCTGTAAGCCGTTTCCACCCGACAAAATGGTGTTTTTCGTCTGAAACGGGCACAGTTCAATTTTCTTTTCACTCAAAAGAGTGGCGTTTGTCGTCCAAAACGGTCGCAATTTATTTTCGGGTCAAACTTGTTTTTTTTTTTTTCCTTTTGGGTTGGTTTCACTCAGTAAGCTGTTGCCACCCATAAAAATGGTATTTTCCAATTGAATCGGACACAGTTGAATTTTCTCGTCAAACTTGGCCTTTTCGTGCCGTTTGGTGATGTTAATCTCAGAAGATCGTTTGCTACCTAGAAGGGGCGGTGTTTTTCGTCAAAAACGGACAGAATTGATTTTTCTACTCGAACTTGGTCTTTTTGGGCCATTTGGGGGTGTTTTACTTAGAAGATCGTTTCCACTTGAGAAAGTGGTATTTTTCGTCCGAAATGGACACCGTTGAATTTTCTGGCCAAATTGGTCTTTTTGGGCCGTTTGGGGTTATTTTCTAAGATGGTCGTTTGCACCCTAAAAGGTGGTGTTTTCCATCCAAAATGGACACAATTGATTTTTCTACTCAAACTTGGTCGTTTTGGGCATTTTTGGGGCGTTCGTCCTAGAATTTCGTTTCCAACCAAAAAAAGTGGTGTTTTTCGTCCAAAACGAACACAATTGATTTTCTGGCCAAACTTGGACTTTTCTGGCCTTTTGGGTGTTTTCGCTGTGAAGGTCGTTTCCACCCTATAAGGTGCTGTTTTTGTTACAAGACGGATACGCTTGACATTTCTATTAAAACTTGGTGTTCTTGGCCCATCGGTGGCGTTTTCCCGAGAATGTTGTTTCCACAAAAAAAGGTGGCATTTTTCGTCCAAAACGGACGCAATTGATTTTCAGGTCAAACTTGGTCTGTTTTTTCCTTTTGGGTTGGTTTCGCTCTCTAAGCTGTTGCCATCCAAAAAAGAATGGTATTTTTCGTCTGAAACGGACACAGTTGAATTTTCTTGTTAAACTTTTCATTTTGTGCCGTTTGGTGATGTGTTGCTCAGAAAATCGTTTGCCCCTAGTAGGGGGTGTTTTTCGTAAAAAACGGACAAAATTGATTTTTCCACTCAAACATGCACCAAGAAAGGATCCGCTGCATGTTCCAATTGGGCCTATTACGAGGGCAAGATCCAAGAAGATCAAAGAAGCACTTAATGGGCTAATTCAAGATATATGGGCTGAATCTAAAGTCGTAATGCCCAAGTTAGGCCCAAATGGCAATCATGGCCTAATCCATCTCATAAAGGCAAGCAAATGGGCTTAATCATGAACTCAAATGGCCCAAAACATGAGACCCACGAAATTCTACTTATTTGTTTTAGTTTATATCATTTTGTAAGGCATCAATGCCAATTAGTATTTTTATTTTCTAGTATTGATCTTGTAATAAGTATGAAAGGCATCTAGGACTTTTGTTCTTGTAGCCTCCCCCTAGGTGTGAAAGGCCACCCACTACCTATAGTAGGGTGTGCTAAAGTTGAAGACTTCTTGTGTGAAAAGGACATCCCTAGGTGTGAAAGACCGCCCCCTATCTAAGGTAGGGTGTGCTTGACCACCCACTAGCCTAGGCTCTCCTTTGTGTTGGTTGCCTATTTAAGAGAGTTGTATTCCATGGAAAAAAACACATTTTACTTGAATAATATATCAGATTGAGAGAGTTTTCTCTTGAGTTCTTTGTAGAACTTTTCTTTGAACTTATCAAGAATTTCTGGTGGCGTTCAAACACTATAACTTCGGTTCGTGATTCCATTATAATCTTTGGGTCGAGGTTTGTTATTTTATACCTTTGGTTCGCGTTTCATTCATAAACGTTGGGTCAAGGTTTCCTATGAAACATTCTATATTTTTGTGTTCTTCCTTTCTTTCTTTTCATTTATAAATCTAGATTTTAGATCGATCCTAGCAAAGACACCATAAATTGGTTTCGGGTCTCACTAATTCTTGGTGAGGTTCGCATCACAGACACAATTGATTTTCAGGTCATACTTGCACTTTTCGGGCATTTTTGGGGCATTTCGCTCAGAAGGTCATTTCTACACAAAAAAGGTGGTGTTTTTCTTCCAAAACGGATACAATTGACATTTCTACACAAACTTGGTGTTTTTTGGGCCTTTCGGTGGCATTTGCCTAGAATATCATTTCCACCGAAGAAAAAAGTGTTTTTTTTTTCGTCCAAAATGGAGGCAATTGATTTTCTGGTCCAACTTGGTCTGTTTTGGCCTATTGGAGTTATTTTCCTCTGTAAGTCGTTTCCACCCGAAAAAAATGGTATTTTTCGTCTGAAACGGACACAGTTGAATTTTCTTTTCACCCAAAAGAGTGGTATTTGTCGTCGAAAACGGTCGCAAGTGATTTTCTGGTCATACTTGT
Source organism: Eucommia ulmoides (assembly GCA_016647705.1). Classification (NCBI taxonomy): domain Eukaryota; kingdom Viridiplantae; phylum Streptophyta; class Magnoliopsida; order Garryales; family Eucommiaceae; genus Eucommia; species Eucommia ulmoides. The sequence goes on along the minus strand of CM028334.1, from coordinate 42,792,206 downwards.
TTTTTTTTTTTGCCATTTGGGTTGGTTTCGCTCAGTAAGCTGTTGCCACCCATAAAAATGGTATTTTCCTACTGAAACGGACGCAGTTGAATTTTCTCGTCAAACTTGGTCTTTTCGTGCCGTTTGGAGATGTTAATCTCAGAAGATCGTTTGCTCCATAGAAGTGGGGGTGTTTTTCGTCAAAAACGGACACAATTGATTTTTCTACTCGAACTTGGGCTTTTTGGGCCATTTGGGGGTGTTTTACTTATAAGGTCGTTTCCACTTGAGAAAGTGGCGTTTTTCGTCCGAAATGGACACAGTTGAATTTTCTGGCCAAATTGGTCTTTTTGGGCCGTTTGGGGTCATTTTTCTCAGATGGTCGTTTGCACCCTAAAAGGTGGTGTTTTTCATTCAAAACGGACACAATTGAATTTTCTATCAAACTTGGTCGTTTTGGGCATTTTCGGGGGGCGTTCGACCCAGAATTTCGTTTCCAAACAAAAAATAGTGGTGTCTTTCGTCCAAAACGGACACAATTGATTTTTAGGCCAAACTTGGACTTTTCTGGCCATTTGGAGGTTTTTCGCTGTGAAGGTCGTTTCCACCCTATAAAGTGGTGTTTTTGTTACAAAACGGATACGCTTGACATTTCTATTACAACTTGGTGTTTTTGGCCCATCGGTGCCATTTTCCCGAGAATGTCGTTTCCACAAAAGAAAAAAAGTGGCGTTTTTCGTCCAAAACGGACGCAATTGATTTTCTAGTCAAACTTGGTCTGTTTTTGCCTTTTGGGTTGGTTTCACTCTCTAAGTCGTTGCCACCCAAAAAAGAATGGTATTTTTCATCTGAAACGGTCACAGTTGAATTTTCTTGTCAAACTTGTTCATTTTGTGCCGTTCGGTGATGTTTTGCTCAGAAAATCGTTTGCCCCCTAGTAGGGGGGTGTTTTTCGTCCAAAACGGACACAATCAGTTTTTCTACTCAAACTTGGTCTTTTTGGGCCATTTGGGGGGTGTTTTTACTTAGAATGTTGTTTCCCCTTGAGAAAGTGGCGTTTTTCGTCCGGAATGGACACAGTTCAATTTTCTTGCCAAACTTGGTCTTTTTGGGCCATTTGGGGTCATTTTTCTCAGAAGGTGGTTTGCACTCTAAAATGTGGTGTTTTTCATCCAAAACGGACACAATTGATTTTTCTACTCAAACTTGGTCGTTTTGCGGATTTTCGGAGCAGTCAACCTCGAATGTCGTTTCCAACAAAAAAAAATTGTGTTTTTCGTCCGAAACGGACACAATTGATTTTCTGGCCAAACTTGAACTTTTCTGGCCTTTTGGCGGCGTTTCGCTGTGAAGGTCATTTTCCACCCTATAAGGTGGCGATTTTCTTCAAAACGGATACGTTTGACTTTTTCTATTAAAACTTGGTGTTTTTGGCCCATCGATGGCGTTTTGCTGAGAATGTCGTTTCCGCAAAAAAAAGTGGCTTTTCTCGTCCAAAACGGTCACAATTGATTTTCCGGTCAAACTTGGAATGTTTTTGCCTTTTGGGGCTGTTTTACTCTGAAAGCCGTTGCGACCCAAAAAAGAATGGTATTTTTCATCTGAAACGGACACTGTTGAATTTTCTTGGTAAACTGGTTTTTTTTGTGCCGTTTGGTGATGTTTTGCTCAGAAAATCGTTTGCTCCATAAAAGGAGGGCGTTTTTCGTAAAAAATGGACACGATTGATTCTTCTACTCGAACTTGGTCTTTTCGGGCCATTTGGAGGGTGTTTTTACTTAGAAGGATGTTTTCCCTTGAGAAAGTGACGTTTTTCATCCGAAATAGACACAGCTGAATTTTCTGACCAAACTTGGTCTTTTTGGGCCGTTTGGGGTCATTTTTCTCAGAAGGTCGTTTTCATTCTAAAATGTGGTGTGTTTCGTCCTAAACGGACATAATTGATTTTTTAACATAAACTTGGTTGTTTTGGGCATTTTCGGGGCGTTCGACCTAGAATGTCGTTTCCAATTAAAAAAAGTGGTGTTTTTCTTCCAAAACGGATACGTGTGACTTTTTCTATTAAAACTTGGTGTTTTTGGCCCATCGATGACGTTTTGCCGAGAATGTCGTTTCTGCAAAAAAAAAGTGTTTTTTTTCGTCCAAAACGGATGCAATTGATTTTCTGATCAAACTTGGTCTGTTTTTGCCTTTTGGGGTTGTTTCGCTCTCTAAGCCGTTGCCACCCGAAAAAGCATGGTATTTTTTGTCTGAAATGGACAATGTTGAATTTTTTTGTCAAACTTGTTCGTTTTGTACCGTTTGGTGATGTTTTGCTCAGAAAATCGTTTGTTCCCTAGTAGGGGGTGTTTTTCGTCCGAAAAGGACATAATCGATTTCTCTACTCGAACTTGGTATTTTGCTCTGTAAGCTATTTCTACCCGAAAAAATGGTATTTTTCGTCTGAAACAGACACAGTTGAATTTTCTTTTCACCCAAAAGAGTGGCGTTTGTCGTCTAAAACGGTCGCAATTGATTTTCGGGTCAAACTTGATTTTTTTTTGCCTTTTCGGATGGTTTCGCTTGGTAAGCTGTTGCCAGCCATAAAAAAGGTATTTTTCGACTAAAACGGACATAGTTGAATTTTCTCGTCAAACTTGGTCTTTTCGTGCCGTTTGGTGATGTTAATCTCAGAAGATCGTTTGCTCCCTAGAAGTGTGGGTGTTTTTTGTCAAAAACGGACACAATTGATTTTTCTACTCGAACTTGGGCTTTTTGGGCCATTTGGGGGTGTTTTACTTAGAAGGTCGTTTCCACTTGAGAAAGTGGCATTTTTCGTCCGAAATGGACACAGTTGAATTTTCTGGACAAATTGGTCTTTTTGGGTCGTTTTTGGTCATTTTTCTTAGATGGTCGTTTGCACCCTAAAAGGTGGTGTTTCTCGTCAAAAACGGACACAATTGAATTTTCTACTCAAACTTGGTCGTTTTGGGCAATTTGGGGGGGCGTTCGACCTAGAATTTTGTTTCCAACCAAAAACGTGGTGTTTTTCGTCCAAAACGGACACAATTGATTTTTAGGCCAAACTTGGACTTTTCGGGCGTTTTGGGGGTTTTTCGCTGTGAAGGTCGTTTCCACCCTATAAGGTGGTGTTTTTGTTACAAAACGGATACGCTTGGCATTTCTATTACAACTTGGTGTTTTTGGCCCATCGGTGGTGTTTTCCCGAGAATGTCGTTTCCACCAAAAAAAATTTGGTTTTTTTGGTCCAAAACGGACGCAATTGATTTTCGGGTCAAACTTGGTCTATTTTTGCCTTTTGGTTTGGTTTCGCTCTCTAAGCCATTGCCACCCAAAAAAGCGTGGTATTTTTCATCTGAAACGGACACAGTTGAATTTTCTTGTCAAACTTGTTCGTTTCGTACCGTTTGGTGATGTTTTGCTCAGAAAATCGTTTGCTCCCTAGTAGGGGGGTGTCTTTCGTCCAAAACGGACACGATCGATTTTTTTACTAAAACTTGGTATTTTGCTCTGTAAGCCGTTTCCACCCGAAAAAATGGTGTTTTTTGTCTGAAACGAGCACAGTTCAGTTCAATTTTCTTTTCAACCAAAAGAGTGGCGTTTGTTGTCCAAAACAGTTGCAATTGATTTTCGGGTCAAACTTGGTTTTTTATTTTTTCCTTTTGGGTTGGTTTCGCTCAGTAAGCTGTTGCCACCCATAAAAATGGTATTTTTCGATTAAATCAGACACAGTTGAATTTTCTCGTCAAACTTGGCCTTTTCGTGCCGTTTGGTGATGTTAATCTCAAAAGATCGTTTGCTCCATAGAAGTGGGGGTATTTTTCGTCCAAAACAGACACATTCGATTTTTCTACTCAAACTTGGTCTTTTTGGGCCATTTGGGGGTGTTTTTACTTAGAAGGTTGTTTCCCCTTGAGAAAATGGCGTTTTTCATCCGAAATGGACACAGTTGAATTTTCTGGCCAAACTTGGTCTTTTTGGGCCGTTTGAGGTCATTTTTCTCAGAAGGTCATTTGCACTCTAAAATGTGGAGTTTTTCGTCCAAAACGGACACAATTGATTTTTCTACTCAAACTTGGTCGTTTTGCGCATTTTCGGAGCAATCGACCTAGAATGTCTGTGAAGGTTGTTTTCCACCCTATAGGTGGTGATTTTCTTCCAAAACGGATACGTTTGACATTTTCTATTAAAACTTGGTGTTTTTGGCCCATCGATGGCGTTTTGCTGAGAATGTCGTTTCCGCCAAAAAAAGTGGCTTTTCTCGTCCAAAACGGACACAATTGATTTTCTGGTCAAACTTGGAATGTTTTTGCCTTTTTGGGGCTATTTTGCCCTGGAAGCCGTTGCGACCCAAAAAAGAATGGTATTTTTCGTCTGAAACGGACACTATTGAATTTTCTTGGCAAACTTGTTCTTTTTGTGCCGTTTGGTGATGTTTTGCTCAGAAAATCGTTTGCTCCATAAAAGGGGGGCGTTTTTCCTCAAAAATGGACACGATTGATTTTTCTACTCAAACTTGGTCTTTTCGGGCCATTTGGAGAGTGTTTTTACTTAGAAGGATGTTTCCCCTTGAGAAAGTGGTGTTTTTCGTCCGAAATAGACATAGTTGAATTTTCTGGCCAAACTTGGTCTTTTTGGGCCGTTTGGGGTCATTTTTCTCAGAAGGTCGTTTTCATTCTAAAATGTGGTGTTTTTCGTCCTAAACGGACACAATTGCTTTTTTAACACAAACTTGGTCGTTTGGGGCATTTTCGGGGCGTTCGACCTAGAATGTCGTTTCCAACCAAAAAAAGTGGTGTTTTTCTTCCAAAACGGATACGTTTGACTTTTTCTATTAAAACTTGGTGTTTTTGGCCCATCGATGACGTTTTGCCAAGAATGTCTTTTCTGCAAAAAAAAAGTGTTTTTTTCGTCCAAAACGGACACAATTGATTTTCTGATCAAACTTTGTCTGTTTTTTCCTTTTGGGGTTGTTTCGCTCTCTAAGCCGTTGCCACCTGAAAAAGCATGGTATTTTTTGTCTGAAACGGACAATGTTGAATTTTTTTGTCAAACTTGTTCGTTTTGTACCGTTTGGTGATGTTTTGCTCAGAAAATCGTTTGTTCCCTAGTAGGGGGTGTTTTTCGTCCAAAAAGGACATAATCGATTTCTCTACTCGAACTTGGTATTTTGCTCTGTAAGCCATTTCCACCCAAAAAAATGGTATTTTTCGTCTGAAACAGACACAATTGAATTTTCTTTTCACCAAAAAGAGTGGCGTTTGTCATCCAAAATGGTCGCAATTGATTTTCGGGTCAAACTTGATTTTTTTTTACCTTTTCGGATGGTTTCGCTTGGTAAGCTGTTGCCAGCCATAAAAAAGGTATTTTTCGACTGAAACGGACACAGTTGAATTTTCTCGTCAAACTTGGTCTTTTCGTGCCGTTTGGTGATGTTAATCTCAGAAGATCGTTTGCTCCCTAGAAGTGTGGGTGTTTTTTTTGTAAAAAACGGACACAATTGATTTTTCTACTCGAACTTGGGCTTTTTGGGCCATTTGGGGGTGTTTTACTTAGAAGGTCGTTTCCACTTGAGAAAGTGGCGTTTTTCATCCGAAATAGACACAGTTGAATTCTCTGGCCAAACTTGGTCTTTTTGGGCCGTTTGGGATCATTTTTCTCAGAAGGTCGTTTGCACTCTAAAATGTGGTGTTTTTCGTCCAAAACGGACATAAATGATTTTTCTACTCAAACTTGGTCGTTTTGGGCATTTTCGGGGTGTTCGACCTAGAATGTCGTTTCCAACAAAAAAAAGTGGTGTTTTTCTTCCAAAACGGATACGTTTGACTTTTTCTATTAAAAGTTGGTGGTTTTGGCCCATCGATGACGTTTTGCCGAGAATGTCGTTTCCGCAAAAAAAAGTGGTTTTTTTTGTCCAAAACGGACGCACTTGATTTTCTGGTCAAACTTGGTCTGTTTTTGCCTTTTGGGTTGGTTTCGCTCTCTAAGCCGTTGCCACCCAAAAAAGCGTGGTATTTTTCATCTGAAACGGACACAGTTGAATTTTCTTGTCAAACTTGTTCGTTTCGTACCGTTTGGTGATGTTTTGCTCAGAAAATTGTTTGCTCCCTAGTAGGGGGGTGTTTTTCGTCCAAAACGGACACAATCGATTTTTCTACTAAAAGTTGGTATTTTTCTCTGTAAGCCGTTTCCACCCGAAAAAATGGTGTTTTTCGTCTGACACGGGCACAGTTCAATTTTATTTTCACTCAAAAGAGTGGCGTTTGTCATCCAAAACGGTCGCAATTGATTTTCGGGTCAAACTTGTTTTTTTTTTTTTTCCTTTTGGGTTGGTTTCGCTCAGTAAGCTGTTGCCACCCATAAAAAAGTATTTTTCGATTGAATCGGACACAGTTGAATTTTCTCATCAAACTTGGCCTTTTCGTGCCGTTTGGTGATGTTAATCTCAGAAGATCGTTTGCTACCTAGAAGGGGCGGTGTTTTTCGTAAAAAATGGACAGAATTAATTTTTCTACTCGAACTTGGTCTTTTTGGGCCATTTGGGGGTGTTTTACTTAGAAGATCGTTTCTACTTGAGAAAGTGGTATTTTTCGTCCGAAATGGACACAGTTGAATTTTCTGGCCAAATTGGTCTTTTTGGGCCGTTTGGGGTTATTTTCTCAGATGGTCGTTTGCACCCTAAAAGGTGGTGTTTTTCGTCCAAAATGGACACAATTGATTTTTCTACTCAAACTTGGTCATTTTGGGCCTTTTTGGGGCGTTCGACCTAGAATTTCGTTTCCAACCAAAAAAAGTGGTGTTTTTCATCCCAACCAACACAATTGATTTTCTGGCCAAACTTGGACTTTTCTGGCCTTTTGGGGGTTTTTCGCTGTGAAGGTTGTTTCCACCCTATAAGGTGTTGTTTTTGTTACAAGACGGATACGCTTGACATTTCCTTTAAAACTTGGTGTTCTTGGCCCATCAATGGTATTTTCCCGAGAATGTCGTTGCCACAAAAAAAAAAAAAAGGTGGCATTTTTCGTCCAAAACGGATGCAATTGATTTTCAGGTCAAACTTGGTCTGTTTTTGCCTTTTGGGTTGGTTTCGCTCTCTAAGCCGTTCCCATCCAAAAAAGAATGGTATTTTTCGTCTGAAACGGACACAGTTGAATTTTCTTGTTAAACTTGTTCATTTTGTGCCGTTTGGTGATGTGTTGCTCAGAAAATCGTTTGCCCCCTAGTACGGGGGTGTTTTTCGTCCAAAACGTACACAATCGATTTTTCCACTCAAACTTGGTCTTTTTGGGCCATTTGGGGGGTGTTTTTACTTAGAAGGTCGTTTCCCCTTGAGAAAGTGATACGAACCTACCAAGGATTAGTAAGACCCGAAACCAACTTAGGGTTTCTTTGCAAAGATCGAAACTAAATCAGATTTTGAACGAGCTAAAAATACAGAAATTGAAAGATAGATTACCTTGACCCAATGTTTATGAACGAAACGCGAACCAATGGTATAATGATCTCGACCCAATGATTATAATGAATCACGAATCAAAAATATAAGTTTGAACGCCACAAGAAACTCGTGATAAGTTCAAGAAAAGTTCTCTGAAGAACTAAAGAGAAAACTCTCACAATTTTTATTAATCAAAGTAGTGTCAAATTCATAGGTCTACAAAGCCCCTTAAATAGGTGGCCAAGAGAATAAGAAAAGAAACCCTAATACACTTTGAAATTCGTGGATCTACACGGAGGAAAAAGGAAACCCTAAAATCTAATTGCTAAATGAAGAATAAGGAAGCTTCCTAATTTGCCTTACATTCCTAGTTGAAAAAGGAAATGATTTACTTGGCAATCAAGCTTACAAATGAGCCTAAAATAATTAAAAGACTTAAAATAATAAAATAAATAAAATAAAATTCGTGGGTCTCATTATTGGCCCGTTCAGGATCACGCTTTAAGCCCATTCACTTGCTTTGATGAGATGGATTAGGCCTTGATTGTCATTTGGGCCTAATTTGGGCTTTATTATTTTCGATTCAGCCGAAAGGTCTTGAATTAGCCCATTAAGCACTTCTTTGATCTTCTTGGATCTTGCCCTAGTAATGGGCCCAATCGGGACACATAATGTGTCATTTGATGTTGCTTGTTGGTTCTCATCATCCCCCCTCTCTTCAAAAGGATTCGACCTCGAATCTTCACCTACATCAAACAGAGAAAGATCAAAGACATTAAATGTAGCACTAACGTTATACTCACCTGGAAGATCCAACTTGTACGTATTATCATTGATC
>CM028334.1:42776451-42781451 GCA_016647705.1 Eucommia ulmoides | reverse complement strand
GGTTTCGGTTTTACCTTTGTTGGCAATGGGAACATCATCTCTCCTTTTTGGGGGTTCCGTTTTGGACTTTGAAACAACCCCTTCGTCCTTCCTCCCATTCGGCCTCCATGAATTAGAGGAGCTTGAATTTTGAAATGACCGAGTTCCTTTCCTTTTAAGCTGTTCTTCCACTTTTATGGCCATGTGAACCATGTCCTCCAACTCCACATAATGTTGCAACTACACCACGTTGGCAATGTCCCGATTCAACCCACTCAAGAACCTTGCCATGGTAGCTTCTCTATCCTCCTCGACATTAGCCCGGATCATAGAGACCTCCATCTCCTTGTAGTAATCATCCGCCCATGTCACGATAGGCCTCTCATGGTTCTTTCTCCTGTTTATCACAAGTTGATCCCACCATATTATAGCATAGTCAATAAACTCATTCACAGCGAGTTTTACCTTTTTCTCCTCGGAGTAGTTGTGGCACTCAAAGATCAACTCCACCTTCTTCTCCCACTCCAAGTATGCTTCAGGATCGTTTTTCCCTTGGAATGAGGGTATCTTCACCTTGATACTTCCCAATTTATTATCAATCCGCTCCCCATGTCTATCTCCTCTATTCCCATGTCCACTCCCAAATCTGCCCAAGCTTGCATTAGAGGCCCGATCTTCTTCATCTAGGTCATCCCCATAATCATCTTCATACACGAACCGAGGCTGATTCCTCTCTCTTCGTTGCACATTAGGAGCTCTCGGTGGCTGCCCCTTTTGTGCGCTAGACTCAACTTTGTCAAGCCGCTCATGCACTTCATCAAACCGCAAGTTCAACTGTTGGAACTTTTGCTCCAAGGCCTTGTAGAAAACTTTTGCGTCCATTATGTCCATCCTTTCATGTGCTTCATCGGACGAGTCTTTGTTTGTTTCTCGAGACATGTTTAGTAACCTGCAAAACAAAGTTAGAAAACCTCACGAACACTCCCTCACGTGTTTGCACTCAAACTATGTCACTCCACTCGTGTATCACTCAAATTCGGCTTTTACCTTCGTATAAGCTCACACACTCTTGCCTTTTTCCACTCTTTAGTTCCCTCTTTTAGTTCTTTATTGAACTTAATCAATCTCAATCAGAAATTTTCTTGTAGCAATCCAAATTCAACAATTTGATTCACTAAGAATGAGATTTTAGGAACGAAACAAAGCGAACAAAAAGAGCACAAAGAAAAGTTTATAGAGTAGAATAAGAAGAAATTATTCTCAATTTTTGTTGGGCCGGCTGCTAAATTTTCACAATTTTTTTTTTTTTTTTTCTGTTTCAGTTTTTTTTTTTTTTCTTTTTTTTTTCTGTTTTTTTTTCTCTTTTTTTTTTTTTTTTTTTTTTTTTTTTTTTTTTTTTTTTTTTTTTTGAAAACCAGCAACTTTAAATTGAGATTTAAAGAAGCACAATATTTAAACGAAAAATATGATCAGAATAAAGATGCACCGCTTTTTTTTTTTTCAAGATTGGACCAGATTTGAATTAGAATGAAAAGAACAAAAAACGCAATAGATCTGATGATATAATTTGGTCAAGAAAAAAAAATTATGAAGGAATAGATATGAAAGAACGAAAAAGAAAAAGGATAGATGAAACCTGACCAAGGATTAGTGAGACCCGAAACCAACTTAGGGTTTCTTTGCGAAGATCGAAACTAAATTAGATTTTGAACGAGCTAAAAATACAGAAATTGAAAGATAGATTACCTTGACCCAACGTTTATGAACGAAACGCGAACCAATGATATAATGATCTTGACCCAATGATTATAATGAATCACGAATCAAAGATATAAGTTTGAACGCCACAAGAAACTCTTGATAAGTTCAAGAAAAGTTCTCTGAAGAACTAAAGAGAAAACTCTCACAATTTTTATTAATCAAAGTAGTGTCAAATTCATAGGTCTACAAAGCTCCTTAAATAGGTGGCCAAGAGAATAAGAAAAGAAACCCTAATACACTTTGAAATTCGTGGGTCTACATGGAGGAAAAAGGAAACCCTAAAATCTAATTGCTAAATAAAGAATAAGGAAGCTTCCTAATTTGCCTTACATTCCTAGTTGGAAAAGGAAATGATTTACTTGGCAATCAAGCTTACAAATCAGCCTAAAATAATTAAAAGACTTAAAATAATAAAATAAATAAAATGAAATTCGTGGGTCTCATTCTTAGCCCGTTCAGGATCACGCTTTAAGCCCATTCACTTGCTTTGATGAGATGGATTAGGCCTTGATCGTCATTTGGGCCTAATGTGGGCTTTATTATTTTTGATTCAGCCGAAAGGTCTTGAATTAGCCCATTAAGCGCTTCTTTGATCTTCTTGGATCTTGCCCTAGTAATGGGACCAACCGGGACACGCAATGTGTCCTTTGATGTTGCTTGTTGGTTCTCATCAAAAAGCGGCGTTTTTCGTCCGAAATGGACACAATTGAATTTTCTGGCCGAACTTGGTCTTTTTGGGCCGTTTGGGGTCATTTTTCTCAGAAGGTCGTTTGCACTCTAAAATGTGGTGTTTTTCGTCCAAAACGGACACAATTGATTTTTCTACTCAAACTTGGTCATTTTGGGCATTTTCGGGGCATTCGACCTCGAATGTCATTTCCCACCAAAAAAAGTGGTTTTTTCATCCAAAACGGACCCAATTGATTTTCTGGCCAAACTTGGACTTTTCTGGCCTTTTGGCGGCATTTCGCTGTCAAGGTCGTTTCCACCCTATAAGGTGGTGTTTTTCTTCCAAAATGGATACATTTGACTTTTTCTATTTAAACTTGGTGTTTTTGGCCCATCGACGGCATTTTTGCCGAGAATGTTGTTTCCGCAAAAAAAGTTGGCTTTTCTCGTCCAAAACGGACGCAATTGATTTTCTGGTCAAATTTGGTATATTGTTTTGCCTTTTGGGGCTGTTTTGCTCTGGAAGCCGTTGCGATCCAAAAAAGAATGGTATTTTTCGTCTGAAATGGACACAGTTGAATTTTCTTGTCAAACTTGTTCTTTTTGTGCCGTTTGGTGACGTTTTGCTCAGAAAATGCTTTGCTCCCTAAATGGGGGTGTTTTTCATAAAAAATGGACACGATTGATTTTTCTACTCAAACATGGTCTTTTTGGGCCATTTGGGGGTGTTCTACTTAGAAGGTTGTTTACATTCAAGAAAGTGTTGTTTTTCGTGCAAAACAGACACAACGGATTTTCAAATCAAATTTGGACTTTTCGGGCCTTTTGGGGGCGTTTCACTCATAAGGTCATTTCCACCCTAAAAGGTGGTGTTTTTCTTCCAGAACGGTGACAATTGACTTTTCTACTCAAACTTGGTGTTTTTGGGCGTTCTGTTGGCGTTCGACCTAGAATGTCGATTCCACCCAGAAAAGTGGTGTTTTTCGTCCAAATTGGACGCAATTGATTTTTTGGTCAAAGTTGGTCGACGGGTTGTTTTGCTCAGGAAGCCGTTTCCACCCAAAAAAAATGGTATTTTTAGTCTGAAACAGACACAGTTGAATTTTCTTGTCAAACTTGTTCTTTTTGGGCAGTTTGGTGATATGTGTTGCTCAGAAGATCGTTTCCTCCCAAAAAGGGAGTGTATTTTTTATTTTATTTTTGTAAAAATTGGACACAATTGATTTTTCTACTTACACTTGGTCTTTTTGGGCCTTTTGGGGTTGTTTTTCTTAGAAGGTCTTTCCGCTAAAGAAAGTGGTGTTTTTCATCCAAAACAGACACAATTCATTTTCAGGTCATACTTGCACTTTTCAGGCATTTTTGGGGCATTTCGCTCAGAAGGTCATTTCTACACAAAATATGTGGTGTTTTTCTTCCAAAACGGATACAATTGACATTTCTACACAAACTTGGTGTTTTTTGGGCCTTTCGGTGGCGTTTGCCTAGAATGTCATTTCCACCGAAGAAAAAAGTGTTTTTTTTTTTCCGTCCAAAATGGAGGCAATTGATTTTCTGGTCCAACTTGGTCTGTTTCGGCCTATTGGAGTTATTTTGCTCTGTAAGTCGTTTCCACCCGAAAAAAATGGTATTTTTCGTCTGAAACGGACACAGTTGAATTTTCTTTTCACCCAAAAGAGTGGTATTTGTCGTCCAAAACGGTCACAAGTGATTTTCTGGTCATACTTGGTTTTTCTTTGCCTTTTGGGTTGGTTTCGGTCAGTAAGCTGTTGCCACCCATAAAAATGGTATTTTTCTACTGAAATGGACACAGTTGAATTTTCTCGTCAAACTTGGTCTTTTCGGGCCGTTTGGTGATGTTAATCTCAGAAGATCGTTTGCTCCCTAGAAGTGGGGGTGTTTTTTGTCAAAAACGGACACAATTGATTTTTCTACTCGAACTTGGGCTTTTTGGGCCATTTGGGGGTGTTTTACTTATAAGGTCGTTTCTACTTCAGAAAGTGACGTTTTTCGTCCAAAATGGACACAGTTGAATTTTCTGGCCAAATTGGTCTTTTTGGGCCGTTTGGGGTCATTTTTCTCAGATGGTCGTTTGCACCCTAAAAGGTGGTGTTTTTCATCCAAAACGGACACAATTGAATTTTCTACTCAAACTTGGTCGTTTTGGGCATTTTCGGGGGGCGTTCGACCCAGAATTTCATTTCCAAACAAAAAACGTGGTGTTTTTTGTCCAAAACGGAGACAATTGATTTTTAGGCCAAACTTGGACTTTTTTGGCCATTTGGGGGTTTTTCGCTGTGAAGGTCGTTTCCACCCTATAAGGTGGTATTTTTGTTACAAAACGGATACGCTTGACATTTCTATTACAACTTGGTGTTTTTGGCCCATCGGTGCCATTTTCCCGAGAATGTCGTTTCCACAAAAAAAAAAGTGGCATTTTTCGTCCAAAACGGACGCAATTGATTTTCTAGTCAAACTTGGTCTGTTTTTGCCTTTTGGGTTGGTTTCACTCTCTAAGCCGTTGCCACCCAAAAAAGAATGGTATTTTTCATCTGAAATGGTCACAGTTGAATTTTCTTGTCAAACTTGTT
>CM028334.1:42746451-42771451 GCA_016647705.1 Eucommia ulmoides | reverse complement strand
CCTCTCCATCAACACGTGCAATCATGGTCCTCTTATTTGGGCATTGTGAGGCTATGTGACCTACTCCCAAACAACGAAAACATTTAATATCACGGTTACGAGTTTGGGTTTCGGTTTTACCTTTGTTGGCAATGGGAACATCATCTCTCCTTTTTGGGGGTTCGGTTTTGGATTTTGAAACAGCCCCTTCGTCCTTCCTCCCATTCGGCCTCCATGAATTAGAGGAGCTTGAATTTTGAAATGACCGAGTTCCTTTCCTTTTAAGCTGTCGTTCCACTTTTATGGCCATGTGAACCATGTCCTCCAACTCCACGTAATGTTGCAACTCCACCACGTTGGCAATGTCTCGATTCAACCCATTCAAGAACCTTGCCATGGTAGCTTCTCTATCCCCCTCGACATTAGCTCGGATCATAGCGACCTCCATCTCATTGTAGTAATCATCCACTCTCCGATAGCCTTGCGTAAGGCTTTGTAATTTCTGATACAAGTCCCTATAGTAGTGACTAGGGACAAACCGCCTCCTCATGATGGCCTTCATTTTCGCCCTCGTCACGATAAGCCTCTCATGGTTCTTTCTCCTGTTTATCACAAGTTGATCCCACCATATTATAGCATAGTCAACAAACTCAATCACAGCGAGTTTTACCTTTTTCTCCTCGGAGTAGTTGTGGCACTCAAAGATCAACTCCACCTTCTTCTCCCACTCCAAGTATGCTTCAGGATCGTTTTTCCCTTAGAATGAGGGTATATTCACCTTGATACTTCCCAAGTTATTATCAATCCGCTCCCCATGTCTATCTTCTCTATTCCCAAATCTGCCCAAACTTGCATTAGAGGCCCGATCGTCTTCATCTAGGTCATCCCCATAATCATCTTCATACACGAACCGAGGCTGATTCCTATCTCTTCGTTGCACATTAGGAGCTCTCGGTGGCTGCCCCTTTTGTGCGTTAGACTCAACTTTGTCAAGCCGCTCATGCACTTCATCAAACCACAAGTTCAACTGTTGAAACTTTTGCTCGAAGGCCTAGTAGAAAACTTTTGTGTCCATTATGTCCGTCCTTTCATGTGCTTCATCGGACGAGCCTTTATTTGTTTCTCGAGACATGTTTAGTAACCTGCAAAACAATGTTAGCAAACCTCACAAACACTCCCTCACGTGTTTGCACTCAAACTATGTCACCCACTCGTGTATCACTCAAATTCGGCTTTTACCTTCTTACAAGCTCACACTCTCTTGCCTTTTTCCACTCTTTAGTTCCCTCTTTTAGTTCTTTATTGAACTTAATCAATCTCAATCAGAAATTTCCTTGTAGCAATCCAAACTCAACAATTTGATTCACTAAGAATGAGATTTTAGGAACGAAACAAAGGGAACAAAAATAGCAAAAAGAAAAGTTTATGGAGTAGAACAAGAAGAAATTATTCTCAATTTTTGTTGGGGGGGGGGGGAGCGATGCTGAATTTTCTCAATTTTTTTTTTTTTTTTTTTCTGTTTCTGCTTCTTTTTTTCTTTTTTTTTTTTTGTTTTTGTTTTTGTTTTTTTTTTATTTTCTGTTTTTTTTTTGAAAACCAGCAACTTTAAATTGAGAATGGAAGAAGCACAATATTTAAACGAAAAATATGATCAGAACAAAGATGCACCGCGTTTTTTTTTTTCAAGATTGGACCAGATTTGAATTAGAATGAAAAGAAAAACAAACACAATAGATCTGATTGATCAAGAAAAAAAATTTATGAAGAAATAGATATGAAAGAACGAAAAAGAAAAAGGATAAATGAAACCTGATTTAGACCTTGCTCTGATTACCAAATAATGCGAACCACACCAAAGATTAGTGAGACCCGAAACCAACTTAGGGTTTCTTCGCGAAGATCGAAACTAAATCAGATTTTGAACGAGCTAAAAAATACAAAAATTGAAAGATAGATTACCTTGACTCGACGTTTATGAACGAAACGCGAACCAATGGTATAATGATCTTGACCCAATGATTATAATGAATCACGAATCAAAGATATAAGTTTGAACGCCACAAGAAACTCTTGATAAGTTCAGGAAAAGTTCTCTGAAGAACTAAAGAGAAAACTCTCACAATTTTTATTAATCAAAGTAATGTGAAATTCATAGGTCTACAAAGCCCCTTAAATAGGTGGCCAAGAGAATAAGAAAAGAAACCCTAACACACTTTGAAATTCGTGGGTCTACATGGAGGAAAAATGAAACCCTAAAATCTAATTGCTAAATAACGAATAAGGAAGCTTCCTAATTTGCCTTACATTCCTAGTTGGAAAAAGAAATGATTTACTTAGCAATCAAGCTTACAAATCATCCTAAAATAATTAAAAGACTTAAAATAATAAAATAAATAAAATAAAATTCGTGGGTCTCATTCTTGGCCCGTTCAGGATCACGCTTTAAGCCCATTCACTTGCTTTGATGAGATGGATTAGGCCTTGATCGTCATTTGGGCCTAATTTGGGCTTTATTATTTTCGATTCAGCCGAAAGGTCTTGAATTAGCCCATTAAGCGCTTCTTTGATCTTCTTGGATCTTGCCCTAGTAATGGGCCCAACCGGGACACACAATGTGTCCTTTGATGTTGCTTGTTGGTTCTCATCAGTAAGCCGTTTCCACCCGAAAAAATAGTATTTTTCGTCTGAAACGGACGTAGTTGAATTTTTGTTTCACCCAAAAGAGTCGTGTTTGTCGTCCAAAACGGTCGCAATTGATTTTCTGGTCATGCTTGGTTTTTGTTTGCCTTTTGGGTTGATTTCGCTCAGTAAGCTGTTGCCACCCATAAAAATGGTATTTTTCGACTGAAACGGACACAGTTAAATTTTCTGGTCAAAATTGGTCTTTTCATGCCGTTTGGTGATGTTAATCTCAGAAGATCATTTTCTCCCTAGAAGTGGGGGTGTTTTTCGTAAAAAACGGACACAATTGATTGTTCTACTCGAACTTGGGCTTTTTGGGCCATTTGGGGGTGTTTTACTTAGAAGGTCGTTTCCGCTTGAGAAAGTGGCGTTTTTTCGTCCGAAATGGACACAGTTAAATTTTCTAGCCAAATTGGTCTTTTTGGGCCGTTTGGGATCATTATTCTCAGAGGGTCGTTTACACCCTAAAAGGTGGTGTTTTTCGTCAAAAACGGATACAATTGAATTTTCTACTCAAACTTGGTTCTTTTGGGCATTTTCGGTGGGCGTTCGACCTAGATTTTCGTTTCCAACAAAAAAAAGTGGTGTTTTTCGTCCAAAACGGACACAATTGATTTTTAGGCCAAACTTGGACTTTTCTGGCCTTTTGGGGGTTTTTCGCTGTGAAGGTCGTTTCCACCCTATAAGGTGGTGTTTTTGTTACAAAACGCATACGCTTGACATTTCTATTACAACTTGGTGTTTTTGGCCCATCGGTGGCATTTTCCCAAGAATGTCATTTCCGCCAGAAAAAAAAAACGTGGCGTTTTTCGTCCAAAACGGACACAATTGATTTTCTGGTCAAACTTGGACTTTTCTGGCCTTTTGGCAGCGTTTCGTTGTGAAGGTCATTTTCCACCCTATAAGGTGGTGATTTTCTTCCAAAATGGATACGTTTGACTTTTTCTATTAAAACTTGGTGTTTTTGGCCCATCGGTGGCGTTTTCCCGAGAATGTCGTTTCCGCCAAAAAAAGTGGCTTTTCTCGTCCAAAACGGACGCAATTGATTTTCTGGTCAAACTTTGTATGTTTTTGCCTTTTGGGGCTGTTTTGCCCTGGAAGCCGTTGCGACCCAAAAAAGAATGGTATTTTTCGTCTGAAACAGACACTGTTGAATTTTCTTGTTAAACTTTTCATTTTGTGCCGTTTGGTGATGTGTTGCTCAGAAAATCGTTTGCCCCTAGTAGGGGGGTGTTTTTCGTCAAAAACGGACACGATTGATTTTTCCACTCAAACTTGGTCTTTTCGGGACGTTTGGGGGGTATTTTTACTTAGAAGGTCATTTCCCCTTGAGAAAGTGGCGTTTTTCGTCCGAAATAGGACATAGTTGAATTCTCTGGCCGAACTTGGTCTTTTTGGGCCGTTTGGGGTCATTTTTCTCAGAAGGTCGTTTGCACTCTAAAATGTGGTGTTTTACGTCCAAAACGGACACAAATGATTTTTCTACTCAAACTTGGTCGTTTTGGGCATTTTTGGGGCGTTCGACCTAGAATGTCGTTTCCAACCAAAAAAAGTGGTGTTTTTCTTCCAAAACGGATACGTTTGACTTTTTCTATTAAAAGTTGGTGCTTTTGGCCCATCGATGACATTTTGCCGAGAACTGTCGTTTCCGCAAAAAAAGTGGTTTTTTTCGTCCAAAACGGATGCAATTGATTTTCCGGTCAAACTTGGTCTGTTTTTGCCTTTTGGGTTGGTTTCGCTCTCTAACCCATTGCCACCCAAAAAAGCGTGGTATTTTTCATCTGAAACGGACACAGTTGAATTTTCTTGTCAAACTTGTTCATTTCGTACCGTTTGGTGATGTTTTGCTCAGAAAATCGTTTGCTCCCTAGTAGGGGGGTGTTTTTCGTCCAAAACGGACACAATCGATTTTTCTACTAAAACTTGGTATTTTGTTCTGTAAGCCGTTTCCACCCGAAAAAATGGTGTTTTTCGTCTGAAACGGGCACAGTTCAATTTTCTTTTCACTCAAAAGAGTGGCGTTTGTCGTCCAAAACGGTCGCAATTGATTTTCGGGTCAAACTTGTTTTTTTTTTTTTTTTTCCTTTTGGGTTGGTTTCACTCAGTAAGCTGTTGCCACCCATAAAAATGGTATTTTCCGATTGAATCGCACACAGTCGAATTTTCTCGTCAAACTTGGCCTTTTCGTGCCGTTTGGTGATGTTAATCTCAGAAGATCGTTTGCTACCTAGAAGGGGCGGTGTTTTTCGTCAAAAACGGACAGAATTGATTTTTCTACTCGAACTTGGTCTTTTTGGGCCATTTGGGGGTGTTTTACTTAGAAGATCGTTTCCACTTGAGAAAGTGGTATTTTTCGTCCGAAATGGACACAGTTGAATTTTCTGGCCAAATTGGTCTCTTTGGGCCGTTTGGGGTTATTTTCTAAGATGGTCGTTTGCACCCTAAAAGGTGGTGTTTTCCGTCCAAAATGGACACAATTGATTTTTCTACTCAAACTTGGTCGTTTTGGGCATTTTTGGGGCGTTCGTCCTAGAATTTCGTTTCCAACCAAAAAAAGTGGTGTTTTTCGTCCAAAACGAACACAATTGATTTTCTGGCCAAACTTGGACTTTTCTGGCCTTTTGGGGGTTTTCGCTGTGAAGGTCGTTTCCACCCTATAAGGTGCTGTTTTTGTTACAAGACGGATACGCTTGACATTTCTATTAAAACTTGGTGTTCTTGGCCCATCGGTGGCGTTTTCCCGAGAATGTTGTTTCCACAAAGAAAAGGTGGCATTTTTCGTCCAAAACGGACGCAATTGATTTTCAGGTCAAACTTGGTCTGTTTTTTCCTTTTGGGTTGGTTTCGCTCTCTAAGCTGTTGCCATCCAAAAAAGAATGGTATTTTTCGTCAGAAACGGACACAGTTGAATTTTCTTGTTAAACTTTTCATTTTGTGCCGTTTGGTGATGTGTTGCTCAGAAAATCGTTTGCCCCTAGTAGGGGGTGTTTTTCGTAAAAAACGGACACGATTGATTTTTCCACTCAAACTTGGTCTTTTCGGGCCGTTTGGGGGGTGTTTTTACTTAGAAGGTTGTTTCCCCTTGAGAAAGTGGCGTTTTTCGTCCGAAATAGACACAGTTGAATTCTCTGGCCGAACTTGGTCTTTTTGGGCCGTTTGGGGTCATTTTTCTCAGAAGGTCGTTTGCACTCCAAAATGTGGTGTTTTACGTCCAAAACGGACACAAATGATTTTTCTACTCAAACTTGGTCGTTTTGGGCATTTTTGGGGCGTTCGACCTAGAATGTCGTTTCCAACCAAAAAAAAGTGGTGTTTTTCTTCCAAAACGGATACGTTTGACTTTTTCTATTAAAAGTTGGTGCTTTTGGCCCATCGATGACATTTTGCCGAGAACGTCGTTTCCGCAAAAAAAGTGGTTTTTTTCGTCCAAAACGGATGCAATTGATTTTCCGGTCAAACTTGGTCTGTTTTTGCCTTTTGGGTTGGTTTCGCTCTCTAACCCATTGCCACCCAAAAAAGCGTGGTATTTTTCATCTGAAACGGACACAGTTGAATTTTCTTGTCAAACTTGTTCATTTCGTACCGTTTGGTGATGTTTTGCTCAGAAAATCGTTTGCTCCCTAGTAGGGGGGTGTTTTTCGTCCAAAACGGACACAATCGATTTTTCTACTAAAACTTGGTATTTTGTTCTGTAAGCCGTTTCCACCCGAAAAAATGGTGTTTTTCGTCTGAAACGGGCACAGTTCAATTTTCTTTTCACTCAAAAGAGTGGCGTTTGTCGTCCAAAACGGTCGCAATTGATTTTCGGGTCAAACTTGTTTTTTTTTTTTTTTCCTTTTGGGTTGGTTTCACTCAGTAAGCTGTTGCCACCCATAAAAATGGTATTTTCCGATTGAATCGCACACAGTCGAATTTTCTCGTCAAACTTGGCCTTTTCGTGCCGTTTGGTGATGTTAATCTCAGAAGATCGTTTGCTACCTAGAAGGGGCGGTGTTTTTCGTCAAAAACGGACAGAATTTATTTTTCTACTCGAACTTGGTCTTTTTGGGCCATTTGGGGGTGTTTTACTTAGAAGATCGTTTCCACTTGAGAAAGTGGTATTTTTCGTCCGAAATGGACACAGTTGAATTTTCTGGCCAAATTGGTCTCTTTGGGCCGTTTGGGGTTATTTTCTAAGATGGTCGTTTGCACCCTAAAAGGTGGTGTTTTCCGTCCAAAATGGACACAATTGATTTTTCTACTCAAACTTGGTCGTTTTGGGCATTTTTGGGGCGTTCGTCCTAGAATTTCGTTTCCAACCAAAAAAAGTGGTGTTTTTCGTCCAAAACGAACACAATTGATTTTCTGGCCAAACTTGGACTTTTCTGGCCTTTTGGGGGTTTTCGCTGTGAAGGTCGTTTCCACCCTATAAGGTGCTGTTTTTGTTACAAGACGGATACGCTTGACATTTCTATTAAAACTTGGTGTTCTTGGCCCATCGGTGGCGTTTTCCCGAGAATGTTGTTTCCACAAAGAAAAGGTGGCATTTTTCGTCCAAAACGGACGCAATTGATTTTCAGGTCAAACTTGGTCTGTTTTTTCCTTTTGGGTTGGTTTCGCTCTCTAAGCTGTTGCCATCCAAAAAAGAATGGTATTTTTCGTCAGAAACGGACACAGTTGAATTTTCTTGTTAAACTTTTCATTTTGTGCCGTTTGGTGATGTGTTGCTCAGAAAATCGTTTGCCCCTAGTAGGGGGTGTTTTTCGTCAAAAACGGACACGATTGATTTTTCCACTCAAACTTGGTCTTTTCGGGCCGTTTGGGGGGTGTTTTTACTTAGAAGGTTGTTTCCCCTTGAGAAAGTGGCGTTTTTCGTCCGAAATAGACACAGTTGAATTCTCTGGCCGAACTTGGTCTTTTTGGGCCGTTTGGGGTCATTTTTCTCAGAAGGTCGTTTGCACTCCAAAATGTGGTGTTTTACGTCCAAAACGGACACAAATGATTTTTCTACTCAAACTTGGTCGTTTTGGGCATTTTTGGGGCGTTCGACCTAGAATGTCGTTTCCAACCAAAAAAAAGTGGTGTTTTTCTTCCAAAACGGATACGTTTGACTTTTTCTATTAAAAGTTGGTGCTTTTGGCCCATCGATGACATTTTGCCGAGAACGTCGTTTCCGCAAAAAAAGTGGTTTTTTTCGTCCAAAACGGATGCAATTGATTTTCCAGGTCAAACTTGGTCTGTTTTTGCCTTTTGGGTTGGTTTCGCTCTCTAACCCATTGCCACCCAAAAAAGCGTGGTATTTTTCATCTGAAACGGACACAGTTGAATTTTCTTGTCAAACTTGTTCATTTCGTACCGTTTGGTGATGTTTTGCTCAGAAAATCGTTTGCTCCCTAGTAGGGGGGTGTTTTTCGTCCAAAACGGACACAATCGATTTTTCTACTAAAACTTGGTATTTTGTTCTGTAAGCCGTTTCCACCCGAAAAAATGGTGTTTTTCGTCTGAAACGGGCACAGTTCAATTTTCTTTTCACTCAAAAGAGTGGCGTTTGTCGTCCAAAACGGTCGCAATTGATTTTCGGGTCAAACTTGTTTTTTTTTTTTTTTCCTTTTGGGTTGGTTTCACTCAGTAAGCTGTTGCCACCCATAAAAATGGTATTTTCCGATTGAATCGCACACAGTCGAATTTTCTCGTCAAACTTGGCCTTTTCGTGCCGTTTGGTGATGTTAATCTCAGAAGATCGTTTGCTACCTAGAAGGGGCGGTGTTTTTCGTCAAAAACGGACAGAATTTATTTTTCTACTCGAACTTGGTCTTTTTGGGCCATTTGGGGGTGTTTTACTTAGAAGATCGTTTCCACTTGAGAAAGTGGTATTTTTCGTCCGAAATGGACACAGTTGAATTTTCTGGCCAAATTGGTCTCTTTGGGCCGTTTGGGGTTATTTTCTAAGATGGTCGTTTGCACCCTAAAAGGTGGTGTTTTCCGTCCAAAATGGACACAATTGATTTTTCTACTCAAACTTGGTCGTTTTGGGCATTTTTGGGGCGTTCGTCCTAGAATTTCGTTTCCAACCAAAAAAAGTGGTGTTTTTCGTCCGAAACGAACACAATTGATTTTCTGGCCAAACTTGGACTTTTCTGGCCTTTTGGGGGTTTTCGCTGTGAAGGTCGTTTCCACCCTATAAGGTGCTGTTTTTGTTACAAGACGGATACGCTTGACATTTCTATTAAAACTTGGTGCTCTTGGCCCATCGGTGGCGTTTTCCCGAGAATGTTGTTTCCACAAAGAAAAGGTGGCATTTTTCGTCCAAAACGGACGCAATTGATTTTCAGGTCAAACTTGGTCTGTTTTTTCCTTTTGGGTTGGTTTCGCTCTCTAAGCTGTTGCCATCCAAAAAAGAATGGTATTTTTCGTCAGAAACGGACACAGTTGAATTTTCTTGTTAAACTTTTCATTTTGTGCCGTTTGGTGATGTGTTGCTCAGAAAATCGTTTGCCCCTAGTAGGGGGTGTTTTTCGTCAAAAACGGACACGATTGATTTTTTCCACTCAAACTTGGTCTTTTCGGGCCGTTTGGGGGGTGTTTTTACTTAGAAGGTTGTTTCCCCTTGAGAAAGTGGCGTTTTTCGTCCGAAATAGACACAGTTGAATTCTCTGGCCGAACTTGGTCTTTTTGGGCCGTTTGGGGTCATTTTTCTCAGAAGGTCGTTTGCACTCTAAAATGTGGTGTTTTACGTCCAAAACGGACACAAATGATTTTTCTACTCAAACTTGGTCGTTTTGGGCATTTTTGGGGCGTTCGACCTAGAATGTCGTTTCCAACCAAAAAAAGTGGTGTTTTTCTTCCAAAACGGATACGTTTGACTTTTTCTATTAAAAGTTGGTGCTTTTGGCCCATCGATGACATTTTGCCGAGAACGTCGTTTCCGCAAAAAAAGTGGTTTTTTTCGTCCAAAACGGATGCAATTGATTTTCCGGTCAAACTTGGTCTGTTTTTGCCTTTTGGGTTGGTTTCGCTCTCTAACCCATTGCCACCCAAAAAAGCGTGGTATTTTTCATCTGAAACGGACACAGTTGAATTTTCTTGTCAAACTTGTTCATTTCGTACCGTTCGGTGATGTTTTGCTCAGAAAATCGTTTGCTCCCTAGTAGGGGGGTGTTTTTCGTCCAAAACGGACACAATCGATTTTTCTACTAAAACTTGGTATTTTGTTCTGTAAGCCGTTTCCACCCGAAAAAATGGTGTTTTTCGTCTGAAACGGGCACAGTTCAATTTTCTTTTCACTCAAAAGAGTGGCGTTTGTCGTCCAAAACGGTCGCAATTGATTTTCGGGTCAAACTTGTTTTTTTTTTTTTTTCCTTTTGGGTTGGTTTCACTCAGTAAGCTGTTGCCACCCATAAAAATGGTATTTTCCGATTGAATCGCACACAGTCGAATTTTCTCGTCAAACTTGGCCTTTTCGTGCCGTTTGGTGATGTTAATCTCAGAAGATCGTTTGCTACCTAGAAGGGGCGGTGTTTTTCGTCAAAAACGGACAGAATTTATTTTTCTACTCGAACTTGGTCTTTTTGGGCCATTTGGGGGTGTTTTACTTAGAAGATCGTTTCCACTTGAGAAAGTGGTATTTTTCGTCCGAAATGGACACAGTTGAATTTTCTGGCCAAATTGGTCTCTTTGGGCCGTTTGGGGTTATTTTCTAAGATGGTCGTTTGCACCCTAAAAGGTGGTGTTTTCCGTCCAAAATGGACACAATTGATTTTTCTACTCAAACTTGGTCGTTTTGGGCATTTTTGGGGCGTTCGTCCTAGAATTTCGTTTCCAACCAAAAAAGTGGTGTTTTTCGTCCGAAACGAACACAATTGATTTTCTGGCCAAACTTGGACTTTTCTGGCCTTTTGGGGGTTTTCGCTGTGAAGGTCGTTTCCACCCTATAAGGTGCTGTTTTTGTTACAAGACGGATACGCTTGACATTTCTATTAAAACTTGGTGCTCTTGGCCCATCGGTGGCGTTTTCCCGAGAATGTTGTTTCCACAAAGAAAAGGTGGCATTTTTCGTCCAAAACGGACGCAATTGATTTTCAGGTCAAACTTGGTCTGTTTTTGCCTTTTGGGTTGGTTTCGCTCTCTAAGCTGTTGCCATCCAAAAAAGAATGGTATTTTTCGTCAGAAACAGACACAGTTGAATTTTCTTGTTAAACTTTTCATTTTGTGCCGTTTGGTGATGTGTTGCTCAGAAAATCGTTTGCCCCTAGTAGGGGGTGTTTTTCGTCAAAAACGGACACGATTGATTTTTCCACTCAAAAATGCACCAACAAAGGATCCGCTGCATGTTCCAATTGGGCCTATTACGAGGGCAAGATCCAAGAAGATCAAAGAAGCACTTAATGGGCTAATTCAAGATATATGGGCTGAATCTAAAGTCGTAATGCCCAAGTTAGGCCCAAATGGCAATCATGGCCTAATCCATCTCAAAAAGGCAAGCAAATGGGCTTAATCATGAACTCAAATGGCCCAAAACATGAGACCCACGAAATTCTACTTATTTGTTTTAGTTTATATCATTTTGTAAGACATCAATGCCAATTAGTATTTTTATTTTCTAGTATTGATCTTGTAATAAGTATGAAAGGCATCTAGGACTTTTGTTCTTGTAGCCTCCCCCTAGGTGTGAAAGGCCACCCACTACCTATAGTAGGGTGTGCTAAAGTTGAAGACTTCTTGTGTGAAAAGGACATCCCTAGGTGTGAAAGACCGCCCCCTATCTAAGGTAGGGTGTCCTTGACCACCCACTAGCCTAGGCTCTCCTTTGTGTTGGTTGCCTATTTAAGAGAGTTGTATTCCATGGAAAAAAACACATTTTACTTGAATAGTATATCAGATTGAGAGAGTTTTCTCTTGAGTTCTTTATAGAACTTTTCTTTGAACTTATCAAGAATTTCTTGTGGCGTTCAAACACTATAACTTCGGTTCGTGATTAGATTATAATCTTTGGGTCGAGGTTTGTTATTTTATACCTTTGGTTCGCGTTTCATTCATAAACGTTGGGTCAAGGTTTCCTATTAAACATTCTGTATTTTTGTGTTCTTCCTTTCTTTCTTTTCATTTATAAATCTAGATTTTAGATCGATCCTAGCAAAGACACCATAAATTGGTTTCGGGTCTCACTAATTCTTGGTGAGGTTCGCATCACAGACACAATTGATTTTCTGGTCATACTTGCACTTTTCGGGCATTTTTGGGGCATTTCTCTTAGAAGGTCATTTCTACACAAAAAAGGTGGTGTTTTTCTTCCAAAACGGATACAATTGACATTTCTACACAAACTTGGTGTTTTTTGGGCCTTTCGGTGGTGTTTGCCTAGAATGTCATTTCCACCGAAGAAAAAAGTGTTTTTTTGTTTTTCGTCCAAAATGGAGGCAATTGATTTTCTGGTCCAACTTGGTCTGTTTCGGCCTATTGGAGTTATTTTCCTCTGTAAGTCGTTTCCACCCGAAAAAAATGGTATTTTTCGTCTGAAACGGACACAGTTGAATTTTCTTTTCACCCAAAAGAGTGGTATTTGTCGTCCAAAACGGTCGCAAGTGATTTTCTGGTCATACTTGGTTTTTCTTTGCCTTTTGGGTTGGTTTCGCTCAGTAAGCTGTTGCCACCCATAAAAATGGTATTTTTCGACTGAAACGGACACAGTTGAATTTTCTTGTCAAACTTGGTCTTTTCGTGCCGTTTAGTGATGTCAATCTCAGAAGATCGTTTGCTCCATAGAAGTGGGGGTGTTTTTCGTCAAAAATGGACACAATTGATTTTTCTACTCGAACTTGGGCCTTTTGGGCCATTTGGGGGTGTTTTACTTATAAGGTCGTTTCCACTTCAGAAAGTGGCGTTTTTCGTCCGAAATGGACACAGTTGAATTTTCTGGCCAAATTGGTCTTTTTGGGCCGTTTGGGGTCATTTTTCTCAGATGGTCGTTTACACCCTAAAAGGTGGTGTTTTTCATCCAAAACGGACACAATTGAATTTTTTACTCAAACTTGGTCGTTTTGGGCATTTTCGGGGGGCGTTCGACCCAGAATTTCATTTCCAAACAAAAAAAAGTGGTGTTTTTCGTCCAAAACGGACACAATTGATTTTTAGGCTAAACTTGGAGTTTTCTGGCCATTTGGAGGTTTTTCGCTGTGAAAGTCGTTTCCACCCTATAAGGTGGTGTTTTTGTTACAAAATGGATACGCTTGACATTTCTATTACAACTTGGTGTTTTTGGCCCATCGATGCCATTTTCCCGAGAATGTCGTTTCCTCAAAAGAAAAAAAGTGGCGTTTTTCGTCCAAAACGGACGCAATTGATTTTCTAGTCAAACTTGGTCTGTTTTTGCCTTTTAGGTTGGTTTCACTCTCTAAGCCGTTGCCACCCAAAAAAGAATGGTATTTTTCGTCTGAAACGGTCACAGTTGAATTTTCTTGTCAAACTTGTTCATTTTGTGCCGTTCGGTGATGTTTTGCTTAGAAAATCGTTTGCCCCCTAGTAGGGGGTATTTTTCGTCCAAAACGGACACAATCAGTTTTTCTACTCAAACTTGGTCTTTTTGGGCCATTTGGGGGGTGTTTTTACTTAGAATGTTGTTTCCCCTTGAGAAAGTGGCGTTTTTCGTCCGAAATGGACACAGTTCAATTTTCTTGCCAAACTTGGTCTTTTTGGGCCATTTGGGGTCATTTTTCTCAGAAGGTGGTTTGTACTCTAAAATGTGGTGTTTTTCGTCCAAAACGGACACAATTGATTTTTCTACTCAAGCTTGGTCGTTTTGCGGATTTTCGGAGCAGTCAACCTAGAATGTCGTTTCCAACAAAAAAAATGGTGTTTTTCGTCCAAAACGGACACAATTGATTTTCTGGCCAAACTTGAACTTTTCTGGCCTTTTAGCGGCGTTTCGCTGTGAAGGTCATTTTCTACCCTATAAGGTGGCGATTTTCTTCCAAAACGGATACGTTTGACTTTTTCTATTAAAACTTGGTGTTTTTGGCCCATCGATGGCGTTTTGCCGAGAATGTCGTTTCCGCAAAAAAAAGTGGCTTTTCTCGTCCAAAACGGTCACAATTGATTTTCCGGTCAAACTTGGTATGTTTTTGCCTTTTGGGGCTGTTTTACTCTGAAAGCCGTTACGACCCAAAAAAGAATGGTATTTTTCGTCTGAAACGGACACTGTTGAATTCTCTTGGTAAACTGGTTTTTTTTGTGCCGTTTGGTGATGTTTTGCTCAGAAAATTGTTTGCTCCATAAAAGGGGGGCGTTTTTCGTCAAAAACGGACACGATTGATTCTTCTACTCGAACTTGGTCTTTTCGGGCCATTTGGAGGGTGTTTTTACTTAGAAGGATGTTTTCCCTTGAGAAAGTGACGTTTTTCATCCGAAATAGACACAGCTGAATTTTCTGGCCAAACTTGGTCTTTTTGGGCCGTTTGGGGTCATTTTTCTCAGAAGGTCATTTTCATTCTAAAATGTGGTGTTTTTCGTCCTAAACGGACACAATTGATTTTTTAACACAAACTTGGTTGTTTTGGGCATTTTCGGGGCGTTCGACCTAGAATGTCGTTTCCAATTAAAAAAAGTGGTGTTTTTCTTCCAAACGGATACGAAACGGATGCAATTGATTTTCTGATCAAACTTGGTCTGTTTTTGCCTTTTGGGGTTGTTTCGCTCTCTAAGCCGTTGCCACCCGAAAAAGCATGGTATTTTTTGTCTGAAATGGACAATGTTGAATTTTTTTGTCAAACTTGTTCGTTTTGTACCGTTTGGTGATGTTTTGCTCAGAAAATCGTTTGTTCCCTAGTAGGGGGTGTTTTTCGTCCGAAAAGGACATAATCGATTTCTCTACTCGAACTTGGTATTTTGCTCTGTAAGCCATTTCCACCCGAAAAAATGGTATTTTTCGTCTGAAACAGACACAGTTGAATTTTCTTTTCACCCAAAAGAGTGGCGTTTGTCGTCTAAAACGGTCGCAATTGATTTTCGGGTCAAACTTGATTTTTTTTTGCCTTTTCGGATGGTTTCGCTTGGTAAGCTGTTGCCAGCCATAAAAAAGGTATTTTTCGACTGAAACGGACACAGTTGAATTTTCTCGTCAAACTTGGTCTTTTCGTGCCGTTTGGTGATGTTAATCTCAGAAGATCGTTTGCTCCCTAGAAGTGTGGGTGTTTTTTTGTCTAAAACGGACACAATTGATTTTTCTACTCGAACTTGGGCTTTTTGGGCCATTTGGGGGTGTTTTACTTAGAAGGTCGTTTCCACTTAGAAAGTGGCATTTTTCGTCCGAAATGGACACAGTTGAATTTTCTGGACAAATTGGTCTTTTTGGGTCGTTTTTGGTCATTTTTCTTAGATGGTCGTTTGCACCCTAAAAGGTGGTGTTTCTCGTCAACAACGGACACAATTGAATTTTCTACTCAAACTTGGTCGTTTTGGGCATTTTGGGGGGGCGTTCGACCTAGAATTTCGTTTCCAACCAAAAAAAGTGGTGTTTTTCGTCCAAAACGGACACAATTGATTTTTAGGCCAAACTTGGACTTTTCGGGCCTTTTGGGGGTTTTTCGCTGTGAAGGTCGTTTCCACCCTATAAGGTGGTGTTTTTGTTACAAAATGGATACGCTTGGCATTTCTATTACAACTTGGTGTTTTTGGCCCATCGGTGGTGTTTTCCCGAGAATGTCGTTTCGACAAAAAATAAAGTGGTTTTTTTCGTCCAAAACGGACGCAATTGATTTTCTGGTCAAACTTGGTCTATTTTTGCCTTTTGGGTTGGTTTCGCTCTCTAAGCCATTGCCACCCAAAAAAGCGTGGTATTTTTCATCTGAAACGGACACAGTTGAATTTTCTTGTCAAACTTGTTCGTTTCGTACCGTTTGGTGATGTTTTGCTCAGAAAATCATTTGCTTCCTAGTAGGGGGGTGTTTTTCGTCCAAAACGGACACGATCGATTTTTCTACTAAAACTTGGTATTTTGCTCTGTAAGCCGTTTCCACCCGAAAAAATGGTATTTTTCGTCTGAAACGAGCACAGTTCAGTTCAATTTTCTTTTCACCCAAAAGAGTGGCGTTTGTTGTCCAAAACGGTCGCAATTGATTTTCGGGTCAAACTTGGTTTTTTATTTTTTCCTTTTGGGTTGGTTTCGCTCAGTAAGCTGTTGCCACCCATAAAAATGGTATTTTTCGATTAAATCAGACACAGTTGAATTTTCTCGTCAAACTTGGCCTTTTCGTGCCGTTTGGTGATGTTAATCTCAAAAGATCGTTTGCTCCATAGAAGTGGGGGTATTTTTCGTCCAAAACGGACACATTCGATTTTTCTACTCAAACTTGGTCTTTTTGGGCCATTTGGGGGTGTTTTTACTTAGAAGGTTGTTTCCCCTTGAGAAAATAGCGTTTTTCATCCGAAATGGACACAGTTGAATTTTCTGGCCAAACTTGGTCTTTTTGGGCCGTTTGAGGTCATTTTTCTCAGAAGGTCGTTTGCACTCTAAAATGTGGAGTTTTTCGTCCAAAACGGACACAATTGATTTTTCTACTCAAACTTGGTCGTTTTGCGCATTTTCGGAGCAATCGACCTAGAATGTCTGTGAAGGTTGTTTTCCACCCTATAGGTGGTGATTTTCTTCCAAAATGGATACGTTTGACATTTTCTATTAAAACTTGGTGTTTTTGGCCCATCGATGGCGTTTTGCCGAGAATGTCGTTTCCGCCAAAAAAAGTGGCTTTTCTCGTCCAAAACGGACACAATTGATTTTCTGGTCAAACTTGGAATGTTTTTGCCTTTTTGGGGCTGTTTTGCTCTGGAAGCCGTTGCGACCCAAAAAAGAATGGTATTTTTCGTCTGAAACGGACACTATTGAATTTTCTTGGCAAACTTGTATGTTTTGCTCAGAAAATCGTTTGCTCCATAAAAGGGGGGCGTTTTTCATCAAAAACGGACACGATTGATTTTTCTACTCAAAACTTGGTCTTTTCGGGCCATTTGGAGAGTGTTTTTATTTAGAAGGATGTTTCCTCTTGAGAAAGTGGCGTTTTTCGTCCGAAATAGACACAGTTGAATTTTCTGGCCAAACTTGGTCTTTTTGGGCCGTTTGGGGTCATTTTTCTCAGAAGGTCATTTTCATTCTAAAATGTGGTGTTTTTCATCCGAAACGGACACAATTGATTTTTTAACGCAAACTTGGTCGTTTGGGGCATTTTCGGGGCGTTCGACTTAGAATGTCGTTTCCAACAAAAAAAAGTGGTGTTTTTCTTCCAAAACGGATATGTTTGACTTTTTCTATTAAAACTTGGTGTTTTTGGCCCATCGATGACGTTTTGCCGAGAATGTCGTTTCTGCAAAAAAAAAGTGTTTTTTTTCGTCCAAAACAGACACAATTGATTTTCTGATCAAACTTGGTCTGTTTTTGCCTTTTGAGGTTGTTTCGCTCTCTAAGTCGTTGCCACCCGAAAAAGCATGGTATTTTTTGTCTGAAACGGACAATGTTGAATTTTTTTGTCAAACTTGTTCGTTTTGTACCGTTTGGTGATGTTTTGCTCAGAAAATCGTTTGTTCCCTAGTAGGGGATGTTTTTCGTCCAAAAAGGACATAATCGATTTCTCTACTCGAACTTGGTATTTTGCTCTGTACGCCATTTTCACCCGAAAAAATGGTATTTTTCGTCTGAAACAGACACAGTTGAATTTTCTTTTCACCCAAAAGAGTGGCGTTTGTCATCCAAAACGGTCGCAATTGATTTTCGGGTCAAACTTGTTTTTTTTTTTTTTTTTTTTTCCTTTTGGGTTGGTTTCGCTCAGTAAGCTATTGCCACCCATAAAAATGGTATTTTTCAATTGAATCGGACACAGTTGAATTTTCTCGTCAAACTTGGCCTTTTCGTGCCGTTTGGTGATGTTAATCTAAGAAGATCGTTTGCTACCTAGAAGGGGCGGTGTTTTTCGTAAAAAACGGACAGAATTAATTTTTCTACTCGAACTTGGTCTTTTTGGGCCATTTGGGGGTGTTTTACTTAGAAGATCGTTTCTACTTGAGAAAGTCGTATTTTTCGTCCGAAATGGACACAGTTGAATTTTCTGGCCAAATTGGTCTTTTTGGGCCGTTTGGGGTTATTTTCTCAGATGGTCGTTTGCACCCTAAAAGGTGGTGTTTTTCGTCCAAAATGGACACAATTGATTTTTCTACTCAAACTTGGTCATTTTGGGCATTTTTGGGGCGTTCGACCTAGAATTTCGTTTCCAACCAAAAAAAAAGTGGTGTTTTTCGTCCCAACCAACACAATTGATTTTCTGGCCAAACTTGGACTTTTCTAGCCTTTTGGGGGTTTTTCGCTGTGAAGGTCATTTCCACCCTATAAGGTGCTGTTTTTGTTACAAGACGGATACGCTTGACATTTCCTTTAAAACTTGGTGTTCTTGGCCCATCAGTGGTATTTTCTTGAGAATGTCGTTGCCACAAAAAAAAAAGGTGGCATTTTTCGTCCAAAACGGATGTAATTGATTTTCAGGTCAAACTTAG
The DNA here is from genome assembly GCA_016647705.1 of Eucommia ulmoides. Taxonomy (NCBI): domain Eukaryota; kingdom Viridiplantae; phylum Streptophyta; class Magnoliopsida; order Garryales; family Eucommiaceae; genus Eucommia; species Eucommia ulmoides. Next base: position 42,753,280 of record CM028334.1, on the reverse strand, counting down.
TCTGTTTTTGCCTTTTGGGTTGGTTTCGCTCTCTAAGCCGTTCCCATCCAAAAAAGAATGGAATTTTTCGTCTGAAACGGACACAGTTGAATTTTCTTGTTAAACTTGTTCATTTTGTGTCGTTTGGTGATGTGTTGCTCAGAAAATTGTTTGCCCCTAGTACGGGGGTGTTTTTCGTCCAAAACGTACACAATCGATTTTTCCACTCAAACTTGGTCTTTTTGGGCCATTTGGGGGGTGTTTTTACTTAGAAGGTCGTTTCCCCTTGAGAAAGTGATACGAACCTCACCAAGGATTAGTGAGACCCGAAATCAACTTAGGGTTTCTTTGCAAAGATCGAAACTAAATCAGATTTTGAACGAGCTAAAAATACAGAAATTGAAAGATAGATTACCTTGACCCAACGTTTATGAACGAAACGCGAACCAATGGTATAATGATCTTGACCCAATGATTATAATGAATCACGAATCAAAGATATAAGTTTGAACGCCACAAGAAACTCTTGATAAGTTCAAGAAAAGTTCTCTGAAGAACTAAAGAGAAACTCTCACAATTTTTATTAATCAAAGTAGTGTCAAATTCATAGGTCTACAAAGCCCCTTAAATAGGTGGCCAAGAGAATAAGAAAAGAAACCCTAATACACTTTGAAATTCGTGGGTCTACATGGAGGAAAAAGGAAACCCTAAAATCTAATTGCTAAATAAAGAATAAGGAAGCTTCCTAATTTGCCTTACATTCCTAGTTCGAAAAGGAAATGATTTACTTGGCAATCAAGCTTACAAATCAGCCTAAAATAATTAAAAGACTTAAAATAATAAAATAAATAAAATAAAATTCGTGGGTCTCATTCTTGGCCCGTTTAGGATCACGCTTTAAGCCCATTCACTTGCTTTGATGAGATGGATTAGGCCTTGATCGTCATTTGGGCCTAATTTGGGCTTTATTATTTTCAATTCAGCCAAAAGGTCTTGAATTAGCCCATTAAGCGCTTCTTTGATCTTCTTGGATCTTGCCCTAGTAATGGGCCCAACCGGGACACACAATGTGTCCTTTGATGTTGCTTGTTGGTTCTCATCATCCCCCCTCTCTTCAAAAGGATTCGACCTCGAATCTTCACCTACATCAAACGGAGAAAGATCAGAGACATTAAATGTAGCACTAACGTTATACCTACCTGGAAGATCCAACTTGTACGCATTATCATTAATCCTCTGAAGGACTTGAAATGGACCATCCCCTCTAGGATGTAGCTTGATCCGCCTATGGGTTGGAAATCTTTCTTTTCTCATATGCACCCAAACCCAATCACCAGGTTCAAAGATGACTCGTCTACGGCCCTTATTTGCTTTCTTTGCATATTGCTCATTTTTCTTCTTCTCTATGTGTTGTCATACACTTTCATGGAGTTTCTTCACCATCTCAGCCTTCTTTTGTCCATCCAAACTAGCCCTCTCATTGACAAACGGTGTCTTCTCACATGCACCAAACGCACTTCTGGAGAGTGCATCAGCCACAATATTTTCCTTACCTTGTTTGTATTTGATTACATAAGGGAAGGTTTCAATGAATTCCATCCACTTGGCATGCCTTCTATTTAACTTACTTTGTCCCTTCAAGTGCTTCAAGGACTCATGATCGGTATGTATGACAAACTCTCTCGGCCACAGGTAATGTTGCCAAGTCTCCAATGCTCTTACCAACGCAAAAAGCTCCTTATCATATGTTGGGTAATTCAATGCTGCCCCATTTAGCTTTTCGCTAAAGTATCCTATTGGCTGATTTTCCTGCATCAAAACTGCTCCAATGCCTATTCCTGAAGCATCACACTCAATCTCAAAAGTTTTAGAAAAATTAGGTAATGCTAATAAAGAAGCACCACATAACCGTTCTTTAATCTCATTAAATGCACGCTCTTGCTCCATACCCCATTTAAAACCCACGGATTTTTTGACAATTTCAGTGAGTAGTGCGGCTAGTGTACTAAAATCTTTAACAAATCGACGATAAAAACTAGCCAAACCATGAAAACTTCTTACCTCCGTGATTGACTTAGGTGTGGGCCATTCTTTGATAGGCTTTACCTTTTCCTCATCCACCGCAATCCCTTCCAAACTAACAACATAGCAAAGAAACACAACTTTGTCCAAGCAAAAGGAACATTTCTTTAAATTTGCATATAAGTTTTCTTTTCTCAAAACATCAAGCACACAATGCAAATGATCAATATGCTCATCTAAGCTCTTACTATACACCAAAATATCATCAAAATAGACCACAACAAACTTGCCTATAAACGCACGCAATGCATGATTCATTAACCTCATGAATGTACTTGGTGCATTAGTTAGCCCAAAAGGCATTACCAACCACTCATACAATCCATATTTAGTTTTAAAGGCAGTTTTCCATTCATCACCTTCTTTCATCCTAATTTGGTGATACCCACTTTTCAAATCAATTTTAGTGAAAATACATGACCCATGCAACTCATCTAACATGTCATCTAGCCTAGGAATGGGATGTCGATACTTTACCGTAATGTTGTTAATAGCTCAGCAATCAACACACATACGCCAAGTTCCATCCTTCTTAGGCACAAGTAGTACCGGTACTACGCACGGACTCATTCTCTCTTACGTGTCCCTTGACTAGCAACTCCTCCACTTGCCTTTGAAGTTCCTTCGTCTCCTTTGGATTACTCCTATAGGCTGGTCGGTTAGGAATTGTTGCACCCGGCACAAAGTCAATTTGATGCTCAATGCCTCGAATAGGTGGCAATCCACTAGGCACATCGTTAGGGAACACGTCCTCAAATTCCTGCAACAAAGAAATAACAACACTAGGCAAAGATTGGTCAAATTCGTTAGCACTAAAACACGCCTCTTTGTACAATAGTACAAATATAGGCCGGTTTGCATACAAAGCACCCTTGATATCACTCGCCTTAGCATAAAAGCTCACTTGTTTCTCTGTTTTTCTCTCATTTTTTCCACTTCTTTTTTGCTTTTCACTCTCTTTTATGTTTCCACTCTTTTTTTCCTCATCTTTTTTTGAACTCTTGGTCTCACAAGTTTTTTTCAACTCATTCTCTCTTTTCAATTTCATTTGATCCTCATACACTTGTTTTGGAGTCAACGGCACAAGAGTAATGGTTTTATTGTCTTTGACGAATGAGTGCCTATTCTTGAACCCGCATGCATTGGAACAACATCACAAAGTACTTCATCCTTGTACTTCCCAATCGAAAAGGAAACTAACACTTGTTTATTTATCCGAACCTCCCCACAATCATTCAACCACTGCAATTTATAAGGTCTAGGGTGTTTCAAGATATGTAAATTCAATTTTTCTACTAAAGCAGTGCTAGCCACATTAGTGCAACTTCCCCCATCAATGATCATACTACATACCTTGTTGTTGACGTGGCATCTAGTATGAAATATATTCTCCCTTTGCTGTTCCATGTCATCCTCCGCAACTTGGGCACTTAGAGCACGCCTTGCCACAAGTGACTCTCCTTCCACTGGGTACTCCACATCATCATCACAAGTATCTTCAAGTTGTGGCATCTGGTCATCATCACTCTCACTTTCGGTTTCCACTTCTCCATCAACACGTGCAATCATGGTCCTCTTATTTGGGCATTGTGAGGCTATGTGACCTATTCCCAAACAACGAAAATATTTAATATCACGGTTACGAGTGTGGGTTTCGGTTTTACCTTTGTTGGCAATGGGAACATCATCTCTCCTTTTTGGGGGTTCCGTTTTGGACTTTGAAACAGCCCCTTCGTCCTTCCTCCCATTCGGCCTCCATGCATTAGAGGAGCTTGAATTTTGAAATGACCGAGTTCCTTTCCTTTTAAGCTGTTGTTCCACTTTTATGGCCATGTGAACCATGTCCTCCAACTCCACATAATGTTGCAACTACACCACGTTGGCAATGTCCCGATTCAACCCACTCAAGAACCTTGCCATGGTAGCTTCTCTATCCTCCTCGACATTAGCCCGGATCATAGAGACCTCCATCTCCTTGTAGTAATCATCCACGCTCCGATAGCCTTGCGTAAGGCTTTGTAATTTCTGATACAAGTCCCTATAGTAGTAACTAGGGACAAACCGCCTCCTCATGATGGCCTTCATTTCCGCCCACGTCACGATAGGCCTCTTATGGTTCTTTCTCCTGTTTATCACAAGTTGATCCCACCATATTATAGTATAGTCAATAAACTCAATCACAGCGAGTTTTACCTTTTTCTCCTCGGAGTAGTTGTGGCACTCAAAGGCCAACTCCACCTTCTTCTCCCACTCCAAGTATGCTTCAGGATCGTTTTTCCCTTGGAATGAGGGTATCTTCACCTTGATACTTCCCAAGTTATTATCAATCCGCTCCCCATGTCTATCTCCTCTATTCCCATGTCCACTCCCAAATCTGCCCAAGCTTGCATTAGAGGCCCGATCTTCTTCATCTAGGTCATCCCCATAATCATCTTCATACACAAACCGAGGCTGATTCCTCTCTCTTCGTTGCACATTAGGAGCTCTCGGTGGCTGCCCCTTTTGTGCGCTAGACTCAACTTTGTCAAGCCGCTCATGCACTTCATCAAACCGCAAGTTCAACTGTTGAAACTTTTGCTCCAAGGCCTTGTAGAAAACACCCCAAAAAAAGTGTTGTTTTTCGTCCAAAACGGACACAATTGATTTTCTGGCCAAATTTGGACTTTTCTGGCCTTTTGGGGGTTTTTCGCTGTGAAGGTCGTTTCCACCCTATAAGGTGCTGTTTTTGTTACATGACGGATACGCTTGATATTTCTATTAAAACTTGGTGTTCTTCACCCATCGGTGGTGTTTTCCAGAGAATGTCGTTTCCACAAAAAAAAAGGTGGCATTTTTCGTCCAAAACGGACGCAATTGATTTTCAGGTCAAACTTGGTATATTTTTGCCTTTTGGGTTGGTTTCGCTCTCTAAGCCGTTGCCAACCAAAAAAGAATGGTATTTTTCGTCTGAAACGGACATAGTTGAATTTTTCTTGTCAAACTTGTTCGTCTTGTGCCGTTTGGTGATGTTTTGCTCGAAAAATCGTTTACTCCCTAGTAGGGGGGCGTTTTTCATCCAAAACGGACACCATCGATTTTTCCACTCAAACTTGGTCTTTTTGGGCCATTTGGGGGGTATTTTTACATAGAAGGTCGTTTTCCCTTGAGAAAGTGGTATTTTTCGTCCGATACGGACACAGTTGAATTTTCTGGCCAAACCTGGTCTTTTTGGGTCGTTTGGGGTCATTTTTCTTAGAAGGTCGTTTACACTCTAAAAATGTGGTGTTTTTCATCCCAAACGGACACAATTGATTTTTCTACTCAAACTTGGTCGTTTTCGGCATTTTCAGGGCATACGACCTCGAATGTCATTTCCCACCAAAAAAAGTGGTTTCTTCGTCCAAAATGGACCCAATTGATTTTCTGGCCAAACTTAGACTTTTCTGGCCTTTTGGCGACGTTTCACTGTGAAGGTCGTTTCCACCCTATAAGGTGGTGTTTTTCTTCCAAAACGGATACGTTTTTCTTTTTCTATTAAAACTTGGTGTTTTTGGCCCATCGATGGCGTTTTGCCGAGAATGTTGTTTCCGCAATAAAAAGTGGCTTTCCTCGTCCAAAACGGACGCAATTGATTTTCTGGTCAAACTTGGTATGTTTTTTGCCTTTTGGGGCAGTATTGCTCTGCAAGCCGTTGCGACCCAAAAAAGAATGGTATTTTTCATCTGAAACAGACACCGTTGAATTTTCTTGTCAAACGGCCCAAAAAGACCAAGTTTGGCCAGAAAATTCAACTGTGTCTATTTCGGACGAAAAACGCCACTTTCTACTCAAACTTGGTCGTTTTCGACATTTTCGGGGCATTCGATCTCGAATGTCATTTCCCACCAAAAAAAGTGGTTTCTTCGTCCAAAATGGACCCAATTGATTTTCCGGCCAAACTTGGACTTTTCTAGCCTTTTGGCGGCATTTCGCTCTGAAGGTCGTTTTCACCCTATATGATGAGAACCAACATGCACCAACAAAGGATCCGCTGCATGTTCCAATTGGGCCTATTACGAGGGCAAGATCCAAGAAGATCAAAGAAGCACTTAATGGGCTAATTCAAGATATATGGGCTGAATCTAAAGTCATAATGCCCAAGTTAGGCCCAAATGGCAATCAAGGCCTAATCCATCTCATAAAGGCAAGCAAATAGGCTTAGTCATGAACTTAAATGGGCCAAAACATGAGACCCACGAAATTCTACTTATTTATTTTAGTTTATATCATTTTGTAAGACATCAATGCCAATTAGTATTTTTATTTTCTAGTATTGATCTTGTAATAAGTTTGAAAGGCATCTAGGACTTTTGTTCTTGTAGCCTCCCCCTAGGTGTGAAAGGCCACCCACTATCTATAGTAGGGTGTGCTAAAGTTGAAGACTTCTTGTGTGAAAAGGACAACCCTAGGTGTGAAAGACCGCCCCCTATCTAAGGTAGGGTGTGCTTGACCACCCACTAGCCTAGGCTCTCCTTTGTGTTGGTTGCCTATTTAAGAGAGTTGTATTCCATGGGAAAAACACATTACTTGAATAATATATCAGATTGAGAGAGTTTTCTCTTGAGTTCTTCATAGAACGTTTCTTTGAACTTATCAAGAAAATCTTGTGGCGTTCAAACTCTATAATTTCGGTTCGTGATTCCATTATAATCTTTGGGTCGAGGTTTGTTATTTTATACCTTTGGTTCGCGTTTCATTCATAAACGTTGGGTCAAGGTTTCTATCAAATATTCTGTATTTTTGTGTTCTT